>VZZY01004065.1:158349-342306 GCA_013400335.1 Eurystomus gularis | reverse complement strand
TCTTTCCTTTCTCTTCTTTGCGAGGTAGCTGGCCTTCTGCATCAGGTATTTGTAGCTTTTGAATTCAGTGTGCCTTATGTTTTTCCATTACGCTTTCATGAGCTGCTGTTAGAAATATGGCCCAAACAAAACTATGCAGGGGTATGCAAAAATGGTTTGTGCATGGGCTACCAAGATTCCTATAAAAGCATCATGCTGGTTCTGCAGGGCTGATGTTAACTCATGTTTTCATCAGTAGCCTTGATGACGGACTAGGAAGTGTGTACAAGTGGATTCTGTAAGAGATGAGGTTATCATTCCTTCCTAGTCAGCACTTTTGGGGTCTCAGCTGCTGCATCTCATCTGCATCTGGCCTCAGGACAGAGCTGACTAATGGATGTGAACTACAGGAATGCTCAGAGGGCTGGAAAGCATGACCTATGAGGGAAGATGGAGTAAAGCATGGGTGTTTAGTGTAGAGAAGACAGGATGGACATGATAGCAGCCTTCAAGTATGTAAAAAGCTACTGTAAAGAGAAATGATCTCTTTTCTGTGCCCAAGGTTATAAATGTCACTTTCACCCAGGGACTCTACTGGGTGCTCATGCCTATGATGGTGCTGTGAGTCCAGTCAGATGTGGATGCTACTGGTTTGGCCCAGCTGGGCCTGTGAATGGAAGAGTTTTATTATTATTGTGGGTCTGAGCTGCATACAAACAGTGTTATAGTTACATGTACCGCAAGCTCCTGTCACCACTGTGTTCGTGTCATTTCTCATAGAAGTGAAGCTGCTTTTTTTTCATGATCTCTTTCTATTTGTTTTCTTTGCCAGTAACTCCATCTAGCTATTCCCTCAATAGATTGAGAGGAACAGTACCATCACACCCAGTAAGATATGCTAAATCCTTCAGATTGAGAGGGTTTGAGATCACTTTGTCAGGCAGTGACAGGACAGGCTAGGAGGAGGATAGCAGTAGCTGTAAAAGAGAGCAAAAGTTCATCTCCAGCAGCAGGCAGGGAAGCAAGATGGAAATGCAGGGTAAGTACGTGTGCAATATGCGCAGCGACACTAAGTGCTCCTGTAAATCTGCTCGCTAGGCTCTTGTAGTAAGCAGCTTTTAAAGGCAAAAACCAAGAACTGAGTAGATGGTGGAGTCTGTTCATAAATTAAGTCTGGCCTGCAGAATGTCTTTAAAAATAGACCAACGAATGAAGTCCAGTCAGGCAAAGGGCAGTGGACGGGGGAAGCTGCTTAACATGAAAAGGGACTGTTTAATCCAGTGATATGGATTGTTCAGTTCATTAAACAAATACAAGGCCCCTCAGTTCCCTCGGTGACATCCTCATGCCCCTGTGGGGGTTTCTTGAGCAGAACGGTTGCTGGTATGTCTGTCAGAACAAGAGCAGGGCTGAGCAGGGGGTGTTTGCCAGGCTGAGGCAGAGAAAAAAGGTGCTGCTTTTCCATTATTTTCTGTGTATGGGCTCTAGGGTAGGCCAGCAATAAAGCAATATTCTAGTATGTTGTCTTCATTGTCTTCATCTGCAACTGAAGAAACCTCCAGTCATGTAGTTAGTTAGTTGCTATGGAGTGTTCAGGCACTGCTTTCTGGAAGGGACATGGTGGTGAGGTGTGCAGGGTCAGGTGGTGGAATAACCAGAGGCTGGGAGCAATAAGATCTGGAGATTTCCCTTTCTGAGCTGCTGGTTTACACCCAGCCCCAGGCCTGCCTGTGCCTTAAAGGTTCTACTCTAAACCTGGTCATAGAAACCAGAGCAAGACAGAGCCTCAGCTTATAGGCAAAGGGCTTTCCTTACCACAAGATCAGTCTCAGCAGTGGATGCAGCTTTATCTGCCGCAGGAGGAAAACAGATCTGAGCTCTGTGACCCACCCCAACTTTCCTTAGCTGTACCCAGAGATTTGTACTGCACCTGGGAAGAGCTGCCTAGCTGGTGATGGACCACACAGCTCTCACGGGTGCTGTCAGCCTGTGCTTGGACCATTGCACCCACTGCCATGATTGGCTCTTATTAGCCCAGCTGCAGCCAAATTCTGTCACCCTTGAAACAAAGTCAGAAGCTCCAGCCCAAAAAGCTGTTCAGGGTCCATTTTTTGACTCTTCTCCTTTGCACTTAACCTCAGAGCCAAGGGTTTAGAATATGCTGGACTGCACCTTCAGCTGCTGCTGCAATTGGTTGTGGTATGGTATGATCTGATGTGCTGACGAACCTTGAGAAAACAGGTCCATGAGTGAGGAGCTTGGGGATTCTGTTGAGGGGTGCCTTCGAAGTGACTGGTGGGGTGGGGACACATTACAGCTCACCAAGACTTTGCAGAAGCACATGGACAAAGCTACTTACTCTGAGCAACCAATTTGCAGGAGCAATTGCTGCTAGAGCAGGGAATAAATTTGGTGAGCAACTTTGCCCTCCTGTTCTTAATGGTATTGCCTTATGGTTCTCACCTCTCTTCTCTGACGTCTGTTATCTGGACTAGCACCTACACATCCATACTCCAGCCAGCTTGGCTGATGTACAACAGAGCCATTACAGTCTCGCAAGTCAAAGTACTGTATGCAGACTTTGGGGGCCTTGCTGGCAAACTTCATGCCTTGCCAGGAAAGTTAACAAATGTTGTCAGATCTGGGGTCTCGGCTTGAAGAGGAAAGTAATATTGCAGTGCTGTCTCAGCTAATAAAATAGCTCATGCTGCTCTGTGAAGCAGTAGCTATGTTCTGGTAAATGACTGTGTGTTTAGCTTGATGCATCATTATCAATCCTTGTTAGCATGATGAAGATGAAAATACTGTTGTTGCTCAACCCCTCTGCTGTGGAGGGGCAGCATCAAAGTCTCGGTGAAAATGATTCTAATGTGAAGCAGATTGACTTTTTTTGGTGGTGATTTCTGAGCTGTATGCAGAGAAGTAGGATGCAATGGTTATAATGCATTAACTTCAAGTTTGAGTTTGTGGTCTAACTGTAGTGCTTTGCTATCTAAATGCTGAACGCTGGTCTCAGAGTGGAGTGAAATTGGTGGTTACCAGTTGAGCAGAGGCAAGCAGTGATTTGACTTTCATGGAAGTTCTGCTCCAGGGTGGACATGCATAGCTCTTGCCTCTGGGCTCTAAGACTTTGACCTCCAGTACAGTTCAAAAACAACTTCTGGTATCAGTCTGTTCTCTTCAGGGGGCCTTGTCTGAAGCCTGCAAAGATTTGTGGTATGCCATGCCTATCTTATGAATTCTTTTCTTCCCAGTCCCCATCTCATGACTGCTGACAGGAGAAGAGCAGCTCCATTTCCATGTCAGCCATAGCTGTAAGACCAGCAGGAATCAGTTCTTACTTCCGGGAGTCTGTTGCATGAGATCTCTGATAGCACTTTGTGGTGTTATTACAACTCTGCTGAATTGTCTGACACATTCATTTCCCAGATGTCTCTGGGATGAGCTGATCCCTGCTGCTTTGAGACTTAGCAGACCTGTTTATCTGGGAAAGCCTAGTGTTATGTTTGGCTTCAGCCTTGCTATCTTTAGTTCTCCACTGGGAGGAAAAAGGGAAGGAATGTGCAACTGAAGATGGGGAGGGGGGGAGAGGGAGGCAAACCTCATGGCAGATGAAATGCTGAAGATCTGTCTGAGCTATCCAATTCTAGCTGGCACTTCCTCCTGGGGCTTGCTGTGCTACAGAGCAGCAGGCTTTCTCCAGCCTGGCAAAGCTGGCAGTCAGGCTGTTAGCCCGATTTCACAGAATTTTCTCTGAAGATGGAAAGAAGTCAAGGGTAGTATTTCCCTCTTGCCAGTATTAGGGCAAGCCTTGCAGACTGGCTGCCACAGTGAAGAGCAACGCGATGACTGTTGTGTGGGGCAAAGAGGTCCTCTGCTCCTTATTTCACCTGCTCTGTTAGATTTCATGAGGGAGTTTCCCTCTGGGATACAGTTTGGTGCGAGAGCTGCTGCTGTGCCTGGGTAAATCGCTGTGGCTAGAAGCTGTTGGGAGTGCAGCACAGACAGGCAGAGGAATTTCACATGGGGAAAGCTTGTAATCTTCTGCCTCTGGACTACATCAGTAAAAGATGCTAAAGTGAGCTATAGGCTGCTGGACTCCTTCTTTCTCCTTCCACACCATCTGTGACTGGGATTTGGCTGCTTATCATGGCTATGCCCCCCAGCATCCCCTGGGAGCTGTGGGCCATGTGGCTTAGGTGTTGGAGCAGCAGTCTGGGGGCTGGAGTCGCTCTTCAGTGCTCAGCTTAGCAGCCTGCAAGGTGAAAACCCTGCTTGATCTCGGAGGCCAGCCTCTGGAGACTGTAGATGGGTGCCAGATGCTGCTCAGCTCCCCATGCTAGAGGAAGGGCCTTGCCTTGGTTCAGTGTCCAGAGCTCAGAAGCTGCTCTGTTAGAGGCTGGCCTTGTCCTTGCAGCTCCCCCCTTGGACAGTCATGTCTGGCATCAGAGTACATGTGAGGGCAAGAGCCTGTTTATTCTTAGTAAGCTCATGGTCTGAGCAGGCAGCTATTTCCTACCTACACCACCCTGAAGGCTTCACAGTCAGTCCCATTGCATTTGTGTTCCTCACTAGAAAGCTTGTCACAGCAAGAGAAAAATACAGGCTTCTGCTTCCCCCAGGCAGGGTTGAGCCTGCAGGAGTTATTATCTGAGCACATTTATTATGGTTAAAGGGCCTTGTCTCATAATTATTCTCTCTATAAATTACACATTCATGTAAAATTATTATTACAGGATGGCCGGCTAATGATTCTTCCCCTTTGATTATTTATAGGGCATTTACTTTACACTAGCAGTGGCTGCTAGGACAGGTTCTGGGCTCAGCAGCTTTGGAGCAAGGTTTGACAAGCCCTTTTCTATTGTTTTCAGCTAGGGAGCTTGTAGGGTGCCACAGGGCTTGTGGTGGGAACTTGGAGGTAGCAGAGGATGGGCTGAATTCTCCCTCCACTAAGTACATAGAGATGTCTATGGGCAACTAGTCTGCTTAAAGGACATCTGTCAGAAACAAGATGAGGTAAGTCTCCGGCTCCTTTAGTAAAGGCCAAAGTGTAAGTCCACCTCAGAGGATGACACTGGTCATGTGAAATACTCTGGAGAACGGTTTGTGAGGCTGAGGCAGGAGGGACCTCACTGCACAGGGCAGCAGCAGTCAAGGTGGGTAGCCACAGATGGAGACTTATTAGGGAGCAAACTCGAGTGCTCGTGTCCTTCCCTTGCAGGGGTCAGGATTTACTGCTCTCACTTCTAGCATCCCTCTGTGATTCCCAGAGGAAGGCTGCACCAGGCAGACCAATGCCCAGCGTTTGTGAAGATCCTGTGTTCTGCCACAGGCCTCCTGTGGGGTCTCATGTGAATTATTTAACTTCCTACTGCCTTTATTTTGGGTCTATAAAATGAGTATAAAACTGCCCTACTCGGCAGGAGTGTTACAAGGAGAGCCCAATTAATATACATGAGGCAAGCTAATATTCCAAGCGTGGGGAGGGATCTATGTGGCTTGACTAATGAACATCTGTCATCTTTGACACTCAAAGTTAACAGTAATATAAAAGTGTGAGATACTAATACATACCCAGATACTTAAGGAGCTATCTACCTATTCACACAAAACAAATTAGTGTCTGCTGTGTGAAGTGTAAGGGCATTCATTTCGACAAACAGGGGTTTTTTTTTCCATATAGGGTGTTGCTTAATAGATGGATGCAGTCATTTTCACAATTGGGCAATTAACTATGCTATTAAAAGTGAGTTAAGCTCATTGAACCAATATGAGGAGCATTAAAAAAAAGTGAAATTAGGTATCACAGACAGGCAGCCCAAGGCAAGGTGTGGGCTTTACATTCCTAATGTCTATTACTTTGGTACTTGTGATGTGACAAAGAACTGGCTCCAAACTTCCTGGAGCCTTTATCAGCACTGACACTGCAGCAGCTTTAGCTCTTTGAGACATCTGCTGTTTTTCTTGCACTTCATTCTGGCAAACACTTGGTGTAAGAATCTTTGAATCAGAGGACAAAAAAAAATTAAAATCCAGATACTAGATAATTCCTGTTTGAGCAACTTTCAAGGTCAAGTGTACTTCCTTGAAGCTTTGCACTGTGATTTGGGCAAAAAAGTCATCTAGGCTTCATCAGGGTGCCATGGGCAACCAAAGTTTGCTGTGCTCTAAATGGAGCTGTAGTAGAATCATGCAGTTTCTCTTATATCTGAAATGAGCCACCATCTAAAGGGCTTTGGTCCCATCCTGACCAACTGAAATAACTGTGACCAAATGCTTCTGACTTGGACCTTTTTCTCTGCTCTCAGGGTGCTGCATCTGGAAAGTTTAAGAGTGCTCCCTCCCACTTCTTTCACGGCCCGTGCTTGTTTGGCGCGGGGTTGCTCGCAGGCTGGCTGCGCTGCGCGCAAGATAAATGGGATGCATTTTGTTGTTGTCAATGCTAGTATCAACCTCGTCCCTCAGGATTGATGGTACTGAGAATGTTCTTCAGCCTGCTCTACATCTTCCTAATGCATTGTTGATGTCTCTAGAGGTCCTTCTACTTTGGGATGTGACTCTATCAACACTTTCTGGACTTGCTTCCCTCTGCTTCCTGCTCCTCCAAGATGATAAACCTCCCTCTCCAGCCACTTGTCAGATCAGAGGAGGATTTCTGGGGAGCTCACTGAAAGTAAATGAGACCGGATTTGGCCAGGCCATCTTCTGGAGCTGATATTTGCTAATTATAGCAGCTAGAATAACCAACTATATTGGAATAGGCTTTCTGCAGAGCTGTGCTGCTTTATGCTACTTTTGGACCTTGCTTCATGAAGATATTCTGAGCATATATTGATTAATATAATCCCAGTCTACAAGGTCCTGAGCATCAATTCCTCTTTTTTAATGATTTATTAACATTCACCTGAAGAAAGATGGGTCCTTTAAAAAGAACAACACTCAAACTCATCGCTCACTGTATAAATCTTACAAAAGCCATTTTACCCTTTGCTGTCCCACCGACTGGTGATTCCAGCTTCACAACAAAGCTGCTTCCCAGTGTTATTTGTCCTCACTGGAGCCATACAGGAGCTAAGCAAAATGCTTAGAAACAAGAGCGTGGTCTGTTGAAAGCAAATGTGAGTGAGCAAAATCCTCTGCAAGAAAAGAGGTCAAGAAATTATCAATAGAAAAGTCTGTCAAGGTGGCAACTTCCTCATATTTGATTTCTGTGAATATGTCTTATCTGATTAGCTTTACATCTTCAATCTATTATAGAAGTGTATTGTGTTGGAAACCATTCTCTAAACTGAGAAAATGCCTTATTACTACTTGGGCGCTTTGTGAGAGCCAGGGAGTGGGAATGTTTTGTGTATGGGATGAACCATGGCCTCTACTCTCTTCCTGATGCTTAAGAGATTGTTCTCTGATTTGGACACACTTCAGTGGACACTTTCTAATCATCTTGAGGGTTTTATTTGCTGTCCATGGGTCTTTTGTACATATTCTTTTTTCCTTTTCAAACCTTAAAGATAGTTTTGAAGATAAGAAGTCCATTTATCTCCTGTTTTTTGAAATGTATATATTGATTTTTGTTCAGTTTCCCTAGCCAGCCCAGTTTGCACCACAGTCAGCTGGACAGATGAGTAGGGCCAGAGAGAGAACGATGTATCACTGAAGAGAAAGATGAGCTAGAAAGCAAATGAGACTCCTGGAAGACTTTAGTTTCAGGTCTTCCATCCTTCTGTATGTAGTATGAGCAAGTTGTTCTGAGCAGATGCAAAAGCCTGTGAAGGCTGCGCACAGTGCAGAGGCACAGAGTATGTGTGATCAACACAGGTACTTCTGATGCTGTTTATATTTTTATTAATGCCCCTAAAATCTGGGTTTGATGTTAAATTCATAGCAAGTATACTACTTTTTCACTTGCAAGTATGTGTTTGCCAGGGCATTTTGGGGGCAGAAGCAAGGAAAAAGAAGAGTAGGTCATAAAATGATGATTGTGAGATGCTGAACGGCTTTCCTGCTGTATGTCTGTGAGGATTATATTCTTGTCCAGGTACAGTGGTTCCAAGAGGATTGGATTCCAATTGGTTCCAACTGGATTTTTTTTCACACTACAGGTGCCATGATGCTCTGTAGTTGCCAGTTACTGTATAGAACTTTTAGCTATGTACAGCTCAGCTCATACATGGGATACCTGGTTGCTAGACAAGAAGCAGTGCTTGGGAGCTTTTCTACTTGCAGACTCTTCTGTCTGGCACTGCCACTACTAATACACCTACACTGGGGTAAAAGTGCTTTTTTTTTTGAGTATGGACCATTTCACACAAGGAAATGTTATAGGATCTACTGGCAAAATGTTTTAAACCCATCTATCTGCCTTAGCAGTGTTTCTCAGTGTGCTTATGCTATCCAATACTTTTTTTGGTGTGAGCTTAGGATGTTTGAGTCTCTATCTCAGCATTTTGGTCCCTTGCAGGATTTTCCAAGGAACATTTTTTTCCTGAGAGAGGGATGATTATCTGCACATCAGGTAAAAGCATCCTTCTTTAGCAGAACCCTTGCTAATTTTAAGGGAAGGGGGAGGTAAGCTGTCACAGCATACCAGTGTTTGCTGGATGTGACATTTGAACAAAGCTGCTATAGGCTCTGTGTATGTTTTTATAACAAACTGATGAGAATGTTAATTAGATACAATACCAAGTATCCAACTCAACCATGGCACAGCAAACCTCTCCAGGTGGTTTGAGATGGGGTGATGTGTCAGAAGAGATGTGAAGGGGTGTAGGGAACACTTCCAATGCGACCTTTTAAAGATTAAAAGCATTTGTTCAGAACATGATCTGGATATACAAAGCAGGTTTGACAGCTCTATTATTGAATTTTTACAGACTGTTGTGCTGTACTGAAATCTTACAATGGCTGTATTTTGTGATGTCTTGTTTGTGTGCACATTTATTCTTTTCTTTGGAGCCTGTTGCTCAGAAGGGAGATGGGAGGAAAGGAAGGAGAGATCTGAGAGGGTAACTGCAGAGTGAATTTGCCAGACCCGTGCTTGTTGGCACTGCTGGGTGGTGTGTATTTGGCAGAGATGTTAACTACCTGCCCATACAGGCAGAAACACGTGCCCACACAAATGAGATCGCAGACATCTCCAAAACTGGATTGCTTCCAGAGAGGCTTTTACATTATCCCCATGGAAGAGAAGCTTTTTTTTTAAACAAAGGTTATAAACATGCTATGTTGTAATAAGATCTTTATCCTTGCCATACTTAAAGAAGTACAATGTGTAAGGAGCCACTTCAGTTCTGCATCACTGACAAAGAAAGGCACTTACCTCTTACGTAAATTATGTGAAAGCTTTTTTTTTATCTTGGGGGGATGCATTTGTGGCACTGCAGCTTGCCAGCTGTTGCAGCAGGCTAAGAGCTGTGCCTCACTACCAGCCTCTGCCTCTGGTCAGCTTTGAGTCCGTGGCTGGCACGCTGGGAGTGAGCGAGGCTGACTGGAGGAACAGGTTGTGCCTTCAAATCAGCGGCTGAAATGTGTGGTTTGCTTACAGCAAAGTGAAGACTGAGCTGGGATGTGATTCCCTGCTGACAAATGAGTCAATGAGATACGGCTGCTTCTCTCCCTTTTTCCACCCCTTTCTTCTGCTGGGGAGAGTCTGCTGTTGAGGAAAGGAAAACTTCCCTTTTGTTTCAACTTGTGATTTTTTAACTCTTTTTTTTCTGAGGCCAGAGGCCCTGATTACTAGGTGTGGATCTCCAGAGCTCAGATCTGTTGCTCCAGCCATTATCTCAACACAGGTACTTGATCTATCCGTTGGTCTTCTTTCCTCATAACTGTTTTCTCAGCTCCTTTCAGTTAAGTCCCCCTGTCAAGACCACTTCCTAATCTGCTCTGCAGCTGGCTAGGGTTGTGGGTAAACACTCAGCATGATTTCAAACTTTCACTGGAAACAGTTTGTTTGTATACAAGTCTTGCTCATAACATCCTCTACCCTTGCCTGGTGAAACAGACACAGAGCAGAGCCCTGGGGTAGCCAGAGACGAAGGTCTTCCTTGGCCAAAGGGCAGGGCTGCCTTGCACCTCAGAACTCCTGTGAAAGAGCCATTGAGATGAGGTGTCACATCACAGAATCGTAGAATGTGTTGGGTTGGAAGGGACCTCTAAAGGCCATCTAGTCCAACCCCCCTACAATAAGCAGGGACATCTCTAAGTCAGGTTGCTCAGAGCCCCATCAAGCCTGACCTTGAATCTCTCCAGGGATGGGGCCTCCACCACCTCTCTGGGTGACCTGTTCTAGCGATCAGCCACCCTCATATTAAAGAAGTTTTTTCCTAATGTCCAAATCTGGTGATGAAGATGCCCCTGGATGGAATTGCCTTGTGGTCAGGCAGGACACAGGGCCAGGAGACTTCTCTCTAACAAGGTGCTGGCCACCTGCAATTTTGCAGGAGCTTCTCTTCCCAGAGTGCCTGCACTCCAGGTGTTCAGCAGATCCCGTATTCAGCAGCTGCTGTATGCTCCTTGGCAGGTTTTAGCAGCTCCTGCAGAAGGGGATGTTAAATGCTCACATCCACAAAGGCAACAACAGCTTCAGTTTATTCAGCCAGATGACTCAAATTGAATTAATCTCAAAGTCCAGCTCCTGTGCAAACTCTATCAATTTGTTTGCAATTAACTCATGACACTTGCAGGATTAATGATTTTTCCTTGGGGGAGGTAAAAAAAGGAAAGGCAGCACTTCATGGAGTCCTGCTTTTTAATTCTACAGCTCAGCAACCTGCCAATGCTTGACTTTCTTCTCATGCTTACTAGAAACCACAAGATCTTCTCCTTTGTTAGGTTTTATTGTTTATGCTGGATTGAAAAATAACAAAGATGTAAGAGTTAAGGCTGCAGATGCATGATCAGGTTGTTGCCGTTTAATGAGTAACTGTCAGATGAGATGCAGTGATTTTCTGGCTTGTAACCTTGGACAAACATGAACAAATCTGACAATTTAGCTTAGGAGAAGAAAGGTTTAAGTTAAGCTCAATTATCCTCTGCCTTCCATGGAGTAGTGGGGTGCATGTATTGAGGCTTACTTAAGGTATGCTAATTTGTTTTGCTGGATGCATGTGTGACTCGTGGGCTTTCATGTAATGCAAGGGTTATTTTGAGGTAGGATTTAGGCTTTGTATGTGATGGAGAAAAGCAAGCACTTAAGCTAATGCATTTGGACAAGCTTGCATCTCTCTTGCAAGCTACATGAGGCACTGAAGTTAAAAATTTACACACCCGAGTTAAGCATTATAATGGGGGAGGAAATAAAATGTCTTCCAATTAAATTTTGGTGTTACCTATATTGTGCTTTTGAAACTTCTCCAACCAACTGCAGCAATAGAAGTACACACTGGTGAAAAATCATGGTCAAAACAAAGGGTTGGGTTTCTTGGCTTGTCTTCAAAAATCGTCTGCCAATCAAGGTCAGCCAGCTGGACACAATTCATGCAGCTGGAATAAGGGAATAATTCATGAATTAGGTCACTCAGTCTTAATTATTCCTCACAAGAAAGAAGAAAAGCAACTCTTGCCTCAGCCCAGCATCTCCAAAATTGGAGAGCTCTATACAGTGTACCCCACTGTCCTGGCTATGACATGAAAGAGACATTTGGGAGTCGTATCTGGAAAGGGAGAAGGAATTTATACACTGGGTTTTCAAGGCACATGCTATATGCATGTTTCCCATGTAGCTCAACAGCTATTAAGCAGCACTTCTATAAAAAACTGTCCCAATTCATGGTGATGGGACTCTTCAAAATGGCTCTATTCCAGTCTAAAAAAGCCTTCCTTTTCTTCCAAAGCTATTTCCTTTGTAGCTAGCAACTTAAAAGGATAGCAAACGTTCTTTGTGCACGTTACATATTCAACATGGGGCTGCAGAGGAATAGCAGGCAAGTCAGTGAATGTGATTTAGAGCAAAAAGACTGTAGGAAGAGCTACAGCAGTCTGAACCCCAGAGTCTATTTTCCCTCCCCATTTCATCATCCTATCTCATTACACTCTGGTCAGAAGCTGAAAAATCAGTGTTTCAATGCAGTTTTGAGATTCTCAAGTCAGTTCATCTTAAACATTATTTATCCTTTAAGAGGTTTTTCTATTTAACTTTCCTACACTGACTGAGCAAAAGCAGGAGGGCGTCTTATCAGTGTGCAGATCTTATGTATGCCTCTTGTAATCCTCCTCTAAGCTTTAATTGCATTTAAAACTCTAATTAGCATTTAACTCCATCATAATCTCACTGTTACCTCTAGCTTTCCACTGGTGCAATGAAGACTGCCCATGAATTGAGGGTCATTAACAAAGTTCATCTTCTGATCTTGACAGAAATTGATCTTGCATGTTTTCCTGCTAACAGGTGTAAGTGGAGATAATTCTAGGTGGGAATATGTGCAGGAGAGAGAAGCTTTTTCCAGGGTGGTCAGCCAAGTTCCCAGCATGACTCTGAAGGACACAAGCTGTGATGTTGTTTGTTTGTTTCTTGAAGCAGGTTATTTTCTGAGTTGAATCAATCTTCCAGTATCTGTTTTGGTTATCACCTGAGAGAAAAATCTGTACTGACGGTTTGTTTTTAATGAAAGGAGTGAGTACCAAAGACTACTAAAAAGTAATAGCCACCCTGTCCTGACGGGGACAGACAGCTCATGCTGAAGGCATTATAAATGAAGAGACTAATAAGGATGAGGGTCACTCAAACTAATCATCCTTGGTGACAGGAAGGGTACACAGAGGATTCTGCACTCCTTGGCCAAGCATCTGACCCCCACCAGCTCTGCTGCTGCCTCTGCATATCAGATGAGTATGGTGGACCATGACACAGGCAACTGACAGATCCAGGCACCTGCTAAGAACAGCTTTCACATGAAAGCAGCTTGGAAATAAATTTTCAGAAGCTTCAGAGCACTAAGAGACAGGCCTATGATAACCTCTTATGCACAGATGGATTCTTCTGAAGACCCATTATCTCAAAGCAGCTCCTCTCTTTGAGGAGCAAAGCAGTTCAGTGGCCCACTTAGCTTCGCATTTCTCAAAAACATTTACCTGTCTGGGCTCGTTGTTAGCTGATTGGCATTATTTATGCCTTTTGAATGAGCTGGCTGCTGACTGCTATCCTCTTCTATGACTATTATTTGATAGGAAACAGCTAAAACCAGTTATTGCCCCTTCAGATTGCAGAGCAGGTTCTTGGTGTTGGATCAGAAGCTAAGAAGGGAGGGGAGAGCTGAAGTAAATAACCTCTATGTAAAAAAAAACCTGAATCCTAATGCCCCTCATCAAGGCAGCAGTTCATACCGTTGGTTTCCCCCTGCACATCCTTGTGATTGTCTGACTGTGTTTACTCTTTTGCATGTGACGCTGAGCTCTAAGATCTTGTCCACCATGGCCATGTCCCCATCCCATGTAACTCAGTAGTACCATCTGCATGTCCAAGTGTAAAAAAAAAACCAAACACTTCTATTCCTTCCCCCTCTAGGAAGGGATAGGGAATTCTGTTTTCCCCGTGACTCCTACAAAAGCCTCTGAGGGAGTAATGTGTATAAATAGCAAGAGGTCCTGTCAGGCTTTGCCTGCAAAAGCTGATGGTGGTCTGCAGCTGATGTGGACTTCAGGGCGTGTCAGTTAAGCCATTCTGTATAGCTGATGGGTTTGTGCCAACATATCTGGAAGTAAGGATGGAACACATATGGTGTTGGCCACACAGATCAGATCCTGAGCTGCAGTACTTAAGAAAATGCAGCTTTTCAGCAGTGTTTATGCAATTAACCAGACAAGAAAGCCAAGTTTTGTTCCTAGCAAAGTGACTGTGGCTCCAGCTTGGTAGCTTTCAAATGTGGAATTCGATTAAAAGACCTTGTTTTGATTGGCCTGATGCCATCTCTGGGTCTGTCAGTATCTATAGGGAGATCCCTGCAGGTACCAGTTCAACTGTTGTGTGTATGTTGTGTTGTGGTATAAAGCGCTTTGTGCCTTAGCAGGAACATGTTGCCCTTTGGTGTCTCATGGATAAAAAAATGAAATGATTTGTAAGAGAAGGGCAGACTGCTTATCAGAGGAGAAGCTAAGTCCTTTCCTTTTCAAGCATGTGCCTCTTGAAAGAGGGGACAGTTCTGGCCACTCCCCAGAACGTGTGAAAGGCTCGACCCATGGGGATCTACTGCTCCCAACACAACGGCAGAAGAAATGTATCTTTCTACACAACGCATATGCCCAGCACAGGGTAAAACAGCCTTTGCAGGTGCTGGTTCTCTGCACAGGAGATGTTCGGGAGCCAATCGGCCCTTCTGCAGTGGCTGGAAGGGAGTGTTCTGGGCTGGCAAATTCATTCTGGTGCAACTTCTGTCTACCTGTGTTTGCCACTGGTAAAAGTTTGAGTCTCTGTGGCTTGGGGATTTGCTTTGCTCTTTTTTTCTCTCTTGCCTTTGCAGTTTGGCTTTACTTGAAATAGAAATGTCTGTGGCTGATCTCTCTCTCTCCAGAGAACCAGGCCTGTTTATTCTTTCTCTCTGGGCTACATTGAGAAGTTGTTGCTCAAGCCAGGCCACAGAGACCTTACAGCTCCTTGGGTGAAGTCCTGGCTCTACAGACACCAGATTTCTCAGTGACTTCAATGTCACAAATGTTTCCCTGAGTGGGTTTGTACCTCTCAACTAGTAGTGGAAATAAGGCAAGAGGTGCAGGGAAAGATACTCTGTAGAGGAGCCACACAGAGCATCAGTGTTAGGTTGCTGCCCTGTATTCCTCTCTGGAGGGGCTTCTAATCCAAAGCTGTTTCTAGCTGTTGAGCTTAAACTGTGTGAAGAAGTATCCTATGAAAGCATGCAAAATCCTCCCTACCCTATCTATGTCTTAATTTTGCAGAAATGTAGCTTTTGGCCTGATGCTTATTTACGTTGGTTTTAAGAAAGGAAAGAAGTAGAAAATGGAAACGGGTTGAGTACTTTTCCTTCTTGGGGTTCATTGTTCTGCTGCCTTGATGAAAAGTTTGCCCCTAGGAGGAGATTGTTCTGTTCTTTCCTTGACAGCTCTCTTCCCTTCTCTCCACATCTCCACCCTTTCCCCCCCACATCATATCAAAACTGCCAGAGGAACTCAAGCCAAGCAAATACTGTTTCCAGAGGATTAGATTAGTTATGTCATTCTTGCTTGTCATGGGTTGATTCTTTCTGAAAGGTCAGCCCAGGAGTTGTTTGTGCAAGCCGGAGATAACGGAGAGCATCGTGCTGCGGGTTTGCACAGGCTCCTGTGTGGTGACTGGGCCAAACAGCTCCATGCCGTGTGAGCCCAGTAACAAAGGAAACCCCTAATATCTCCATGTATGCTTCCCAGATGGATGGCAAATGTCCCTTCTGAATGCTAACACAGGACAAGAATATCACAAGAGGTCTTGCAGAGCATTTTCTGCCTTAAAGTGGGAATGCCATACATCTTGTGCACCTACTTGTGCTAATTGGAATTGATTGAGCTATTGCCATCCAATAAACTTATATATATTTCTCTAAACATTTTCATAATGGTGAAACTAGTGTCCTTTGCTTTTTAGTGAAGGATGTCTTAGTCCTGTCTGGTTTGCTGGTGCCAACAAACATGCGTAAATCAGGAATGCCAAAGCTTAAACCTGAAGGGAGGGTTTTGTTGTACGTATCCAGGAACACTAGGATTCTTACCACACTGACCTCGTGCCCAAGGGGAAGTGGAGCAAGTGGGGGGGAAAACTGGTCCCTAATTTGGGTAACTTTTGGCTGAAGAGTCCAAGGGGAAAAGCAGATGCTTGGATATGCACTTGCATGGATCCCTGTTCTGAGTAGGCTTGTGCCACACATCAGATGACTGAAATCTCTGGGTGATGCTTACCTTGAAGAGAAACACTTTTTTCAACAATTCAGCCATGTAACAGTTCTTATTCTTGTAGCATTATTTGCGTATCAAGACTTCCAGAATTAACTGTTAGGGAAATGATACCAGGAAATGACTTCTGGCGTAAAAATCCTTTCACTTCCAAATCAGTAGTATCCTTCCAAAGTGGAGGAACAGTCCTTGCTGTGGTGTAGTGCTCAGATGTGTCGGCGCAGTCACCTGTCTCAGTTTCCTGAGGTGCACAAACTCTCTGCATCTGCTTTGCAAACATTCAGCATCTGGGTCTCCAGTGGACTCAGCAGGAGCTCCTGAAGAGAGGCTGAAGGAGCATTCAGAGTCTTTAAAGCTTTCCTAGCTTTCTTATTTGAATGCTGAAAAGGACAATCTGCAGGGCAGAGCAATTCTTCCTACTTGGTAATTAGGAGCACTGGGTAAATAAGGTGTCATATGGTTGACAGTCACTGATGTTAGTTAAAGCACTGTGTTTAGCATGCAGAAGCTGCTAGTGCAGGGAGGAGGTATCTCTAATGGACCCAACTGCCTTTAAATTGAGGATCCCTTTGCACTGGCTTAGTCAAAGAGTTCTATTTCAATATTCAAGACTGTAATAGATTGCAGACCAGCTAATAGGAAATTAGAAGTGAAAATGCAAATGTTACATTGGAGGAAACACTGTGCAAGGCTAGGCGGTGTTTGTGCTTTCTCTCAGAAGAGATACATCCAGGAGAAAGCTGGATTATATGGTTCACTGTCTCTCAGCCCACCCAGGCAGCTGTTTCTTGACCCAATCATTACTTTATCGATGCTCAAATGAAAGCCATGTGTAGACACAGAAGACTATTCAGATGAGGGAGGACGTGCCAGCAGACCCACGCAAATCAGATCAGGAGGGTCACTGCATGTGAAGATTCACAGCTGATTAAGATTAGCACAGAGTCACTGCCTTGGCCAAAGGCAGTGTGGGGAGGCTGGAGAAAGGGCCTCTGGGTCTACAGCGTTCTCTGCAGCCTGGTTAGAAGCAAGTTAGCTCAAAAGCTGTGGCACAGATTCTTTAGCACTTTCTCTCTTCAAACTGAGCATTTCAGCTTCAGTTCTTCCTATCTGCCTCTACGTACAGCATCATCTTACCCATGAAGTTATGCTTTGACACCTTTCCTTAGCTGCAAGAACCTCTGATCATCACATTTGTTTTCTCCTCTGAGTCACTCCTAGTGAGCTGTTTAGACTGGAGTCTGAAGGCTCTCAAAGCAAAGTGTGAGAAGACTGGGAGGACACTGGAAACATCAGATTTGGAGAACAGAGCCCAAGTCTTGGACTTCATAGCACAAGGCAAAACAGATGCTTGGCCCCTTAGTTATTTGTGTTTCTTTGGAATAGGGATTTTGAGAGAGAAAAACTAACCTTCTCCTAGTGATCAAAGCTATGAGCAGAGACTTCTGAATAATCTTGAATCTTCCTCTTGTTCTTTTAATCAATTTATTTACTCAGTGTTGCTGCCCTAAAGGCTAGTGAGGCAGCAGAGAGATGTATGGATGATATTTTCCTAGCTCTGATGGGACTTTTTTTAATGCCTAATTAACTTTGTATCAAGGCATACCTAGCCTCCTGAAATCTGAACTGTTGAGAATCCAGTTCTTATAAGTTTATTTTTATACTCGGGACCTATGTAAACTGAATCTTTCCTTTCCAAAATTCTGCTTTCCTGATTATCTTGTCAGAGTTCAGGGAGACCACCAACATCACTGCTTCTAGGACTCGGCCTTTTGTATGCAAAGATTTGGAGCTCTCCACATAAAATCTTATCTTACGATGAAGAGTTGAGGGAATGTGCGGAAAGTGAAATTGGTTGTGTAGCTGAGACTGAGAATAAACAAGTGGCTGCTTGATAGAGTATGTATCTTCTTTTAGATAGTGTGGGGGGGAGACTGAGCCAAATATAAACAACTTTGGGAAGCCGGAAATACTTTCAGTCCCATGAAAAGAATATTTGTGGAAAAACTGGATATGCTGTGTATAAACTGTGTGCTACCATCTCCAAAGAACAATGCAAGCATCTCCACACAGCTTGTTTTTAAGCAAAAGCTGCCCAGAGATGTGGATGGTGCTTTATGGCTTTGGCTTTTCTGTTGGAATGTGCCTGTTCTCAAAGCAAGACGGTTTCAAAGTATTCTCAGGAGATAGAGGCCTTTTGACTTTGAAGTTGATACTGTAATTAAGGTCATATATATATATATAAATAAAAGGAAACATTTGGGATGAGAACTCAGCTTATTCCTTTCCTGCTATTGATGTGCGAGACTAGTGCAGCAACAAGTATTTTGCCTTTTTGTTCTCAACTTGGCAATTGAGAGACTTCTCTTCAGCAACATATGCTTGAGGTTACTACAGATCACTAATGTTCACGAAAAAAAGCGGCTGCCAAACTGGTTGCTCGTATGGTTCTAGGCATCACTCCTTGAAATTCCACAACCCTCTGAGGGCGACTGGGAGATGACTCCAAGAGTTGAAGCTCAGGGCATTTCTCTCACATGTTTAGAAGTTGGATTACAGTAGTTTCTACAATCAGTTGTAGACATGGAATACGGAATAGACTCTTCCCAAAACCATAGTACCTTATACTGTAGTGGGAGGAAGGGGTAAGATGACTGAAGCCCTAAAGAAGGGAGTTGGGGTTCTGATTTCATGAGTCTGAGTCCTGTGTTCTGGCAACAGCTGTGCTACACTCCCCTTTTGGCAAAGGGAAGATGATTATCTGGCCCTCAGTTTCTGAAAACCAGGTAGTCTCTGCTTGCCTGGATCTGCACAGCTGGAGTTCTGTTTGGACACATGCAGGCCGTGCTTTCAGGTTCTGTTGAAGTACTTAAAATGTATTGGTTCTTGGGATGGTAAGGAAGTGGTGTACCAAGATAAGGTCTGTCTGCAAGCACCATTTGCTAGTTCCCACTTTCAAGGGGTTATATATTTTCCAGGTCGCAGCCCAGCTCTTTCTGTGCTATTAGAAAGTGAGAGGCAAGCATTTAGAAAAGCTTGATTCTCCTCAGCAGAGAAAGGGAATGAGAAACCCCCCAGTCTGCCTAGAAAAGACTTCAGCTGTAAGTGGCCCTCCAGCCGAGGGGGCATGTGCCAGATGAACCACAATGCAGAGGAACAAAGCTGTCCCAGAGAAGGGAAGCTGGAAGGATGGGAGAACAACAGAGCCTGGTAGCTCAGGCTGCAGCATTTTGAGTGTGTTCTCTCGTGAAGTGATTCCCATTCCTGCCCCCACCTAGACCTCAGCTGGCATGATTTACTCTTCTGTGCAGTCCTGAGGGGGTCAAAATATTCCATTGTCCTTTGCACTATCTGTCCATGCTGGAGAGCAGTGCTATAAGGACTGGGCAAGGAGAAATAGTTTGTTCTCTTACACTGCAAAGAGGAAACCAGAGTATGAGGCAGCTGCTGTTAATACGGCCTCGGAGAGGTAGACTGCTTAGTGCTTCTACTTAGACTGTGGTGAAGATGTATATTTATCATAACTCTAGCTTTTACCATCTTACAGCTCAATAGTCATGGGATACTTAATTCCCTCCATTTCTGTGTAAGCTTCAGCCTCTGAGGCTTAGGCACTTTGCACAATGCCATCTTTAACAGCAAGGACGTGATCTGTGGTGCCTCTTTCAGCCTCAGAAGTAGAGTTTTTCAGTGAGTAATACATAGGGTTATAACTGTAATACAAATTTGCAGGAGTTCTGTGAATTTACAAATGAGAACCACCCAGTCTGGACTGTATCCTCTCAGTGTTTGTGAGAAACCTGCAAAGGGTTTCTTCTGGACCATACTTTTTAATAGAGCTCGATATGAGTGGGTCTGAGGGAAACACTATTGCCTGTTGATGTGACCTTCAAAAGAAGAGAGGGAGTTGAAGGCCTGAGTAGAGGCTGAAATGTCTTGTTTCATGAGAGACACAGAAGAAAAGTTGAATGAATTGATGTGTAAATCCCCCAGGGAATAGAATTTCATTAGAGGAAATGACTGCCAAAAAAAAAAATCTTAAAATAATTAACACCAGCACTTCCAGTTTTTAAGTGTTATGAAAGATAAAAAAGGAGGCAAATTTATAATCCAGAGCACTGGAGCTGAATTCAGGGGGCTGTTTAATTCAAGGTATTGAACAAGCTGACTCTGAGAAGCATGTACTTTACAGGTCCAATTAGCGCAGATTACTTTATTACTTTCTATGCTACCAGACAGTAATTATTTTTCTGATGAGAAAGCTTTGCAGTTTTTTCTAATTTCCCCTGTACATATGGAATTAAATTCAACAAACTACAATGAAACGAACTCGGGTCTCTTAAAAATGTGGTGTCTCAGAATGGATGGATGATTGAAGAATACATTGTTGAAAACTAGCAGCATGGGAATGTTGTAAACCTATCATCGGGCAAATTAATAGTGTTTATAAGCAAATGGAAAGAAGGCATTTTAAAATTCCTTTCATTAGGGGGTGTGGTAGGAGAGTAAGTGGAGCCTTGTGTGATACAGCCATTGTTAAGATGCATTTTGAAAAGGAATGGGCACAGGTTAGAGGATTAATGAATTTTTCAGGCACTTGTGCCTGAACTCACTCAACCCGCCTTATTTCAGACACTTCAATTGGGAATCTAAGATGGGAGTATGATGGTTTCAGGGTTCATTAATGGGCTCATATTTGTCCTTTGATAAGGGCAGGAATGTCCTGGGCTTATGTTTCTTATGGGCTTATGTTTATGTGCTGGGAAGTGGAAGGTTGACAACACCCAGTTTGTACCTGCATAGACACCTCTGAGGGGCTGCAGGGATGTGACCAGCTGAGATCTGCCCTGCCAGGTCTTTGAGAGATCAGCTCTCAGAGCACAGATGGTAGGTGCTTTTAAGGATTAACATAACTTAAAATCCATTTCCTGTTGTCTTTTAAGACAGCCTTACATTTTTTCTGTATGTTCTAGTTAAAAGGAGAAGAGTAATTCTACCACATGTTATGTACCACATGCTTAAGGACAGAAAATAGTTTCAGTAATTGAGATCTCTCCTGTGCTACCACAGCTGTGTGGAAACTGAGACCAGCCTCCTGCTGTGCTAGATGCTGTGTGTGTATACAGGGTGTATTGTATATACTTCATGATATAGATAATGACAGACTGGATGGAAACAGATGGGTTAGAAGATCACAGTGACAGGTAACCCATTGAAAGGGATCTCTGGTGATCTCTCACCTGCCAGTTAGAGTTTAGATGTGCATTTGTCTGTCACCTTCCTTGCTGAGCAATAAAAGACAAGAGAGGCATTTCCAGTCCTGGCCAGTGATGGGACAAGAGGCAATGAGCACAAACTGAAATGGGATTATTGTGAACATCAGGAAACAGAGTTTGGTTTTTTTGTTTGTGGGGATTTTTGTTACTGTGAGGGTGAATGAGCACTGGAACAGGTCTGTCAGAGATGATGTGGAGTCTTCGTTCTTGAAAATCTTCAAAAGCTGTCTGGACGTGACCCTGGCCAACAGTCTCTGGGTGGCCTTGCTTGAGTGGAGGGGTTGGGCGAGGTGACTGCCAGAGGTGCCTCAACCATTCTGTGATTCTGAGCTCAGAAAACTAGCTGAGGTAAGGAAAACTTTCTTGAGGAAGAAAAGATCCAGCGTTCTGAATGGAACCGTCTGTTCTGCCTTTACAACAGAGAGGCAATTAGCAAGATGTCTTTATTTCCACCTTATGCAGTCTGTAACCAGATCTGCAGTAGCTGAGCAGATAGGAGGAAGAAGTGCTCTGAAGGGAATACTAACCTCTTCCTGTGACAATTACCAGTTTGAGGGTCTGCTTTGATTTGTACTGCAAAAGGCAAGATGACAGAGGCTGACCAAGGCACTTCCCAGGTGGTAAAATATTAACTCAGGCTTCCCAGTGCATATGCTTACAAGTGCGGCTACAAGCTATGTATCCACCAGTCAAACTGACATTTAATGTGACACATGAGTCTGCTTGCTGCTTTACCCTGTTATATTTCCCAGCTGTTGTTGGAGTCCAGAGTTGAAGGGTAAACTCAATTCCACTGCCTCACTAGCAGAAAATGGCTACTGACACAAGCTCAGTGGACAAGGGGTGTCATTACTTCAAAACCTATCAAGAGACAAGAAGTTGGTGGAGATATAGATAGATATATATCTATATACATACATAGACACTTGGCAGGTGAAATGTCTTTTGTCGCTAGTTTCAGAAGACTAGAATGACCCATAGACTACTTCTTGCTCTGATGGTCCTCACAGCAGCATAGCCCCTTCTTGTGAACTGTTTTGCATTGTGCTGGGAAGACAATGAAAAAAAGTAAGGATCCCACTTGGATGAGTGGGTTTGAACAGACACCTGTCTCCCATCCTGATGGCATGCCATGATCTAGCCTGCTTTCATGCTTGCTGACAAACACAGGTGTACCCAGAGTGCTGGCAATGAAAAAAACAGATCCAGCCAGTGACACTTTTCTGGAAGCAGGAGGAATTAGAATAGCAAACTCTTTAGTATTGTTCTCTCTCCACTTCAGTTCTCCTTGAGAAGAGGCTAGAAGTGTGAAGCTGCTGTGCTTTGATACAGAGAAAGCAAACTAATTTAAAGGGGTGATGATGGAAGGGAAAGCAGCTGTCTGGTGTTAACTTTCTTGCATTGCAGTGGAAGCTTTTATCTTTAGAGCAATCGCCCTTCCTCTTTATAATTGCGTAATCGGGATCCAGTTGAATTTACCAAGCTCATGCTGTGATGTTGTTGGTGGATTCATAATACTACATATTCCAGGGTGCTATCTACAAGACTAATTGACTAGCTTTGTAGCCATGGAGGGTACCAGCCACCAGTGCCCATCAGACACCGGCAGCTTTTTCCCCTGCAACCTCTTGCTGTTGCCGTCAACAGGAAGAGCTTGTACCTACTGCAGAAGTGAGAAGAGGACTGCTGCTTCCTAAATTCATCTCTGCAAAGAACCTTGAAGCTTTCAGAAGGAAGGAAATATGAAAATATAAAGTTTTTTTAGTTAGTCTGTTATTAATACAATCAGCAAGGGTGGTAAATGATTTAGACAACTGCCAGAGGGAAGTGATTTCTTGAACTCATCACTTGGAGATGAGATGCCTTGCAGGAAGATCTGCTCTGGTCCAGCATGATTTGTCAGGTTCAATAAAGAAGTATCTGGCAGGAATTATTTGCCCTGTGTTAAATGGGAGGTCAGCTTAAATGATCTGATAGTCCCTTTTCCCTCAAAGGTGCTGACTTGTGTGTAAAGCCCATAACAGCAGGCACACACACAACCAGATGCAATTTAAAAGCAGTATTGGGGAATATTTTCAGCAGTTCTCTATTTTTCCC
The DNA here is from genome assembly GCA_013400335.1 of Eurystomus gularis. Lineage (NCBI taxonomy): Eukaryota > Metazoa > Chordata > Aves > Coraciiformes > Coraciidae > Eurystomus > Eurystomus gularis. Next base: position 319,078 of record VZZY01004065.1, on the reverse strand, counting down.
TGGAGCAGGACCTTATCTTTTCAAAGTAGAATTTGACTTGCTTTGCACTGGTATGGCTAGGCCAAAAATCAGTTGTGCTTGTATCTAGGTTCCTCAGCAAGGAAATAAATGATTTCTTTTGCAGTTCACCAGGGGACATGGACAGTGCAGCTTCTGATGCACTGAGATAAGTCCTTTGCTACCACTACGGTCTGTAACTCACTGATTTGATTATTGTGAGAAACAAGACTGCAGATGCAGAGTATAAATATTTTAAACAATAACAGTGGCCCTTCTGTCAGACATCCTAGTGGGCTTTGAGAAATAATTCAGTGGAGTCTTAGGAAAATATGTGCAAATATAGATATATGAAAACCTGCTCTGCAACTCAATAAGAAAGCACAGAAATGAGGGACCTGAGGACCGTCCATCACTTTTTGTTTAATAGATAGTCAAATAAATAAAGCCCAGTGATGTCTTTATAGCCCTGATCGAAAACTATTTCATCTGGAGAGCTTAGGTGTCTACAAAGCTCTCTTAATCTGACTGTTTTTAGGAGCACAGAAAATGCCTTTTCACTTAGAGCCATTAGAAAGGATGAAGGATAAGGTTCTCCTAATCATTTATTGTGCTGTGGAGCTGGAAGTCTCAAGCTGTAGCTTATGTTCTATTGGACAGTCTTGTGATAAGGTCTCTGATGCTTTCTGGAATAAGCAACATGCCTGTTCCTTATCACAGCTATCTCATTAGTGTTATTAATTTTGTGTAATGTTCCAAACGCTCTCCAGACTGTCTGATTATAATCTACTGCGCTATCTTAGGCCAGTTCTTCAGCGTTTGAATGAGCTTAAGCAAACAAGCAGTGCCCAGATACTAGTCCAGGTTGGAGTCTGAGAATGGTAAGGATGGAGCCCCAGTTGGCTGTGGTAGAAATGCTGAATAATTATTTCTTGGGGAGGGGACAGGGGGGAAGCTGCACTTATAATGGTTATGTCTGTGACTGAGCAAACAGGAGTTTCTACCTGACCCACTGAAGATGTCAAGATGGCACTAAAAATGCTTTGTATTTCAGACTGGTTTTGATTTTGGTGTTGTTCTTGGAGATGTGAACAGGCCCTGAGCTGAGGCTTCTAGAGTCCTTTGAATAGTTGAAATTAAAGAGTTTGCATTAAAAAGCACTAAATTACATTTTGAGTAGTTACTTCAGATAAAATACTTTAAATACAAACTTAAGGCTTCAAAGAACAACAATCAAAACTGTAATTCAGGAAACAGAATAACAGAACTGTTCACCTACTTGCTGTTTCTTTTAAGAAACCCTGGCGACTAAGCCAAATCTCCTTGTTTCAAGAAGTTTCTTCTAACATTTTAGTGCCTGGTGTTTTCATAATCCAGGCCTTTGGAAACTAAGCTTGCTATAGGTAAAGAAATCAAAGATAAAACTATAAAAGCCTCAGGGAAAGCCTGCTTTGTTTGGCGTTTGTATAGCATGTACAATGACCTGCTTGTGGTTCAGAGCTATCTAGGCACCTCCAAAATACAAATAATAACCTTCAGCTGCCCTCAATACTGCTTTTACAGCCCATTTGTTGTAGTACTGCCCTTCCATGTTTCTATGTGCAGGGATTTCTCTGTCCACAATCGCATCCCTTCAGAAAGAGGAGAGAAAAAAACACCTTTATTGGGGAGCTTCAGTGATGTTTAAGAGATTTCATGACCCTGCTGCTGTACTGTAGGTTCATCACTGTGTCCAGCTTGGTGATAAGCAATATCACTAACATCCAGCACCGACTTTCCAACTTCTTGGGGGGTGCTGAGGTAGTACAGATGCACAAACCAGAAGAATGCTTCCCATCAGAAATAGAAATGTGAAACTTTCTGTCTCTGTAGGCTCAGAATGAAAGACAATGAAATTGTTCTGCAGAGCACTGAAGTCTGTGTTACTTCCTGTCAGACACCTCACTGAAATGTTGTTGAAGCCTTATGCATTAAGGAGCAAATGCTATAAATATACTTTAAAATCTCTTAGAATGAAAAGTCTGCAAACAAAATGGGAAGGGGAGAAAACTAAATGGAAAAACTGGAACGTATCAAAGCTGAATAACAAATTTATTTGTAAATTTTTCCCACAGGAATTTGAAATGGGCCAAACATTTCTATTTCAGCAACCCCCTCTCTTCCTCTTGGGAAGAGTTGGGCTGAGAAGAGACGTTAGCTCAAAAAAAACCAGGACATGTAATAATAGCCATTACAGCTGAAAAGAAACTGCTCTGGCCCTGCCCTATTTTCTATGTTCAGGCAGAACTGTGGTTTTATTTTGCTCTATACCAATCCATAAAAGTGTGATTAGGAAGTCTGGCTTCAAAGCTGCTATTCAGCAGCTGTGCCCATTGTAAAATTAAATCTATCTTGTTTATTCCCTGCCTGTTGTTTCTTTTTCAAGCATATCCGTTGCCCATCGCCACAATGCAAACATAGGCCTGGCACAGCAGACGTGCTGCAAACACCTAGGAAGAATTGATCAGCCCTTTCTTGTGGTGGAGAATGGAGCCAGAACAATTCTATCTGTGCTTTTGGTATCTTGTGGCTGCCCGGTGTTGTCCTTAGCTGCCATTCTTCTCCAAGTAAATATGATTACTCTGAGTGAAGCATTAATAATAAAGGTTTCTGATTCTACACGGCAATTGTGCACATCCTTATCAGCCCCTTTCCAGTGATTATTTTCCTGGCTCAGACTATCATGACTTAGTCATCATGAAAATCCTGCATGGAATGCATTGCTTTTCTTGCTCCTCTGCCTCAGTCATATGACTGTACAGCTCTGCGCAGACAGGAAAATAAGAAAATCAGTTCAAACACTAAGGGCTGTGTATTCCTGTAGCAAAAGCCAATATGGTGCCACTACTTTCCCAAGGTAGGGTGATCTACACTACCTCTTTTTTCTTTCTGATTTAAATCCCGAGCACAATCAGGGAAATAAAGCAGTTTCATCATTTATGGTACAGACATGATGGTGAACGATGTCACACTTTTTCCTCATTTATGAAATAAAGTTGAATTTGCAAATACTCTTGATCCTCCTCAGATCCTTCACTTGTCCTTTTACAAGTAGCACTTCTGCCAAGGAGTTACCTAGCAATACCTACCCTGTGGGCCTGGACTACAGGTTGGACTGCAGAATGCTACTGCAGCAGAAAACCTAAAAATCCCTAGTCAATATTATGTCCCCCTGTCACGGCTGCACTGGTGAGCCAAGCTAATGAAGCTGTCCATGAAATGATAGCAGCAGGGAGAAGATAATTTATCCTCACTATTGCTCTGCTCTGCTTCTGGCAGTGTGTCAAAAAGGCTCTCCTGACGTTGGCTCTGGAACGTGACTGCTGATCGTAGGAATAGTTTTCAGGCCTGCTGGGACAGCCTGAACTGTGCCCAGGGCTGTGAGTGGGCTCCCAGGTAGTTGTACCGAGGAAGCACCACGCTGTGAGCAATGTCATCCTCTACTCATCATGGGAACCCCAACTCCTCCTGTGGCAGCCGCTACTGCTGGGGCATGGCAGGATGCATGGGACCTTTAGGCTTAGCTATAATATTTAGCCTAAAAGACAAAGCTTTATCTCTCTTTCCTGACAGTGGCAGATTAATTAGCAGATGAGGTCTAACAATGTCTGTGGACACCAGGCTCTAAACATGCCCTTGTTTTGCCCTGGGGACAGAGTTGGCAGGTATGAGATAAAAGCAGACACTGCTTCAAGGCTTTTTGGGATGTAGAGCTATTCTAGTTTCAGCCCTCTGGAAGTCAGCTGCCTTATAATTAAGGCTTTGAGCTTCTTTTTCTGTCTTCTCTCTGAGGTTTCATTTACCAGGAGGAAAATAAATAAGAATGCTCCCAAGATCGACTCTAAAATTGCGTCCTTACAAAATGTTGGGTTTAAAATGGCTGTGGTCCTGAAGCTCTTCCAAAGGTCCTGCCTTGGTTTCAGTCAAGGGCAGCACTATAAACAAATACAAATAGCAAATCTCCAAGTAACATGGTTCTACCATACAGCAGAAGCTCTGAAAAATAGATCCAGCCCTCTGCCTGACCCTTGATGGTTTTCCCAGATAGCAGTGAAACTTTATTATTACATGCCCAGCACTGAACTTGCTAAATACTTACATTATTGCTGTTTATTGTACTTCCATATTACTATCAAACTATTAACTGCAGACAACTTAGCTGAGAGGGTCAGGAATAGAGCTTTAGACCCTTCCCCTTCCAAGGTTACTAGCACAAACCCCACAGAAACAGCGGTGACTAAGTCATTCCAGCATTGCTGTGATTTGATAGCTCTTGTCACTGTGGTGCTCTACTACATGTCAAACCAAGGATCCAGCAGACAAAGGTTGTCAATAAATTGCAGTTCTGTTTTCTGTGAGGCACAGAGTACCGAAGAGATTTTCATGCTAGACCCTGATACTGGAGTTGCTTAGTCTAGAGACTGAGAGGAAGATGATGTTCAGATAAATAAAAGGTGGTAGAAAAAGAGGAGTATATGTTGCTATTTGCATGAGCAAGAGTGTTTGTCAGCAGCAGCTGAGATTTGTCAGGTACTGGGAAACTTTGCCAATACTAGAGCTGAGCCCTGGGATGAATTCCTTAACCAGGGAACACGAGTAAGTGGGTCAAGGATTATCTGCTTTTGGTTAGCACAGCACCTGGGCTACCAGAGAGGGGACTGAGCTGTCCGCTTCTGCGTTCCTCGCTCTGCCTGTTGCCTTTGAGTAATGCTTCTTGCTGCCTCTTTTTGCTGGAGCAGAAAGATGCTTTCCAACCCAGAAATTCAGTGCAAAGCACACTAAAGCTAGACCATGTAGTAGGTAAAGCCAAGTATCTCCTCCAGCCTGAAGTTTAATCTGCAGAAGTGTGTTTTGTGCCACGAGTAATAATTTATTACCATCAATTGCCAAAACAGATTATTAATTGCCTTGCATTAGCACTGCACTCCCTGGTGAACTGATCACTTCAGCCATGGCCTAAAAACATATTTCATCTCCTCTTCCCCAAACGAAAACAGTAGCACCTTCTTATGTGTTAATCAAGCTCCCCATTAATCAGGATAACACACCATAATTGTGATTACAGTTAGAAATCAATTAATGCTCACCTTAAAATAAAATGTAAAGAGGGAAGCAATTAATGTAATGGAGCCAGCACACCTGAAAGAGGCAAATATTTCTGGGAATTACCAAAAGCGTGCTTCTAATTTTTGCGTCTCTGGAATAGCACAGAAGCTGCCGAGGAGAGAAGCTGTTTTTCCTCCCAAACCGAGAGTACCTAGACACGTTCAGCACCAGGCAGCAGTGCCTGGGCGAAGGCTGAGGGATGCTGCGTGGCATGCAGGGTGAAAAGCAGATGGCTGCTCCAAGCATCGCTATCTGCTCTAGAATTCCTCCCCTCCTCTGCAAGCAGGAGCACAAGAATTGAGGCAAATGCTTCCTGCCTCAGTGCTGAGTACGGTGTGAGGAGAAATCAGATGGATCCAGGTGTCCATCTTTGCTCTTGTTGTGGGGAGCTGTTGGGTGGGATGGTCAGTCCTACTGCCTGCTCGTGTGTCCCCGCTTGCTGTGGTCACACGTGCCAAGGCGTGGAAGCGTGGATTAAATGTTACCCCTTCTAATGGCAAGACCCAAGCTGTGAGTGCTCTGTATTGGCCCTATACTTGAGCTAAGTTGCAGGTAGTTCTTAGTGTCAGCAAACATCTCTGTTCACGGGGCTTTTCTTAAGCGTCTAACTCAGCTGTCTACAGCGGAGTGAAGGCTTGGTGCGAGCTGGTGGGGAGAGGGAGGGGTCACACTTGGGCCCAGAAATGAAAATTGAATTTTGCAAATAAGTCCTCTCTAACGGTGCCTTTGCAAGCACTAATCTAGCACTCTCTGCTAGGCGATGGCTTCAGACTTTGCCAGGTGACCATTCATGGGCCTTTAAAGCCCTTTGGTCTCCAGAGCATCTCAAGCCCCACCTTGCTTTGTAATCAAATGGACTTTTTGTCTTTTCATTTCATCGCTTCAAAACGTTCTGGTGTTGCTTCCAGAATAAACAATTCCGTAACTCAGGGATGTAAACATTCCTCAAAGGCAGAGAGATTAGCTTCTGCAGCTATGAGAGTGAAACATTAAATGTGGGTTTTGTCTCTCCTGATCCCTGGAACTAATTCTGGTCTTGGCATCCTGCTGCTCTGCTTTGCCTGTTGGTTGCTGCAGCCCGATTAATGTTTTGATTTTCCAGGCTCAAAATCTAGTCGAATCATTCAGTTCAATGTAAACATTTGCAGTGCATAGGAGAGAGACTGGCACCATTAGCAGCATGAGACCCGCCTGTCACACCAGGCTTGAGTAGGTGTTTATGCATTTCACAGCAACCTTTTTGGCTTCCTGTCCAGACCCCTCAAAGAGAATCACCAAGACGCCCCTTTCTGTGTGCCCTTGGCTCTCTCCGGTCTCAGGACAGGCGTGTCTTGGACACAGAGTGTGACCGCCCAGAATGTGCCAGAGGAGCGTGTTCCCTTCTCAGCCCCCTGTGGTGGGTGGGCTCTGGGGTAGAACTTTAGGGATCAGTCTCGAAGTCTTTGGTAAAAGAAATCAGCAGCTGAAACAATTACAGGGTCCCACTCTCGTTCTTGTGCTCAGTAGAAGCAGGAGCTAACTGAGAGTCTGCAGCAGAAGGATGTGAACTTGTTTCTCTTGCTGGAGTAACTTTCTGGTCAGAAATGGACTGGTATAGATAGTACAGAAATCGCTGGTTTTGGATTTCCTGGTCTTGCCCACTAATAATTAGGAGATGAGATGACAGTAGTTTCCCTGAGCAAGGACTGTTCATCTTTTCAGTGCCTACCAACAGACTCTTGCTGCTTGTGCCAATGAGCTTGTAATAGGCTCCAAAGGCAATAAGCTGACCAGAAACCATGGACCTCCAGAGAAAAGGTGAGCTGGTAACAAGGCTGATGCAGGGAGAAGACAAAGTTTGGGACTGTTTTATAAGGTGAAGCTGTTGTCTTGTGCTTCCTATTTTCTTTTCAACTGAGCTACCAAAGGCAAATCCAATTTATTTTCCAAATCTAGATCTGATGAGCAAACTCTGTTTTCTTTTCCTCTCTTATCTCTCCTTTTCAAATATCACTTGCTTCAGTTAGGGCTGCTGTTGCATGGATAATTTCCCCGAAGTAAACTACCACTTCTGGCCTCTGGGAAGTGCTAACGAGTAAATATTGCCCCACCAGCAGAACCAACACCTTCTGTCCCCTGCCAAAGAGCCAGATGGAGGTAGACTGTAATCAGGTCACGTAAGAAAAGGGTAACGGAAAGACTTGGAGGAGGCAAGAACTGGAAAAGGCTATCACAGCTCTTTTTGATTCTGAAAGAGGAAAGATTAATTTAGATCTTCTGGTGCACACAAGGAAGGAAAAAAAAAATCTGTTTGAAAACAAAGAGGCCCAGTTCTGACTGTTCTTACCATCTTTGTCATTAACCACACTGATGAAAAGGGAATGCAAACTGCTTCTGCATCATTACTGAGCCCCCATCTTTCAAACAAACAGTTCCAGACACAGGGCTTTGTTCAAAGTAAAAAAGGAAGGAACAAATTCCCTGGATGCAACAGAAGCAGACACAAATGTAGTATCTAATGTGACTGATTAGGGAAGACAAAAGTCACGTTGCCTTGAAAAATGGTGTTGCTGACTCACTGTAAAAATCAGTGATGCGTTATTACCTCAGCCTAGAATAAAAAAGCAATATTCCAAGGTGTAAGAATTGAGCCAAGCAAGGTGCTTTCAGATTGAACGTTATCGCTCTTATCCAGAGTATTTGTAGAGCAAAGCTTATCAACGACTCTCTCCTGAAGAACCAACCACCACAATGTTGCAAGCTCCATTTCAGCTGGTGTAAACTGATAGCAATGTGATGGAGGAGGAGGAGGTTGCAAGTTAGAATTGTAGCGATGGGGAGGCATGAGGAAAAGCTAGGCATTTACAGAAGGAAGCAAGACTGAGGTACATTTAGGTGAAGGGGGGGAAAAAGTCGGTGTTTGAGAGGAGGTGCATTTCCAGAACTGTGTGCACGTGTGTCACATTCCCTTTGTTATCCTGCAGATTGCCGTCTTAGGACTGCTGGGTCTGTTTTCAGCAGTTGCTTGTGTGGCACTTTCTGTGTGACTACAGGAGATTCCATCCTGTTCCCAGCTGGGCAGGGAAAGATGAGCAGAACATGGAATATTAAGCACTGCTCTTTTTTTCCCCTCCCAAGTAAAACCCACCCGAAAGGAAAACCAGATTTTATTTTTACATAAAAGAGCTTTTAGTGTGTAAAGCTGTGGAGGTGGTAAAAAAAAAAAAAGCAATGATTTAAGAAAGCAATTAACATTTGACAAGATAGAATGGATGTGCAGTTTTCATGGCAGTGATGGGAATTTGCAAGGGTTGCCTGAAAGCATCTCCTCTGGAGACTTGCCCTACTTGCATAGATTGGGAAGCCAAGTTTTCTAAGCTACTTTTCAGTGAGAAAGGTGAATGTTACGGGGCCTGAGTCCCGAAAAGCTCTGCCTCCATGGCTCAGCAGTCTGAAAGTACAGAGCATCTAGATGAGCTGTGTGATTCTCGCATGGGCTGGCTCCTTCACTGATGGATTTGCATTGAATTTTAGCAGAGGTGAAGTGCTGGATGAATGGAAACTGCTAAAAACAGAAGTTGAAATTATAGAAGTAGGCAATAGTGAGGTTGGGCCTAATTAGAAGCCAGCTTCAGGAGTCACTACTCTAGTCCTGCTCATCCATTCATCAAACAGGCGCTGGTAATCCCTATGTTGTCATGTGAAACATGCTCCTTCTGACACATATAGTAAATTAAGTGAAATCTGACTCCAAACTTATCAGGAGTGGCAAAGTCTTGTACTACAAACAAGTTCAGGAAGCACCTTTCTCTCCCAGAGCAGTGAGAGAGAAGACGTGATAACAGAGAAAGGTATTGAACTAACCTTTCCCCCTCTGGTATTTGTTTAGCTCACCCTCTGACCAAAAGGACAGCAAATCAATTAGAGCCGACAAGTCCAACTTTAAGTGCATCAGTAGGGCAAGTTCTACTGTCTCAGCATGAAGAAAAATTCCCCAGTGTTTCTGACCTTGAATGAAGTAAAAAGCCCTCTGCCTGCCAGCGTTCAGGGTTCACCCGGTGTCTGCAGAGCTGCCTCTGTGGACCAACTGTGTAGCACAGGCAAATTAGGGAAAAAATGTCTGTTAGTGGGCATCAGAGCTGGAGAATGCTCAGGCTTCTTAAAGCTTTTTGGAAGAGCTGCAGCATTGCTTTGGCTGAGACGTGATCACTTATAAGCCATTTGGAGAAAGAAACTTAATTGACAGCATAGCTTATCTCCATCCTTCCCATAAGAAGGTACATGGAATTTCTCTGATACATCCACACTTAGAGCTCATTCCTCCCCAGGAAAATGATATTTGGTCACGATGTCAATGTGCTGCAGCATCCAAAGAGTACATGGCATGCATCTCCTTGCAAAGCATTATCTGTGGTGCTAGGGAAACTCAATTCCAGTGTTCCTTCTTTTGCAGTTTTTTTTTTTAAATACTGAAGCTATTAAGAGTGGAGCAGGAACAGGTCAGCAGAGGACTGAAGCACAGAAATGAGAGTGCAAAGAGTTGTTAGGCCCACTTATGCCTCCGAGGATGGGTTTGCAGTAAACTTTTCTCAGCATCTTGGGCAATAGCTTTTCTTCCTAACATTTCATTTGAGGAAACAGATCAAATTCATTTTCTGAGTACTTTTCTTCTACTTAGGCTGAGGTCCTGGCTGCATAATTCCTAATTTGACATCCACAGAAACCTTTCTGAAGTGCTTCTGTAAGCATAAATGTGACTCTCGGAGCATAACCAGAGAGGCTATAATTTAATTCCAGACATACTATGTTGAGGTAGCTCATCGCCATACTCCAGGGTCATCTACTCCAAATCTTTTCCCAAGCTTACTTCCATCCCATCATGCTTTATCTTGTCTCCTCTCCCGCCTCTAATCTATTTCTCTTCTGTCTGGTGTCTAGATCATTCAGTTTGTCTCTTCATTGCTTATATTTGTTTGGTGCACTGAAAGGTTTAATTTGCCTAATAAAAAGCAGACCCCGTGTCACTGGTACATTCGCTGTCTTTCATTTTCCGGTGCCTTGGGCAGCACAGACTTTCACGGGGATCATCCCATCCACGGAGTCTCAGAGGGGTTAAAACCAACTGGTTCGTGCCCATTGGGAGGCAAAGAGAAATCCTAGAAGGATGAACAAAAGATGCTCCTATGTGGACCAAACAAAGCAGCTTCATCTCTCTCCACCTTTGTTTACGTGCTGGTGCAGAGAGTTGCTCATGGAGGGCAGGAGGATTGTTTCAGCTCTCTGGTTATGACAAATTGCTACTTACTGGTATCACTCTGCAATAAGTAAAGCCTTGAAGAGCGTAAAACTTCTATTACTTCTTAATACGAGCAACTTTAATAGAAAGGCTTAAATGTTTCTTTCGATTGCAGTGCCTCAGCATTTCTATAGTCATAAATTCTTTTCTTGCCAGCCTGATATTACTGATGTATCAATTCTTTCTACTTCTCTGAGCACTAAAATTGAAAGAAAACAAGGTTTAGGCTTTATGTATTTTTAATTTATGAAATTCAGCTTAGAGTTGTAGAAAAACTGTTCTTGGCATGGAGCGCTCCCACCTTTAAAGCCTTCAATAAACCAGCAGGATGGTCAGATGCAGGATTACTTGTCTGCAGGGTGGAGTTTTTTCCCAGTTTTGTCTTTGTGGCCTTCTTCAAGTCACCCCCTTTTCTGTGTTAATTGTCTAGTTGAATTCATATGACATTGTGTCTGGTTTAGTCCTACCTTACCCTTCTCTGAGGGGAGGATTTGTGAGGCTGAGGGGAATCCCACTGCTCACGGCGTGGGGTGATGTTCAGACACCATCAGTGTAGCCTCACAGCTCAGGAGCAGCTCAACTATAGTAAGTATCCAGATGAGAAAGTATTAACACTACTGCTTAATGAAGACAGGAGTAAAGCACAGGGAAACTATATTCAAAGAGCATCAACATTGGTGTCATTCCCAGTGGCTGGATCTTGGGGGATGGCTGAGGATGCCCATCCTGGGCTAGTGGAAAGGGAGTGCCTTTCTGAGTGTAACTGTCACAGCACGTCTTGCAAGAAAATGAGGGCACAAGCACAGCAAAACCTTGCGTGCTCCTGCTAACCTAATCAGTGGTGCCTATAACAGAGAAGATGATGCATCTTTTACTTGCAGAACGCGTGTCTCTGGCTCTCCACAGCTCCGGCTATCTACATTTGGCCGCGCAGATGTGCAGTTGTAAGCATGTGACAAAGGCCAGGAACGAGCGGCTCTGAAATGGAGATCCTTGCTGTTTCAGAGGAAAGAGACAAGCTGAGACAGGGCTCTGGGGCCACCTAAGAGCCTAGCAGCGTGGTCAGAGAGAAGCTGTCTCTTCCTTTTCTAAGGCAAACTCTGTTTGCACTGTAGCCACCAGGCACTGGGGCTTCACAGAGCCTCCAAGGGGCTTAACTTCCCAACCCCTCATCCTCTGCCCTCCCAAAATTGCATCTTCCATAAGTGTCTCTATCCTTGTGTTGTGTATCTCATGATCCATAACACTTGTTGGTCCAGAAGGAATAGCAAACCTTCGGTATTTCCAAACCTGCACTTCAAAGTGTGTCTCTGCATATAGAAATGTCTATGTCCTATAAATTCATAGTCAGCAGCTTAGAATCCCTTGCTCTGATATGATGTAAATCTGCAAAGTTTAACAATCAAATTATGGAAGCTCAGCGTAAAAAATTTATGGCTGTTCTGAAGCCCCCATGACCCTTGATGCATCAGGCTTTGGCAGGGGGCCAGCCTACCACTTAGTGTGACGTTTCTGGAAAAAAAAAAATAGAGGCTAAATGACATTATTCACATTATATCTATTCTTTCCCCTTACTCTAGCATTTTAAATTTAACTTTGCTCTAGGTGTGCCACTCCAGACCTCTCATTCTATTTTCTAGCTGAGGTTTGGAATGGTGTATTAATCCAGAAACAATTAAAGTCCCAGTGTTGCCTGTTAGTCATAAGGAGATGGGGAGTTATTTCAGTAATCCCACTATTATTGTCTTCTGGTTTTGCAGCTTTTCTAATATAGTTGTGGTGCAGGAGATGGGAAGAAGAGGAGAGGTGGATGTTACTTTCAACTTGGTTGGGATGCTTAAATGAGTCAGAAGAGTTAGCTTGATGCGAACATGTCCAGGACTGGCTGGTTCTGAGCGTGGTGGGACGCTGTGTGCCATGCCCTTGATTTCTCAACAGTGAGCTAGTCCCCGTGTTGTGCCTCTCTGTTTGTTCTGCTGCAAGCACCCTGGGCTGAGCAGCTGCCGAGCCCAGCGCTGGTCTGAGGGGCTGATTCCTCCACCAAGGTACCAGCTGCTCCCCCAGAGCTGGGGCATTTGTGCAACACAGGCTGTCCCATGGCTGACTGGTGGGATGTCCTACTTGTGGGCACACAATCGGACTGGTAAGAATATTCCCTGAACTCAAAACAGGGGGAAAAAGAATTCCTTTCCCATGTAAGGAATTTGGAGAAGTAAGTGTTTGGCAGACACTTACCCCGGCAGAGCAAATAAAGGAGGATCCAAGGGAAGAATCTGTAGTAAGAGCCCAGAGCATCTCTTGAAACCTGGGGTATATTCTGCTCATTAAAACAGCCTTGGCTTTGGTCTCTGACCAGATAGATATTTGTGCTGCTATAGTACTAGTACTTAGCAATAAATATCAATACACAAATGCTTTGATCAGGAAGAGGAAATCAAGATGTTTGAATGAAATCTCAGCAACCAGGAACTTCCAGACCTGTGGGCCTCTCTTCCTTTAAGACTTAACCTAAAAAAAAGGTATTTTAAAATTGAGCTTTTTAAAGTGGTACGTTTTTTGAGCTTCTGTTCCATTTGGCAAGTTTAGCAGCTGATTAGGATCTCCTGCTTTTCCTTTGATTTAGGTGACGAACACTGTAAAGAACTGAGTCGATTTCAGTACTAATAAAAATTCTAGGGCAAAGGCCAGAGCAGATAAAACATCCTGAGCTGAGGATTTAGCTCCATGCTCAATCATGTAGTTCCCAGCTTTGTAAACGATGCTTTGTCACTGGTGCAGCGTAACAGGATATAAAATAGATCACGTCGGGTTTGTTGGCTGCCATTCAGCATATTTGGTGATCTCTGCAGCAGTGTGCAGGGGCTGAGGCATTCGGTAAAATCACCCTCCCACTCACTCTCCCTGTCTGTTGCTGGGCTGTGCTGCTTGTGAGCAGCAGGTGGGATGAAGTCTGTCCCCAGACTAAGCAGATGGCATGGATATTCCTATACATGAGTCCTCTACCTTTACTTGGTACTTTTTTTTTTTCCAGGGTGAATCAGGGACAAGAATGAAAATCCCTGCTCTGTTGGCCGTTCCTTTTGGTCTCCCTTCTCTCCGTTAAGCTACTGCAGTACTGTTCTACCTGCACGCTTCTCTAGCATGCTCTGCAGCAGCATTTATCTCATCTAGGCAGAGGTGGATTTTGCCATACTGCTATAGCAGAGGTTGCAGGCACGTACTGAAGCTTGCTGATGTAACCTGCTCTCCCTACATATCGTTTAAACACGTGTGGCTTCTATTCCTGCAGTCCCTACACATGAATACTTAATGTCCTTGATGAAGCAGTGGTGAGAATCCATTTAATTAGTTCAAATGCTACCATTCCTTCAGCAGGTTGGGTGGATTTGCAGGGCTAAAGGAGGCTTTGTATGCTAATAGCAGTGGTAAGTGGGACCTGTGATTCTGTCAAGGCCTTGCTACAGAGGGAGGACAAAGCTCTGGGTGACTTGTGGTGGGGTGTCACTGCCCCAGGTCACTCTGTCCAGCGTGAGCTGCTGCTCTTCCTTCTACCAAGGGACAAAGCAAATTCATTAAGATATTCCTGAAAACGCAAAGTCTCACAGGATACGATTTCCAGGGGCTCTGCAGAGTGGTCTCAGTCAGGTGCTGAATTTCGAAAACAGGTAGGATCCTTACCTGCAACAGTACTAATATTTCCCCCCCCCCTTAAATCTTAGACCCAAGCTGGTTCAAATGAGGTTGCAAAGATGCTCTGTAAACAAGCGATGTGCATTTCTAAGCACATCTTGCTTCAAGAGGTATTTGCAAAAAGGAGAAATTTTGCCTGTGCTCCCTTGCAAAGCCCAAGCCAGCAGCTTTTGCTGAGTTGCCCGTTGCTATTTAAGCATCTGCTAGCTTTGATGCATATTTTAAAGCCCCGTGGGAAGCAGTAGCATGTTATTATAAAGGGCACAGAGTTGCTTCTGCAGGGTGGTGCTTTTCTAATCAACTCCATTCTGTTTTCAAAACGTGCTCTCACCCCTCGGGGAAATGTTAGGCCACCTGCAGACGTGTTAGTTTGCTATATTTTTTTCCTACACTTTTAAAGGCTGGTCTGGCTCCAGCGAGGTCTGGAGCGTGCTCTCATCATCCAGTTATATAAACATAGCTGGGCGCAAGCAGGCTCCCCCCGTGCCCACGGTGTACAGTGATGATGTGTGGGGCTTATTCAAAGGCAAAATGGACAGAAGACTTGGAAGTGCCTGGAAGAGATTCTCCAAGGATGCGCTAACAGCTACATGACACGCTGTAACGTGCATTTGGTTTTGAGGCTTCTGCTGGCTTTGGCTGATGTTACTAAGGCTTTAATCTATAATTCCTTTGAAAAACCACTTGTCATAACACAGAAGACACTGCCTGAATCAGGCTGAGTAACCTCCTGTAGTTCCTATGGTAACTGGACGCGTTCTCCAGTATCAGAGGGGCTCACTTTGGTTTTAACAATGCGACAGGACCGGGTGTACGGTCAGGGAGACAGGCTCATTTCAGTGAACTGCCTTGGAAACTGCCGCTGACGTGGTTCCCATCACACAAGCCCACACAGATATTTGATGTTGCTGCTTCCCCAGTGAAAAGGCAGACCATGAACGTTCCGTGATTGTAAGTAAAGGAATAAGGAAACCCCACTGCCACGATGTGTAAAGATGCGGTGAAATGTGCTACAAAAGCAGAGGACCGGCTTCCAGCTAGGAGCACAGTACTGCTGAGGAGAACCTGTTAAAAAGGGTATCAAGCTCTGAAGCTAACCAGGAACTTAAAATTAACCACACACTCCTATCCTATTGGTGTATCATGGCATGATATGACAGTGTGACAGCCTCTAGAAAAAAAATTGTCTTAATCATCTGAGCTCAAAAAACTAAATGCTTTTCTGAGGCCAGGAAGGATGATGCTGTGCATCTAGTGTGACTCCAGTAGAAGAGGTCTGAGTGACTAAAGAAAGGAGAAATCCCGTCTGCGCCAGATACGCTGTCGTTGGAATGATTGGCAGATTCTCCCCACGAGCACGGTATTTTTTGTCTTTGAGGTATTTAAGTGGAACTGAGAATACAAAGTAAAGGATTACTTCAAGGCACGGGGAGTTCTGTTTCATTTCTGGCACATAGCCTGTGTCTCTTGGAACAGAAGATCTGAACAATCTATTTTCAACTGTCCAGAGGTGTTATCAGATCTTCCTGTACCTCATCTTGTTTTGAGGGGAAAACTTGCTTTTTATGAGAAAAGAGCTAACCATATAAACTCAGTTCATTCTCATGGAGATACTGGATGAAATGTTGAAATATTGTGGATGAATAAAATAATGTAGTAGGGCTTCTAGTAGATCCGGGCCACTGTAAACCTCTGCAGGATCTGGCCCGTGAAATTCCATTATACGACACTGTTTAATCTTCCCTAAATGTGGTGTCAAAATAAACATCTGTAAAGAGCTGCTCTGTTCAAATGAGGCTCCATCACCTCCCACTTCATAGTCCTGGAGACCAACTGGATTTTATCTCCTTCTATAATTACATTTGATCATTTTTAAAGCATTAATACCCTGGGTATTTAACTGGTTATGATTCCTCTAAAAAGCATTAAACAAACCCAACTGTGTAAATGTGCTCGGTTCCCTCATCCTGGGAAAATGCCTGTGAGCTGCAGCATGAATTTAGAGGTTTTCCTGGGCTGTTTAACTCCTTACCTCCTGATCGACATCCTCCATGGTTTGGATTGGTTATGTTCTGCTGTTGCCAGACAAGGAAAGATAAAAGCAGAAATATCCAGCAAAGATCCCCGAGGGAAGTCTGCTGGCTCCTAGTTAATGGCATTAGAGCACCGCTCTGAGCCCTCACTCCAGCTCCCTGTGTGCCAAGAGTAATTTTGTTATTTTGATAATCAGACATAATTCATGCAACTCAGTCTGTAATTCCTAGAGTGCTTTTCTCTGGTGCAATTGTGAGTGAGTCTGCAGAGGACTCTTCCTATTCGCATTAACTCGCTGGTGGCTGGTACTTAACCAGGAACACGTGGCTTTGAAAGCGCAGGAGATGCACGAAGCACGAGGGGAGTTCTAGATAATGCTTTCTTCCGTAGGATATTTCACGGACAAGACACACATCACAAAGACCTGGGCTAGCTGACAGTTTTTCAACAGTTTCACTCATTTCCTATGAAAAGTCCTACTTTTGAGGTGCATGAGGTGGAAAAAACAGGGGAGGCCCTGGGACACCCGAGGATGTGTGTGTAGGGCACTCAGCTGGAATATGGGGTGGTTGGATTCTAGACCTGTTCTGGCTGATGTAAATCTTGTGCATAACTGTATAATTGCATAGTCTGGAAAAAATACTGAACTGGGTGTTTCTCCATGGATTAGTTACTGTCACAATAAATAGGTGACCAAGCCAAAATCTGGTAGTAGAAGTATGCAAGAAGGATAGAAGTTGGGAGAAAGGAAGGATTCTGTATCCCACCATTATATATAGAAGCTTATTTTCTCTCTGTTCATGTGAAGTCTATGGCTGAAGTATCATCGTGGTTTAACCCCAGTAGGGAGCTAAGCCCCACACAACTGCTCAGTCGCCTCCCCTCTCGTGGGATGTAAGAGAATTGGAAGGGTAGAATTGTGAAAAGTCCTGGTTGTGCTCACGTCTGAGCAGTGGGTGAGGTACCTGCCTGTCTGATAACCTCTGTTATCCTGGGAGGGACGTGCTGAAATTGCTCTTGAGTTCATAGTTTCTTTCCCTACATAGGAAATTATCTGATAGCGTGCACACAGCATCACTGCTTAGGGTACGAATCTCCTTAGAATTCCCACCCTTCCTGGGGAAGAAATAGAATTTACTTCTTTTCAAATGTGCTTATTCCCAAGAAAAGAAATCCATCTGAAATACAGTTCTCAAACTTATTCATAACCACGTCTTGTTTCTTATGTTTGTGACCAAGATACAAACTTCCCTGAGACGAGTTTCTAATGTACATAAAACATTTAGTCCCATCAGGCTACTTCAGGCCTTTTAATTTCATAGACACAATAGACTAAGTATTAATAGTAATACCTAACACAAAGGGAACAAGAAGAGAGCAGTTATTACAATTCTGTCAGAGTAGTCCATTCCCTGTCTTTAAAGAAGACAGAAAATTACTAAATTTTTTCCAACAAAAGATTAAAAAATACCTTCTGATAGATTAGACCAACTGCTTGGGAGAGAAGAGTGTGAAGCCATTGTAAAAAATATCTCCCTGACACTGTAAAAGTAATTTCATATAAACTCCCGGGAAGCAACGAAGAGGTCCTGGCTTTGGACAATGCCAGAAACTATTGCTAGTCCTTCTGTAATTCCAAAGGGGAAAGGAAGGTGGGTAGATGGAGCAAAGCAGGATACAGCATTGGGAAAAAACTGTCCAGGACAAAAAACATTCCTGAAAAATTAGGGAAGAGCCTGAAAGCTCTCAGCTTTCCTGTAGGCCCCCTTTAAGACGTGGAAGGTCTCCTGGAGAAAGAGTGCAATTCAGTACAGAAGATGTTAAATGTGTATTTAACTGGAGTTCAGCTGCACAGAAAGAAGTTATTTGAAGTTACTGTGATTAAATAATGTATTTCAGTCTTCATCAACTACTAATTTTTCCTCACAGAAAATACTTAGAGCAAATGTTACTCTAAAATTGTTTAATTACTGTTTCTTGTGCTGAGTTATTTGTTATGAACTTCCTGTCTTTCAATATCTTCTTCTGTTAGACTAAATCTTTTTTCCCACTCAAATGATGTAGTGTGAATGGAATCGGCGCTTTTTGTATTTAGAATGAATCTGATTTTTTTTTCCCATTAGTAAAGTGTGATAAAATAGGAAAAATGTTTCTCAGGAATCCTAGAGTATGTTTGACTTTTCTGTTCTGTGTTTGCAAAGCCCATAAACGTTTCTCTATTTAGACTTGTGCAAACAACAGATGAGGTACAATTGTTATGCAACTACAAAAGGAAAAGGAGTCTTGGTTCAGCATTATGTCTAAATAGGCCCTTGGTAACCTTGCCCACCTCGCTCAGGGCCACAGCTACTCATAATATGCAATATATTCAATCAACAATATTATAGATGTTGACCTAAAAGGCTAATGTTAGCAAAACCGACCAAATAAACTGACCAAATACCTTTAGGTGGAATTTATTTGCACACAAATGGAAATCAATATGAAATATTCATTGCTATTTTCATGGGTGTATAAGCATAAATTTGTAGAAATAAGAGAATGAAGTAGTAACAAGTCCAGAGCTGTGTCCAAAGCTATGCCTGGAGTTTATTCTTTGGTGTTCGGGTTTCAGCAGCTTGCAGGATTTTGAGATGACTTTGGTGACCAAATTCCCTTTCTGTAGTTCTTAAAAACAAACTTATTCTTTGAGGGGGTTGGTAGGATCTGACCTCTGGGCTGAGGAAGCGATGGTATACTTCCAAAAGTGAGTCTGGCTTCTCCCCCTTTCTATCTTGCAAGCTAAGAGTCAGAGATGCTGGATGTAAGACTAGCACATATTTCATACTTGTAATGAGACTTTTGGGCTGTGGGAAGAGAAAATCCCATTTCCAAAAGACTAAGTTCAAAGATGGGAAGGGTGGTTGTAATAGTAAGCCTCTTATGATGATGACTCAGTTCTCATTCCTCATGCCGTCAGAACTTCACTGGATTATCATAGGAAGGCCATCAAATCTCTAAACAAGCCTACTCTCTTAGTTAAGACTTCTTTATTACTTGTATATAAACAGCCACCTTTGTCTGGAAAAACAGTAGTAAAAAAGACAATGTTCTCTTCCGCAAGAATGAGTTAAAAGATTGTTTGGGGGTTTTTTGGGGGGTTGTTTTTTTCTGTGAGGAAAGATAGCTTTTAGCTGTCCTGAACTAAGTCAATGGCTTCCAGATACGGCCTCATTCCAGATACCAAACAGAAGTGGAAAATTTCCCACCCTTTCAAATAGGAGCCAAGTCAGTATAGATCTTGGTTTGATGCAAAGCTGGGACAGGGTCTATTAACTTAAATCAGCTGAAGATCTTGTGTCACAGTACACTACAGAATCGGAGGACTGCAGCTTTTGGTGCTTAGCTAAAGGACCTTAGCTGAAAGGGTTTATTTTTTCAGTGGTGAAACAAGCTGTCTCCCAGACGTGCTGTCTGACATTGATTAGACAATAGTTGTGCTGAAGCCAGTACATTCTATCAAAAGTTTTGTGCCTTCCAGTAGAGCAGGAAATGTAAAGCACTCTATGTGTAAAAAGAAATATTAATATTTAAGCTAGAAGTCACAGGGAAAAAAAAATCCAACCCTAATAACCAGAAACAGCTTTAGGTGCATATTACTTTTTTTCTTGAACTTGCAAAAAGTTTAGGGGCTCTATGTGTATCTTGCAGTCATTAAAAGAAAAACACTTAAAGCTCTCTAATGTAGCACAGACTCTGTTGTGTTTGGAAACAAGAAATGTTTGATCGCTGCTGTGGGAAAGTCTTTGTCTTGGCTCTTGTGCCAGTCAGATATCAAAGCTGGACTTGATTGCTTTGCTTGCACGTGGTGCTTGGGAGTCTATTACTGAAATCAGTAAGAGTCATTGAACAGTTTTTCTTTGTGAGATTCACTGAACAGTTATGTTTTATGGCCAACTTTGTTCAGCGTTAGATGCCTCATGCAGCAGGTTGATGATTTAGCCAGCTACATCTTGACTTCTGTGCAATCTCAACCGGGTTTATTTCTGGGTGACTCAAGTGTTTGAAAATTCCAGGTCTGCCACAAGAACAGCAGTGTTCATCCCTGGTGGCTTCATCTTTAAAGCATCTCAAAGACCTTAGCAAAATTTCAGAATGCACCTGGGAGCAAGAAAATCTTCTTGGATCTGCTCCTCGTGTAATCATCAAAGGCTGAGCCTTGATCCTGTCTATGCCACCGCTTTTGGGCAAGAACTCCGGATCTGTGTCAGTGCAAATTGGGCTCCTGATCCTCCTGTGCTCTGTATTAGAGGAAAAAAAACATCCTTGAGATGTTTCTTGCTACTCCAAATTATTTTTAATTTCCAAAAAGTGTTCACACACGTGTGCACACAAGCTATTGCGCTTTTTTGGCAGTCCTTATTGCTGTCCGTAAGCTTAGCAGAGGGAAGAGATCCGTGTAAATTTGTGTTTTAAAAACATGGTCAGACTTCTTGATTTGCATTTTGCTTAACAGTAGGATGGCAAGCGACGCTTACTGGGGCTTGGATTGTAAAATCAGCTTCTGACCTCGTTGATTTTTCAGGTGAAACTAGCACAGAAGAGTCACAAAAAAATCATTTTCCTAAAGGTAGTTGTTACTGTTCAGAGCAATTTGCAAGGATAAGAGTTCAGATAACATCCATCAAATTTGATCACTGTATCAAGAGCATGACATAGAGCTTGGGTATTTTGTATTCTTTCTCATTTTTTAAGTGCCTTCCCTTAGCAAGCATATAGACGTGGGGTATATCCAGGAAAAAAAGCTTCAGCTACAGAGCAAAGAACTTCCCAAAGACATCCTGCTGGTTTCTCCACCAGTCTCTGGAGGTCTGTTATTGCCATTGTGCTATACTGTTAAATTACAGCTGCAATGCCAACCGGTCATGGGTCTAACAAGGGGTCCACTATGAAGCAGAAATCAAGATGTGGCCATCAAGTTAGAGACACAGAGGTTTAGCTGACAAAATGGAGGTTTTTTCCTCTGAAGTTTTGTTATCCTATCTTCTCCCCTTTCTCTGTCGCTACTGACATTCTTCACACACTGCGTTTGCTACACTAGATACTAAATTACCTGCAATTAATTAAGCAAATCTTAACTCTGCTGTTAAAACATCTCTGTTAACAGATTAAAGTAGCGTAAAAAGCCATATCAAGTTGATAGTGAAAAGAGAAGAGAAGAGAAGGCTAGTCCCTGAAAACAGATGCTGGATCTTTAAAAATAAATCTTTAAAATCTTTTATATCTTTAAAAATAAGTAAATGGACAAAGTTCTACTTCAAAAGCTCTTCTTTCCCTTTCCCTGGAGTAGATGAGCGTTCTAATGTCCTGACCCTATCTGGAAAAACAATTTGCCCTCTATTGCTCTTCCTTGATTTCTCCAGCTATGGATGTTCATTGCAGCCACTGTGCAATGACACAAAGCAAAGCCACCAAAATACCACCCAACCCAGAGAAGAAAGCCCCCTCCAGTCCTGCAGGTGGAGATGGGAAGTTTAGGAAACGATGCTAACGCATGAGAGAAGCTCCACAGGAGAAACCGTACCACAATGCATGACTCCCGAGCTCCTCCTGTCAAAACGACATTCTCTCCCTCCCTTAGTTGGCTCCATGCACTAATCGTCCCCAGAAGACTGCTTCCTAGCCAAGCTTGAGGCGTGGAGAAATAAAAGTTATTGATTCACTGATGCTTGTTAAGTTGGAACGTATCCATGGAACAAGAATAACTGCAGATAATAGAAGTCCCAGTGAAGAGCCAGGCAGATGCATTTGTTATGGTGAGGAACATGCTTAGTTAATGTGGAAATCTATAGGAGAAATCTGAAGGGGAAATCAAGGTTGTTTAGAGCCAAGCAACAGATTTGCAGACACATACGAGTAGATTTCCTCCCTGGTAAGCACCTCCTTCTCTATTGTGTGACATATTTCTGTTACTCAGGCCCTGAAAACAGTTGTCTCTCAGGTATTGCACCTAAACATGCAGTGGCATATAATGGGTGATTGGTCTGTGTTTCAAGGATGGAAACATACTCCACATGCCACAGCGTACGCGTTTCCCAAGAGCTGAAGTCAAAATAGATTCCATAAAAATATATTAAAAAAAATTACTCAATGGTAGAGGCAGTACCTCTGTGTACTGGGTGCCGTGGTCCTGTGCCAGCCCCCTGCCAAGCTGTGGGAACAGTCCATTTCTTGTTCCAGCTTGCTGTAGATAACTTATCGGGTGCAAAAATGTCCATCCCCAACCCCCTCTTCACTTTTGTTTCTGGATAATGACATCTGACAGCAAATGAAAACACATGGCACATGGTGAACTGCTGCCTTTGCAAAGGTTAAGCAGGAGTTTTCCCCACCTCTGGTGTAACATAGCAGGGGGAGTTCCCACGGAAAGCCCAGCTTATTTTCCCATGTCTTAGAGCAGCATCAGGTTGAAGAATTGTGCTTTCTAATGCCAATCATGCCGTTCAACTGACCACCCTGATATGATTTCTGTTTTGAACATGTGTTAATGCACAACACAGTAGGCAGTAGCCCACCTCAGTCTGCGAAGGGGCTGAGATGACTCTAAGCAGAGACGCCCAGCCCAGCTTCTGCCTTCAGTCAGAAGGAGGATCCTTTTTCTTGCAACGTTTTATTGTCAGCCAAGTGCCCAGGGGCTGACATGGCTAATGAGTTGGGACCTTGAACAGCATTTTATAATTAAAAAAAAAAAAATAGGAAAGCATTCCCATTCCCTATTAAAAAGGCAACATCAGGCACTTTTATGGACTATCTCACTGCACTAAAGGCTGATTTTAAAGTGCTAGTATCGTTGGCATAGGCATTGTGGCAGGAATTAGCAAACACCCTTTTTGATAACAAGCCATTGTCTATGGCATCTTCATAATGAGATTTAACAGAACTGCCAGCAAGTCAACATTAACGTAAATGAGTGCAAATTCATATATTCCAAAAGGATTAGAATATCGTTAATGTGGGCATTAAATATTTAAACAATATCTTTATGAAAGAATTATGAGCCTTCAAAGCTTGTCTGTGTTTTATGACCACATTAAAGCAATTGTAATGACATCATCTATGCTGAAACTAGGAATTATCTTTTTTTAAATGTCAGATGATGATCATGCCCAAAGCCACCATTCCATCCACTGGTTATGGTCTCCTTGTCTTGTTAGCCAATTCCAACTCAAGTGGATATGTCAGGTTAGATGAGGCAAGGGTGAAGCATGCATGGCTGTGAACATTCCTACACCTATAGAAAAGCCAACCAGAATAACCAACATGAGCTGTTGAGAGTCAATCCACCACTGGCTTCTAGAGCCAAAGATCATGTACGTGCTTTATGCACGCTCTAGGATTCAACCAGCTGGAGAGCAGAAAACTTTTTCTTGGCTATAGTAGACCCTGTCCCTACAAACAGTTTGGAGACCTACTATGCCCAGTGCAAGCCTCCTCCAACCTCGGTTTCGGCTGTCTTCCTCTGCTTTGCAAACAACTGCTCATCTTCTGCTTGATCTCTAAAGGACATCTTCAGCTGGGGCTTTCATCGGGCAGGGATGAATTTAGTCGCGGCTGCTGGTGCAGCCAGGCAGTGAGAATGCTTGTTCAGTCTGGGGGTTCCTTACATAATTAGTGTCATCCATGCTTTCTTTCCATATCCAATACTCTGAGTTGTTTCTGATACCGTGCCTTCCTAGCTAAGCCACATTTAAGCTAAGCAGCCTAGATAGTGATCAAATACAGTCACATGCCTTTGCCAGGTAAAGTTAAGTGAAAAGTTCTGATTTTTTTGGAAATGCTTCAGAGTAACTTGGTGGAAGCAACGCTGTCCCCCTCTCAGCCCCTCTGAACGTCTTCCTGTGTTCAGTTACAACTTCTAGGATTATGAGCATGAACAGAAGAGTTTTAAGAATGTCTCAGCCGATAGAATGGTTTGCTGAGAAAAGGTGACTGTTCCCAGTTCACGAGAGAGGTGGAGATCAAGCTGGTGATTTGGATGGTGTGTGTAAAATTAACGTGAACTTTGAAGATATTTTTAGGTTGAGAAATTTAGGCTGAGAGCTTAAAAATTTCCTTGCTTTGCATAAGCAGGGAAAGCATATTTCCTGGCTATATATATCTGACTGTATTAAGTGTTGGTTGTTTTGATTGGTTGGAATATTTCTTTTCAATTCTTAAGGCAAAGCCTTTCTGAGTGGTTTAAATCTGCTTCTGAGAATTCTGACAGCACGAGGAAGGACTGAGCCACACCAGGGACTGTTGAGGTAAAATATCTTTGTTGTGATGACTGAGGAAGTCACAAAATGGATGTGAGTCTTGCTGAAGATTCAGCTTATCGTGAGCATGACAGACCTTTCTCTGTCTCACCACTAGAACACGAGAGCTCATGACGATCTCAATTCTTATTCTTTAGGCACTGCGGGATCTAAAAGGATAGCTAACAGATCATTTGAAGTGTCTGGGATTGTCCCATCCCGTACTACGGCATTTCTGAGCCCAAGAGGGCCATGAGATGAAAGTCTACAATGGGGTCTCATCACAGCGTTCCACTCCTGGAGCAAAGCACACTCCTTAACTGCATCATTGTCATGTCAAGCAGAGTGCCATGTGTGTCTAACAAAGGAAATAAAAAGAAAAAATGAAGTGAATCAAGACAGCAGTGAAAATAATCAACTGCATTATTCCTCTCAGGGAGAGAAGAGAGCAGTGAAGGACCCACTTGTCTATCTTAATGCATTTTTTTTTAAGGAGCTCTGATACTACAATGGGGGGGATTGTATGGGAGAGAGTCACTAGAAGATACAGATCCAAAGCCTGCTAAAGTTAGTGGTGAGATCTTTATTGATGTGAGTTGTTACCGAGGCCCTCGAATCTTTGCTGGCAAGCCACTTAACTCTGCAAAATGCTGAGAGCTCTGCGGTGGGAAGTGCAGAAAAACATGGTGGGCTGCGATTATTTCCAAAACCACTGAATACATCGTGCCTTCTGTGCTTCAAACCTTTGCTTCTTCTGACAGCTTGTTGCATGAATAATAGTTGCTAGGAGGCTAAGCGATAGATCTCTATTCTCACTTTGCCAGCTACAGGTTTGCTGTTCATTAGCATCTCCACGAGCCACTGGGAGCTGGAGGGTGAAGCAGCGATGACAGCTCAAAGGTAGAGACAGTTATTTACTGTAATGTCAGCTGTGAGATTTTTATGCTATCTATCGAAAAACTTGTGATAAAGACAGCAAACTGAAGGGTTAGAAACAAAGCCTGATGGAACTTGGAACAATTACATAAATATTCATTTGTGCACATCCGTTGCTCTCGTGGGCGGCTTGCAGATATGTCCATTAGCCAGTGACCGTTTCTCTTCCCTTGCTGCTCAGTATAAGCCCCTGAGCTTGTTAGTTTTTGACCACCGCTATTTTTTAATAGTGTGCAAGTTCAGCAGCGTGTGGCTTCCAGTTAGACATTAGAAAAAGGTTTGTAGCTGTAGGATTGAACAAGGAATAAATTGCTGGGGGAATTGGTAGGATCTTTATCACACGAGGCACCAGACTTTCTCAGGGATGGTTCAGGGAAAGGCTGATCCTGCCTTGGAGCAGCAAAGAGGCTGGATAAGCTCTTACAGCTCCTTCTTGCCCTAGTTCCTAAGAATCTGTTGAATGTTTGTTGAGTTTCAGTATGTAAACTGAAAAATCCAGTTGTGAACCTTGATAAATAGCGTGCCCTCACATGGAAGGCACTGTGTGCCACCCAGAAAAAAAAAACAAGCTTAAAAATCTACAGCCCCAGTTTCTATGGTGATAGCAGTTTTTAGGTTCTGTAGAATCAGGAGGAATATTTGGATGGAATATCTTTTGCTTTTGCAGAGTCTGGTAACAGGAGTGAGTTAAACTCTTCAGTGCCGTTGGTGGACCAAAACCTTGCTGCAAAATCCTTGATGCTTATTCTTTGCCTTCTGAAACTCGGATTCCAAAATCTGAGGTTAGCTGCAGTTTGTTGCTTCCCGTGTGCCAGGCAGGCAATGACTGCTCCTGCGGCTGGGAAGCAGACACCAAGTGCAAGTCAGCAAAATGTCACTCCTTCATTTGAAGGAGGGGAAATTGCTCAGATGACTCCTCTCAGTGAATCTATCTCAAGTTGCTCTGCATGTCCCAGAGGGGAATTGCTGGTAGCTCTGTTTTCAGGTTTTCCTGAGACGTGAATGAGAGCAGATAATTAAATTGATTTCCTCTCCCCAGACAGGCAGCCAAATTTCCATCGCAAAGGTTTTTTGGTGAGTGTGCAGGGAACTTGCTCAGGGTAATCTTATGAACTAGATTTTGTCTGCTGCTAACTCTCAGGGAGCTCAGTCCCTACCTTAGCACAGCTCATTGCACTGTCTCGTCACCCACAGCTTCACAGATGCAAGGAGAGGGGAAGGCAGCCTGCACGTCGGGAGCCATCCCCACCGGAGAACCTCTGCTGCTAAGCAAGAGCATGCTTTGGGTGCTCACACGACTTCAGCGGCACAGAGACCAGTGCAAAGCAAAAAGTCCAGGCCAAGGAGGGGTATGAACCCTTGGGTGGTCGCTGTGCCTTAAGTTCTTGTAGCTGAAGAATGCATGGATACCTCTACTAAAGCTGCAGTCATGTTTCTCTTTTGCAGTCTTCTCCAGTGCCCCGTCTTCTAGCAGAGGATGCGTTAGGTCTCCATGGGAATGGGGAGCTTTGCTGGCAAGTCAGAGAAGCAGCGACGTTATTCTCCAGTCTCTTGGCTTACCCTAAGCTATTTCTCAGCAGCACTTACCCGACCCTCATCTCCAGCCTCATGGTCAGCAATTGCTTTTACCTTTCATGTCACCTTTTATGGAGACTTATTTACTGGAGACCTTTCACTTGTGTGTTGGGTGATCGGCACTATTCCTCTGCAGGCTGTACAACTGCATATCAAAAACTAGGTCTAAGTAGAGAAGCTTTTCTGTTTCTTCCATCACCTTTGTAGAAGTGGTACCACTCTGATGCCTCTCACTTCCCTTGGGTTTTTTTGTCCTACTCTTTCCTAGCCGACCTTTACTGCTAATGCTTCTCCTGAGGAGCCTTCTTAAACAACTGAGAGCTGTGGGCCACATTAAAGGTTTTCTCTGTGCGCTTTGCAGTACTCAGCAAAGGAATAAATCAAGGTTCTTGAGGTCTTCTAGTCTCCTGGTTATTTCTTTTAGAAAAAGATCAGTCTGTTCATTTACAAGTAATTAAGTGTTTCTTTGAGGAGCTGTGCTGCTCTGGCAGATGTATTTAGCAAAACAAGTTCAGAAAACCTTTTCTGTGCTAGCATAGCAGGGCTGCTTTAATATAAGACAGCTGGAAATCAGTAGGACCTTCAGTAGGATGTGGGTGGGGAGGAATTTTGAAGCAGTTTCTCGATATACAGCACATATTGCCGTTTCCCATGTATAACTGTGCTCTGCCATAACAAGAGGCCTTTTCATTGCTGTTCTAACGAACTCTTCTAAGTGTCGCTGATGTCCTGTGGAAAAGCTGCCATGAGAGCTGTCTAGGGGAATTACTGCTTCCTTCACCTGTGGTGTAAAGAAGAGAGTATTACTGTTGCTGGATCTAAGGATCTGAAACCCAAGTACACTGCGAAAAGTCCTGATGGGTGAATTCTGCCCGATAAAGGAATTGACTCCAAGTCCCCCAACCATGCAAAGTCTGTTTGCTTCCCTGTCCTCAGTAGATCTGAGGAAAAGTTCAAACCTTCCTGATGAGTGAAACTGGATCCCAGCTGAGTGAGGAATGGGCTGTGGTGCCAGAGGTGAGAAAAACTCCTAAAGCTGGCAGCTGCTGCTTCCTGGGAGGGAGATGCTCTCCCAGTAGCCCACTGGCTCTGGTTACCTCTTTCCAGTACAAAACAGGACTGTACACAGATAATACAGATTTTAGCAGGTTGTCAGCATTGAGTACCATGCTATTTTTCTTATTTGCTTCTTTTTTTTTTTGCTTTCCTGCTGTTGATGCAAAGTTGTTTTGCTTTGTGCATACATAGATGTATAAAAAAACCCAAAATAAATTAGGACAGCACACACTGCCTTGCCTTTGCTTTGATCGGGTTGTAGTTTCTCTAGAGCTGGCCTGATTAAATCAGAGTGATCACAAATTGAAAGGGCTTGCGTCTAATTTGTAGGAGTACTTCTGCTGTTAAAAAAGAGGTGAGAGAAACATCCAAAGAACCAGGAAAAGATGGTTTAGTGCTTCATTATCAAATAATACTGTCTCTTGGTAAGACACAGAGGACATTGCCTTTAGGGATCGGTGCTATAGGATTTTGTAAAATCTGGTGGGAATTGCCAGTTCTTCACCCTTACTAATCTGTTTCCTGAGTCCTGTAGAAACAGCACGTGGTGCCCCTTGACCTTTGTAGGAGAACAGCATTTTGTTCAACAGCATCCATTTAGTGTTCTTGGTCAATGTAAGATGACTGCAGGATGTGAGGATAGCTGAAGCAAAGGCATCTGGAAGGATGGGGCTCTGCGGCGTTTGGGATATTTTCTCTGCAGAACTGTTGCCGTGTCTTTCAGACCGTTCCCTGCCAAGGTCCCCAGGCGCTCAGCTCCCAGCGAGGACACGAGGCTGGGGTGGCATTGTGTCAGCTCAGGAAGGGAAACGAGTGGGAAGAACTTGTCAAGAGAGAATCTGAGGGCTTAAGCAAGCACTAAAACTCAGCTAAAGTCAGAGGCGTAATCTCTGCAGGAGCTGCTCCCAGAGTACCCCGGCTGTTCCTATTAATAACCACTACATCTGCAGAGGAGGAAAGGAATCTGATCCCATTGAGGTTTTTGATGCTGTAAACATCAGATTTCTGTTCTCTGTTATATCTGTGTTCCCAGCAGTAATCCTCAGGGGCTGTCTGCTTTCATCCTGCGCTGTGGCTCCCCACGGTTCCAGGGCCGTGTCTGCCAGCCCACGTGGACCCACACCCAGGGGCACAGCACTGGCACCCGTGGCAGTCGATGGGCTCTCGCTCACCTCTGACACCCTTTTTGAATGAGAAATTCAGGAAGCTATTTGTACGCAAGCCCCAGTTGAATGACTGCAGTGCAGCATGGCATGTGTAGATATGTCACGTATGTGTGTCAAATCCAGTATGACAGACAAAGATAGCCAAAACGTAGCTTGTTACATGCAGAATTTCACCTGTGTTTCAGGTGAACGTTGCTACTTCGAGTGCCTGGCAGCTTTGAGAAGCACTCTCTGTTCGGTCCAGAGCAAGCTTTTGAGGGGTGCTCTTTTTACACCTCAGCCAGCATCCGTCCTATATGCATTAACCTATGTTTTCTCAGAGGATAGGAAGATTTGAGCTAAATAAGTTCACTGTTAGTGCTGTTTCTACCAAATGGAAGAGGAGAACTAAAGGTGTGGCTGGAGGACCTCAGATGCTCACCCTGAGCTCATTTTAGGAATGTTTTTCTGTCAGTTAGAATCTGCCTTTCAGCTTGGATCCTGCCTGGCAGAAAAATATGTTCCCCTGCTGCTACCATGAAAATTATAATTAAGTGAAAACATCTTAAATGGAATTGCTTCATCTAAAAAGATTAATACAATTTTTTAAAAAAAGGTTTCCTGAAAAAGTTTGAGTTGATCCAGAGCAGAGAGGGAGGAATGGTGTAGGAGAAATTCTGGACTGACACGTTGGCTCTGTTTGCATAAAGATGTTTGTCTTGTAGTGGAACAACAAATGTATCAGCTTGAGTCAAAACAAGCGGATGTTTGTCAGCAAGTTTCAAAGTATCGATTTAAACAGAAGATTTTTATCTCGACACCACTGCAGAGGAGTTTCTTTATCAGAGTTCATTTCCCTAGAACTAATTTTCTTTCAGGACACTCCCCACCCTCCCACTCTTTTAATTTATTTTTTTTTCCCCCACAGAACTCTGTTTGCACTAACATTGAGAGATCTTTCAGGAGTTTTTTGCTGGTGTTTTGCTGCAGGTGCCTGAGTCCTTAAATCCTGGGCTGTGGCTTCCCTGGGTACTCTGCCTTCAGCCTGAATGAAAGCCCTGTCACCCAGCTCCTTTGTGTTGGTGCTCAGTGCACCTCCTTGCTGTAATGAACTGTCACTTGTACGTGTTAATTGATTGCCTTACCATCTTGCCAGGTTATCTGGTTCTCGATGTAATGCCTTTTTTTTTTTCCTTCCCCACCCTCCTGTTAAGAGCTTGTCCATTCTCACGCAGCACAGCTGAGCCAAGGCTTAGTGATAAGCTACTGACAAAGTAGGGAAGATTTTGGGTAGTTTTCTGTAGTGATTGTCGGAATTCTTCTAAAGAAAATGACTGCCCTGTCGAGGGGCCTTTGACTTTGCCCCTGGGTCATCTCCTGATTGCTGGAGCCTTCTCTTGCTTGGTAATTTGACCTACTTTCCACTCAACTCTCTTTCTTTGCTGCTCTCTCACATTCTCCAGCTTTGCTTTGATGCATCTCTTCCCCAACTCAGATCCTTCCCCATTTCCCACACAGAGCCCTCAGCTCCTCCTCTCTGTGCCTGGGCCAGGTTCGCAGCGCTCCCTTTGCAGTTGGTACCAGGAGTAAAGCCACTGCTTGCTTTCTCTATGTGCAAGTGCACAGGTCTATAAAGCTGCTTTAGCTTTTTTTTTTTCCTTTATCTCCTCTCAGCAACATGGATTTGGGTGAATCGGTTTCATGCAGGAGTGATGCTCCTCACTGACAACGTTGCCCTCGTTATTCCTCTGACAGGGCATCTACACGATGCCTGTTCCCACCTCTCACCTTCCCCAGGGCACCCCCCGCACACTTGCTGTGAAATATTCCAGCAAGGTATCCCAGACGGTTAGCAGCAACCCTTCGAGCGGCAACGGGCTGTGCTCCGGCTCGGCTGCTCCCCTCCTTCCCCGCAGAACTTCCAGGACTCCAAAGGACACATTAAACCGTGTATTTCTCCTCCAAGACTGTGAACAAACCTGCAACTGGCATTTCCCAGAGCTAGGTGAGGTGAGGTTGGATCCCATATGAGGAGCTGGTTCTACTGACCTATTATTATTAGATTGTTTACACAAAGTTAAGCACTTCTGAGCTAAAAGACCTGCCAGCGATTTCATGCAGCCAAGACAGAGAGGAAGAAAAGACAAGGTCGTACAACCTGCACCTTGGGCAACTAAAACTGATCCTGGCCCCTGTGCTCTTTATGTGCAAATCTGCTCTGCCCAAGCCTGTTCAACCAGACCAGGGGAAATCAGCCTTCCCCATAAGCTGCAGATGAAGCCAAGTCTGCCCGAGTGAGGAGCTGTCTTGCAATTCCCTTTGAATCCAGATGCTGTCAGCTCTGCTTGGAGGTGTGACCAAACGGCCATGATCCAGGCGGCACAGAGGGGGCCAGGTGGCCTCCACGCACCTCGGTTCTTAACTTTGTTAAGCAGCTCTTGTAAATACGCTTAGGAAGGCTGGGTTACACCGTTTGCTCAGCCAAGACCTCCAGGAGCTGATGTTCAAGGCCAGTTGCCTCAGCAAGCAGCTGGGAGGGTGCAGGAGGGTCTCCTGCTGCCAGGCAGGTTGTCAGAATGCGCAAGGGGCTGAGATTTTTCTTGAGCTCCACTCCTCTAGACCTGCCAGCTTGTCAGTGCCAGCAGGACCCCTCTCGGGTGGAAGGGTTTGCAGAGCCAGCCTTGCACACCAAGGTCTGCTCCTCCAAACGCTGCCGTAATCTTTAATGGCAGTCCCTTTGGATAAAGAGCTTCTCTGGTCAAATGAATTGTGTGACTGTCAGCTCCCACAGCAGCTCTGTCTAGGACTCGTTCTGTTTCTCCAAGCATCTCCAGCTTTAAGAGTAAATAATAACTTTAATAGTAAATTTAGAGTAAAAATAAGTGTAAATTTCTCCACAATTCTGTTTATTTCTGTCCTTTAAATCCTAGAACTTTTAAAAATTATAAGCAAAAGCAAGAGTTTGGCTGCTAGCCTTTTTAAAGTTCCCACTTCTTGTGTCAAGCTCTGGACAGAGTTAAGTTCTTTGCCAGCTTTTTGAGCAAAGCCTGCTTATTTTAGTCCTTGTTTGCACAGTGCTTAACAGAGGGGTTTCGAGGCCCATTGAGGGCTTCCAGGTGCTGCTGCTGGACACGTGAATGAACAAATTCCAGTGTTCAGGTAGCAAAGAGTTAATCTGCTCAGGTAAAGTGTTACAGAATCATTGACAGGGAGCTGGAGGAAAGGTAAAAATTCTGGCAGGTGACTGAGTAGGAATTTGTGGATTAGAAAAGATGGGAGGGGAGCTCTGTTCCTTTATTGGTGCCTGGAGGGTTTTCAGCCTTGGCAGCAAAGTGACTAAAAGATAGAGAAATGCTCCAACTCTGCCCATGCTGACCGTGACGGACAGAGAGCTGGATAGGAATAGATGAGATGGGTACGGGGGGAGCCCCTGTTGCTCCCAGACAAGAATACATGAGAAAAATCCTACCTGAGCTTACATGTGGCTTCTTGAACTCTTGTTCCTCAGAAATATGGTCCTCACGGGGATTCTTAAGCACTAGGGGAGGAGGTATGAATCTGTGCCTACACCACCCCATCAGAGCATTGCATGTGACCGTGTCACAGCAAGCCCCAGCCCCCATGCCTTCGTGACACTTGTGTGCTTTGCTCCATGGGGACCTGCTGGTTTGTGAAGCGTGCTCTGCTGCCACTCGAGCTGTGTTCCTCCCGCAGCTTACTCTCCAGAAAGCCTTCTAATCTGACCTGCAGGGCGGCCTGTGGTGCACCTTGAGAGATTATGTAGTCACGAGTGCTGTCCTTGGAGCATTAAAAGCTTGAACTTTCAGACGTGGCTGAGACATACTTGCTCTTTGGACTAGGCTTCAAGAGGAGGGTGAAGCCTGAGGTCCAAAAATGAGGGCAAGGTCCCAAAGAGGCAGACAGTGTGATGCTTCCAGAATCTAGATTGCAAAAATGTGGCAGTATTTAAAAGCATTGCTGTGGACACTGGAACAGTAGAGCGATATCATCTGTGAGAAATGGAGGGGGTGAAAAAAGAGCAAAGCAATCTTGACCTTCCCCCATAGCTGAGCTTACCCAGCACCAGCTCCAAGTACCATAGGTGAAATTAATTAGCAAAGTTGCAGTGTGATATTGTAGGTCTTTCTATCAGCATTAGCACATCTACCCACAACATGAATATTAAAATCGCTGGGGCCACTCGGAGTCATTAATCTCACTTCCCTGTTGTGGACAAAAGATGTTCTATTCCCAGCCACAAAAAGGCTCTGCAGGGATGATTGAGTTACTAGAGTTGCTTAAAAGCTGCCCACATCAGTGAAAGCCGGCTGACAGGCAGGGAGGGGAGGTCAGAGGTGGAGTTCACCACCTCTCTAACAAAATTAATCAAGGGGAGAAAATCAGAACACGTTTGCTATTGAACGCTGAGTCAATGCTCACCGTGTAAAGCATCGTGGTGTGGTCCCAGTTTAGAATCAGACAGGGATGCGATCTTGCTTTCTTGATAATTACCCAGCAAACTTTGAAATACCAGGCTCTGATAGATAGACCATCTCCGTTTCACTCTCTGCTGAACGTTCTGCCCTCGCACTGACAGTAAGAGCCCCTGACTTGCATGTGCCGGGCAGCTACAGCTTGTGAGGTGGGTGCTCAGAGCCCAGCCCAGCACGTACCAAAGTCCAAGGTGGTCTCGTTGCTGGCTGCTTTGAAATGCCGGCAGAGCCTCCACTTTGAGATAAGCGGAGATTTCATTGGAAGGTGCAAGAAACCATCAAAGGATCTTGGCTCTGGGGAAATCTGTCCAGCAAGAGGTTTGATTTTTTAATGTGGAAGAACAAAATATTGAATTGAACCTCTTAGTAAGCCTTGCTGCTCTAGCGCTGCGTGAGAGAGAGGTATTGGTTGGACTCAGTGATGTAAAGGTCCTTTCCAACCACAGCGATTCTGTGGTTCTGTGATGGTGCCGGCAGCCCTGCTGTCTCTGGGGCTGTCCTGAGCCTTTTTGCACTCTGCTATTATTCGTGCCCCAGATTTACTTTTTCTCAATGAGTTTCCCAAGGTAAAAAATGTGCATTCTCAGAGAGGAAAAAAAGGATAAAAAAAGTACACTTCTGCTTTGTAACCAATCAGGTTCCCTTGAAAGTCTTTTTTTTTTTTTTTTTTAATGAGAAGCATGTTTCAAGCATATTCCTACATGCTGACTGTGTGATCCTCAAGTTAGATTGTCTGGTTCCCAAAAGCTACTTGTCAAAATGATCAAGACAAGGGTAGCAGGCCAAGTTACAGTTAATTTGATTATTAGATGAGCATGCAAGAGTTGTAATGTTTTTAATACCTTTTAAAAACAGCTGTGCATGAATCTTTTACTACCGCGTTCAAGAAACTGTATTTGAGGAACTTTTGCTAAGCTTCAGGGTTCTGCTTTCAAACTAGAGCATGGTTCCAAGAGCAGTGCAGCAGAAGGGCAGAGCTTTTTAGGTTTCCTTCTGTGCCCAGCCAGAGAACAGACTTGTCACAGGAGAGCAAAGGTGAAGTGCAGGCAGAACAATGTGCCTTTCCTTCCTCTGCCCACTAACATAAGTCTGGTAGGATAGAGGCACCATCAACTGACACATTCCTTAGGAAAACACGTGCGGTGGGGCCGTAAGGAAGCGACTTCCTTTCAAGTGCTTTCAGCACTGGGTTACTGGGATGCAGGCTCCAGCCGCTGACCTGCCCAGTTCTACGTTCACACTCCACAAGGCATCAGATTTGCCACTTGCCTGGTTTTATCTCTGGCGATACAACCACGGGTGCTGAGGGGTGGGGAGTAGTGAAATGTTAAAATATACTTTTCAGAGTTTGTACTGAGAAAATATGCCAAGCACTATGTTTTAACAGCTGGAGCCAATACTCCGCAGAAGTGTGAAGTCTCTTGTTGTTTCTGCTAATAGTTTGCAGCACATCTGGGTAGCAGGCAGGGAGTGGGCAGGGGCTTCTGTCTGCGTGCAGTGAATAGCAGGGGATCAAAATGGTCTTCCAGCTCAGAAGTTCTTGGGAGAAAAGCTCAAGGAAAACCCACCACAACTGTGTGGACAAGGACTGAACCCAAATCCTGCCTGTGAAAGGCCCTTGGCTTTTCTTGCTGGAGCCAGAGCAGCAGCTCTGGCAGCTGGTGGCAACGGTAGGATCTTACTCCAGTTGTCAGGACACTAAAGGGAGAGCTGACCTCACCAAACCTCCCAGGGAGACTGGAATATTTGTGGAAGCAGTTATGTTTGTTTTCCCACAAGGAGTCTTTGGACCCCTGGTTATTATTTCTGCGTTTAGGACCAGTAA
Organism: Eurystomus gularis; assembly: GCA_013400335.1. Lineage (NCBI taxonomy): Eukaryota > Metazoa > Chordata > Aves > Coraciiformes > Coraciidae > Eurystomus > Eurystomus gularis. The sequence goes on along the minus strand of VZZY01004065.1, from coordinate 283,634 downwards.
CACTGCTGAATGCTCAACTAGTAGATTTGGCCCTCGGTGATAACAATGTAATAATATATTGTGCTAGGACTCAGCACAAACATGCCATTTAATACCATAACAAGCAGAAGTCTGGAGAATATGTTTACCAGACACACAATCTCTGAGACATTGCCCCCCCAGTTGCCATAGATACTACAGTTGACTGACAGTATTAGGAGGAAAATGTTCACATCATTTTTTTTCCCTGCCCTTGTTTTCCTTATGAAATAAAATATGATGCCTGAGAACTAATTAATTCCTGGTATAACTGCAGTTTGGTTTCCACTATAGTACCTAGGATGCATATATATGGTGATATATTTTTCCTCTTTGGGCTTACCCAGACCAAAGAGTTACCCTGAATTCCCTATTTACTGCTGTGCCTCTCTCTTTAACCCCTTGGCTGCTGTCTGTTCCGTAAGAAGGTTCATGGCAGGTGTAGGGGAAGAAAGATTATTGTAGTGATTGATGTCTTTTTTTTATTATACTAGAAGGTCAGCATGATTGATTTAAAGGCAAAATTTTAAAACAGTGTTGCTTCATTGGTGCTCAAAGGAGTGTGGGTGCTCTCATTTCACTTTATGCCTCCAATTCAAACCAAGTCGGCTGGGAAACAATCTCAGAGAAGTGTTAAGCCGGGTTGCCCTGTTGTAAAGACAAGCATAACCAGAGTAAATGGAGCGTACCCTTCCTGACTTTCTAACGCTTACTCATGCCTCTTATGGAGTATCCCATCTTTTCAGTCACTCTTCCATCCTGTGAGTCCACCTGGCCTCTGTCACTGATGCAGCTTGAATCAGCACGTAAACTGATTTAAGCTAAAGTGGTACGAACTTTCTCAGGTGTGTGAGACATTGCTCCTACTATTGCTGTCTTTTGAGCACGATGGACTGATTGCTTTTGCTCTGATTCCACCAAGCAGCTGAGGTGGGTGGTGTCCACGGGCCACAGACGTAGGATGGGCCTGGATATCTTAAAGGGAAACTCAATATACTGTTATTTGTATGTAGCAAGTGAGACCGTGTGTGTGCTCTTCACCCTCAGATCCTTCTTATCTCTTCTTCTACATTTCTCCTGCTCTGTGTGTCCTGGCTCCCCTGCCCTACGCTGCCTCATCCTCTTGCTTCTTTGTGGACTGAAATTTTCCAAAAGCAGAACCTCGCCTCTGGTGATAAGCTCCCCGTTATCTCTATTTCTGCTGCAAAGCGCAGAGGCTCTGAGTCGGTCTGAGATTCAGCCTCCTCATCAGACCTCACAAGTGGTACAGGAAGAAGCACAGGAGAAGCGAAGTGAAGGGGTGGAGGCCCACAGGGACTGCGGGAGGGAAGGATGATGCTGCCTGAGATTCCCCTCTGCCCAGAGACTGGGCTCCCACACAGCAGAAAGAGCAGCCTTAGTTTCTCCACTTAGTAAGTAAAATCTTGTCTTACTGGAATCTGATAATCCCAAAAGCTTGAAGCATTGAACACTGAGGAAGAAAACTTGGTGGCTGAAAAAGGCTATTAATTCTGATCCAGCCCACCAGCTGCCACTTGCAACCCTCCTTTAAAAGCAAACAACAGACTCTGAAAGTAACATTTATGCTTCCTTGATCCTTTTCCCCAAATCAGGAGTTTCATTTTTCCAGCTTACTTCTGAAATGGGGCTAAGTGATTTTAACAAGCCACGAAGCTGAAGATGGGGTTGCTTAGCAATACAGCACAAAGATGTCTTTGAATCACTGCTAAGCTCCAACACTTCAGCTCAGATGAACCTAATGTTCCTGTCACAAATTGGCACGTAAGTCCTTCCAGCATCACTTTATTGTTAAATTTAAATGTTAAACATTTAGATACAAACATCTCATACTTAAAATTCCTAGACTTTTCACTGCTTAATCTTTGTCCTGTAACACTGTAAGAGTCTGTTCCACGATTTATTCCTTTCACACACATTAAATAACCAAGGCAGCGACACAAGATTACAAATATATTGCTATCATTTTTACTTTTGCTGACTGCCGCAGCAAATTAAATCCGTCTGCTAGTAATAATCCCCCTAACCTGAAGTTTAATGATGCCGTGAACTCTGCAAGTGGAGTTTTTGGTGTTTGATCCAATTACCCACTGCTAATGTTGGTTCAGGAAAGAAAGGGAAAGAAAAGCAGTGTCGCTGAAGGTAGAAATCAACAATAAAAAACACTAAACACACCACACCTCCTCTTTGTTCCTTCTTACAGTCCTTGAATTGCTATCTGCCTCCGTGGTCAAAATTAGGTTATTAAAGATTGTGAGTAAAGAAAAACCCAAACAACCAACAACAAACAAAACCACAAAATCCAGACCTAAATGGTTCACTTCTTTGTGACGATGGAAAAAAGACCCAGGATGGAGCAAGTCCCAGTCAGATACAGAACTTAGAAAGGCAGGACACCAACACAAGTTGAAAAGCAATGACCTCAGAAACAAGGTGCTGCTTCTGTGTCATTGCACGAGGCCAAATCAGACGTGAGAAACAAGCCATGCACGGAAGAGTATCTTTCAAGTGGAGCCATTAGAGTTCTAGAAGAGCAGACTTTTGCTACTCGTAGTCTAACTGAAGCGCTGGGCAAAACAAATCCGTCAGTAGGGAAAAGCGTTCTGGCTCTTGAGTGAATACAGACACACAGAGCTGCAGGCACAGAGAGAATACCTGTCTTAATGTGACACCCAGTAACCAGGGTTGTATATTATTATATGATCACACACAGAAGGCGAGACTTTGTGATGTATTATAGACAAGACTAAAGGCCAGAGAAATAATTTCTGATTTTCTCAGCTTACCAAGGAGAAAACAAGGTATGTTGATGCAAAAGGACCTTTAAAAGCCAACACAGTGACAAGCTCAGCTGGAGGGTTCTCATTTCAATCCTGCCTGCAGAGAGATGCTTTTGACCGTCTCAGTGGCTTCTGCTCTTTCTTTTTGCTTTTAATTTACATTGCACAATTTAACCATTATTATAGGCCCTTTAGGCTATTTATTCTTTGAGGATAAAAGATGAGTGGAAGCAATGTGTGCTGGAGCTGTACCGCTTTCGCAAACACTCCCTACTGTTCTTACTGCTGTATAACTGAGTTAAAGTCTGCTCTAGCTTTTGAGACTGTGCCAAGGAAGGATGGAGGGTAGTCCAGCAGCTCGATGTGAGAATGAACATTCGGCTACCAGCCCATTCTGCTGCTGCCCTTTTGTCCTACCTGTTCTTTACCCCCCGTGTCAGCTTAGCAAACTCAGCTAATGCTCTAGTTGGTTCTGCTTTGAGTCGGGGCTTGGACTAAAGACCTCCAGAGATCCCATCCAGCCTAAATTGTGCTATGATCCTAGGGATCATTAACCTAGGGAACCTCAGGCCAGAGAAAGCCTTCTCTTTTATGTCTGCACAGGCCCATGCCATCAGCTGTTGTTTCTAGTTGGTCTCAGATAGAAGCCCGTTCCCTCCATCCCTCCAAAAGGCACGAGGCCTTTCAGGTCCCTGCAGATTTCTTGTTGCTGTCAGCTCACAAGAGATCCAGCCTCTAGGGACCCAGTCCAACCTCTTGTGGCTTTGCTTGCCTGGGGCCCTCAAACTTTTGCTTTGAGCTGTTCTTTAAAGGGGAGGAACACCAAGCCAATGTCCAGACAGGGCTGCTTTCTCCCTCTAAGCCCCGCTTAAGATACAGGCTCTAACAGGAAAAAGCTACCCTGATACAGAAAAACTGTTTGCAATTTCCCCTTCAAATGTGCCTGGGAGGAAATAATATGAAAACCTGTCGTGTTTTCCTCCCCCCTTCCTGTGATATTTAAGCTAATCATATTTATTGAAGCAAAGAGAAAGGTACTTTAATGGAACATGCTCAGCAGATAGCATTTCAGTGGCTCTAGCTGATCTAATTACTCTCCATCTCTGCCATACGTCCATGGCATACTTCATAGCCCTACATATTCCTTGTAAATTTTGTGATTTTTACAGCCTTAAGAAATGAAACAATAACATTAATTGATTTGGAAAGTTGCCCACTGGCTGCACTAATAAAAGTAGCAAGCGGCGAGTGGTGTCGGTAAATGAATGCTAAGAGGAATAGAGAAAATTAAAGCCCATCATCCCAATGACAGCCACTAACTCTTAAGACATTGCGCGAGCCACCCTGCATCTGGCCAAAACATATGTCCTCAGAAACCAGAGATTCAAATCCTCTAGATGGTTAATTTCAAGAGGGATTTTTAAACCATGAGATTTTTGTACAAGCATTTTTTCCTCTGAAAACAACAGATGTAAGTGAAGAATACAAAGGAGGGGGGGGAAGCTGTTTTATTGAGTAGGCCTCAGAGAATTAAGAGCAAATTTCTGAGTGGGATCACTTGGCCCGTGTACTCAGAACAGAGCATCACTCAATGCCTGAGTTGGTTATAGATCCCACAAGACCATTTCTCTTCTGCTTTCTATCAGCTTTGTGCCTTCTTCTTTAATTAAAGAGGAACATATGCTGTATATCCATACTGTAATGGCTCGAAACCAGGTGCTTGGCCTGGGTAGAAGCTATCAGCTTTGACAGTGAGCTTGCAGGCTTTGTTCAGCAATCCAGCTCAAATAACGTCCACCAGCAGCCAGCCTCAGCAGGGAGAGGGCAGCTGGGGGCCTGAGTCCATTTGTAGTGGAATGACACCACCGCATTGCTTAGCCATGCATCACTGGAGCTTTTTATTCCAAGGGAGGCTGTCAACACTGAGCCAGTAGTGTTAGTAAGGCCTTGTAATCACCAACATCACTCCACGAGACCTTTCCCTTGCCCTTTGCAGCTCTCCCAGCCCTGACCTGCAGCTCAGTGTATGGATAAGAGCCCATCATCCATTTTGGGCAGCTGCTGTGAAGCAGACCACAGATGCTGAGCTCCATAATTGATTTCTTTCTCCTCAGCATGTCTCATGGAGGCTCACAGTGAAGCCCTAGGTTGTGAGGGGAATCTGCTGGCCCCCTTGACAACTGACATGATGGAGAAAATTGCCATGTCACCACTTATTAGGCACAGCATATTTCCTCACTGCTAGAGAGGACTGAGCCTGAACCTGAGAAGCTCTCAGCCGATGACCAGAGAAGCTGAGATTCACCTGGATCTGGTGGCCCTGGGCTGGGTGGTGAATGTTTGGACAGACACGCTCTGCACCCAGGGGAGTCTGCTGGGGCATGTAGGGTATTACAGCAAGTTTTCATGCTTGACCCATTCCTCACCTCTCTCTTTGCCCAGAGAAACAAGGAACAATGTGCTGCTTCCTAAGTGAGGATGCCTTGATAGTTTTGGCTGCCTCACAAGAGATGAGATCACAGAGGGAACTCATAGCAAACAATTCCTTTTCTTCCTAATTAGAACGTATTGAAATCTCTTACCCCAACTAGACGTTTCTCTAGGTCTGTTCAAAAACACCTGCTGGCTTTTGCAGAGCCCCTGATGGAAGTCCTGTTTTTAGAGACACAGGACTGGGGTAAGCTGGCTTCAGTTGCAGCCTCTGCCACTCTCTTTGAGTGACTGTGAGCACATTGTCTCTCTCTTTATCAGCTCCAGTCCACCCACCACTCCCCCCTTCCATTAACTGACACTTCTAATGCCTCCACATGCTATCTCTTTTCTCTATTAGACAGCGGGCACTTTGGAGACAGGGGAGCGGGGTGTGTAGGGGTGCAAAGAGTGCGTTGAAATCCGCATCTCAATTAGGTCTAGGAAGCTTTCTCATAATATATTAACATTCCACCTGACTAGTACCATAGGCAGTTGCAGCACTGATTACTCACAGAACAGAAATCTCTTTTGACAGGTTTTGGTTGCCTTATTTACTTACATTAATTGTTTCCCTGGGAGCCTGTAGCAAGGTTAATGTATGTCCTAAGAAAAAGAAAGCATCTGCCATGAAAACTGTCTCTAAACAGTCATACCTCAGCTATGTGCTTGAACATTCAGATAACTCCTCCACAGCTCCTGTTGCTCAGGGAGGTAGAATGAATATGCCTGCTGCTGAATTTCCTTGGAAATACCCGTTGTTCTTCAAAATTAGTTTAACTCTCTTGCACAGGCTCTTAACGATGGTGCTTATCAGAGCTGATGAAAAAATCTCACCGGAGTCAAAAGAACGGGAAAGAGGCATTTCCCAAATTTTGTATTTACCCCAGTTTTCATGGTTCCCAGGGCCCACTCACTTTGCTTCCAAATATATTTGTCAGAAATCAGGACTCAGCTTCTGCGACAGATGAAAACATTACATTCTAATTGAGAGCTCATCCTAATCCCCTCCCTCGTAATTAGATTCCTTCCTGAGGCAAAGATCCCTCCTGCGTTGCGAGCTGTGTGTGGTTGGGCTGACTGTCGCCACCCTTTAGGCAGAGACAACCACAAGACAGCTGAAAGCATGGGGGAACCCCACAAGCTGAAGCACACTGGCCATACTGGCCACCCCGGGCTGTGTGCAAGGAGAGGAAGGCTGGACACGGAGCACGTGTTGTCCAGGGAGCATCTTTCTCAGTGCTGGAGACAGCGCTGACGTGTTTGGCCGCCTTGTGACAGGATTTTCTTTGTTGTCCTTATCCCACCAACTTTAATGGTGAATTTTAACTGTGATTGTAACTTCTAAAGAACCAGGAGTTCTGTTAAGGGCAGTAAGGCAATAGTTCATGGGCAGGGGAGGACAGCGGAGAGCTGGGATGATTGCTGGTAAGGGATGAATGTGCAAGAGTCCTCGCAAGCATCTGCTCCCCTCTGTTCTTAGCTGCTCACAGACTAGAGACAATAATGGTCATCGGGACTGATGAAGGTTGCAGAGAACCCCAGCGAAGGAGCAGTTGAAAAATGGTTGCACTATCAAAAAGCAGCTGTCGTGCAGATGCGCGGTTTTGCTTCCCATTCCGTTTATATCTCCCCTCATTTAGCTTGTGCCGCAGAACCCCACAGGACAATACAGCCAATTTTCTTGTTCCTACGGGCCCAGCCTGCGGAATGTAATAATCACCATCAACAGACCAGACAGATTTAAAAGAATAAAAGTACCTGGAAGCGACGCTAACAATCTTTACCATTAGCAAAGGATGACTCCTCTAGGAAGACTGGCAGCAGAGTAAGTGCTGACAGTCAGACTTGGATCTGTGGTGAAGAGAGAGCCTTAAAAATACAGACTGCCCTCGGAAGAAATATTTGCATAGATATTTTACTTCTAGCTGATAGCACATCTCCCCAAATCTAGCCCTGCCTGGGAAATGGAACAAGCTTTTTTGCATGCTATGCGCAGCCAGGGTAATAGGAGATTTTCTGCTCTAAAAGGAGATAGTAGAGTCATATTCAGCAGGTAAAAAATTGCCTCTCACTTTCCTATAGCCAGTCTCGCTATCACAATCCTTAAACAGGGATTGTGGGTTTGTACAGAGAAATAATCTCTCTCACCAGAAAGCCGTGACAGGGCTTTAAATATCAGGCCTAGCAGGACAGCTAACTCATGTGTGAGAGGAGAGCACTATAACACGGTAAATTCAAATTAATATTAAGCAGAAGCAACTAATGCAACAAACTCTAACACTGTATATTTCTCCAGAATAACTTTTTCTGCACTTTTAGCTCAGTTTGAATCCTTTGAAAACAGCTGATTGCAGATGATTCTTTGCAGACAAAAGGAATGACAGACTTTTTGTGTACTTACATTTTTTGTGCAAACAACAAAGCAGACTGTCTTATTGATACAGGTAGAGTTCTAAAACCCTTCCAGATAATTGTGGTTTTTGAAGGAGCCATTATGAAATTTGTCATTTATATTACAGACTTGTTGGGGCTTTGCTTCTTTTCTCCTTTCTCATTTTTTTTTGTCATGGGTTTTTAGCCATTTCAAAATCTTTGCTTTGAATTTCAATATGGTTTTAATTAAAAATGTTAACGGCACACAAGTGTTCACACAAACAACAGCAGTAACTCCCGTGGGGACTCACCCAAAGAAAGAAAGTACATCAGGTTGCGGGTTGTGCCTTTACACTAAAATATGCCGCATGTCATGTTCTCCTACTTTATTTCTTCAGCCCTGCCTGGCATTCCCACCCTTGGAGTAGACTGGGACTGAATGTTACCCTGTCAGAGACACTTTGGTTGTCAAAGCCTGTTCTCTAGGAGGAAAGCGGGCCAGTAAATCAAAGTTCTGCATCACCATGTTAAATTGCTCAGTGCTATAGAAATACGACATAGGAAATACAAGGAAGTTGTAATCAATGTATGAACATACCTACTTTCCTTGGCATCTGCTCACACTGGTCTTCTATCTTTTGCTGCAGACACTCTGAATTCCTCTGTCATTGCAAGACTATAATCACTTGGCATCGATAACATATTAATATATTCCTGCATGCAAAGCAGCTCCTAATAATTACCGCAAACCTTAATTTGCTGAGAGTCAATTACACTAGCAGCTCCCTGACATTGTTAAGGTTAATAACTAACTCATTGATTCATAAGACGGGACACATTACGAACCAAATTGATTGCGGTAATTGTTGCATCGAACCATACGAACAACAGGCAACGTCTTATTTAGCAACACTGAAGCAACGACGTTCCCCCAACACTCAAGTCTCTTGGGAGAACCACAACAGTCTGTAGCATGCTGCTATAACTAGGTGCTATTGCAGTGGAATTCAAGCAGCTTTGAACCTGAGAGTCTTTCCTACATCATGGAGAATTTCACAGCCTAGCCCCTGTCTCCTTCCGTGCAGGAAGACCACGACTGTGAATCTCAACTGTATTCTCTCAGGGAAGTAAAATCTAGACCCCTAAGACTGTGTCCAAGAACCTTCTCTGTGCTGTAATTATAAATCTTAGGAGAACTCAGGCAAACAGCGCTGGCAGGCTGGTAAGGAATGCAACCCTTCTGCAACCAATCCCTTGGTGGGAAGAATCACACAGATTATCGATGGAGCTGCCCTAGCAGTGCCTGGACCTTTCGCTCTCCATACACCCTTGAACATTTATGCTTTTCCTTTGCAGAGCTGGCGTGAGATAGGACCACTGCTCTTCTTTCTCCTCATCCTCATCACTGAGTAAAGGAGTGATGGTTTTGTGTATGTAGTGAAGTGACTCCTCAAATGAATCTTAATCACGTGGGCTAATTAGAGTCTGTGTTCGTTAATCAGATGTGAATAGCGGTCTGATTTCTCTATTTAGATAAATGTCGGCTGAGAAACCTCTTGGCAGATGGGCAAATGTTTGCTACCCACCAGTCTAAATGGGCATTTTAGCAGGTTGCAAACATCGTTTCATAGCTAATTAGGGAAAAATAAAAACAGCAGTTCTAGTGTCCACCATAGGATCGCAGATGCTTTCCCAGGCATGATGGGAGGCAGTGAAGTAGTGTATATTAGGGTCTGCTTTGGGCATTCCTGGTTCCTCTTTAGACTAGTTGTCATAAATTGTGCTGAGTTGGTGCCTGTGACTCTCTCTTCTCCACAAAGTAAATGAGAGAGAGATTTCCTTGTCTCAGTGCAACCCAGCCTAGTCCTCTCTCAGCCTGGTAAGAACTAAGCTAAATAAACCAAAGCCTTGAGAAGGCAGCTGCAGATGGGAGGCTGCAGCTGATCTTGTGTCTAACCAAACTTTTATCCAAGTTTATAACGCACCCAGGTCCTTAATCTAAGATGACAGGTGCATTTAGCCTTAACAGGTCCTCAAGGACCTTCCTAAGGGAGCAGCTGATGATGGTGTTTTCTCATCTGCCAAGCTCCCCCTTCCTCATCAACTTATGGATCTCATCCAATGTGGTCATTTGACCTTGGCTGGATGTCTTGCAAGGACATCACTATCCTTCTAGGTCCTACAATCAACAGTGTTGGCAGCTGAACCTAGAATGAGATTTTGAGTATGTTTGGGTTCCCTTGCCACTGTCAAGAGCTACCCTGAAGAGTACTTAAATATCTCTCTTAATAATTGCACTAAGTTGCCAGTTACCAATATTCTCAGCAGTTCCTCTGCCAACAGAAGTGCTAAGTACCCTGATTTTATCGTGCATACCTATGGATTACAAATAGATCTTACTAACTGCTCTGAACTGACACATCTATTTGAATACAGGGGCTCATTTCTTCACAGGCAGTAGAACAATCTTCCTGTTATGCTAATAAATACAGGCATTTGCATAAATGTAATCAGATGTTGGGTCTTTCTGCATATGTAGTCTGGTATTATACGCTTTGCTCTTGGGTGCTTGAAAGACTTGCTCCCGCAGTGAGGCTGCAAGGGCGTTCTAGAAAATAGTTGCCAAATGTTTGGACTGGACAGGGACTGGGGCAGCAAGAAGTGAGAGACTCTCCTTCCAGAAAGTAATCTCAGCTTCTACAGGGGAATGTATTCTAGAGACGCTATCATACATTTTACATTCTATTGTATTATACATTGTATACATTATATATTGAATTACAGATAAGAAAAGGCAATTTTCTCAGTTTTGTCTGGAAGAGCTCTGATGGTGCTGGACTATCCCTTTTGATGAATAATGTACCGTGTAGTCTTACATCTTCGTACGTTTGTAAAATATGCAAATGCAGCACGCCGAAAACCACGTGGCTGCTGGCACTGGCGTGTGCTGTTGCTGGATGTGCAGGAGAAAATAGGAGGAGGAAGCTTTAAGCTTTACATAACCATTGTTGCTGTTACTTTCTCTTCCACTTAAAGAAAAGATAAAGAAACCAACCAAACATTCCGCAGATTTGGGGAGAGAAGACACTTAAATGTTGGAAGGACTTGAGATGACCATGATCTGTATAACACGAACTGATTTCATGTCTTGGAGAGCTTTGCATCAGGTTGAACCAAAGCAGGAGAGAGTGGAGAAGGGGATGAAGTTTCTGCAGCCTCCCTTCTTAAGCTGCCAGTGCTAGAAAGATGCAGCTTCTTTCCTAGCTGCAACAGTATTAGTGGTAAACGTGTTATCACTGCCTAGTGTTGCTGCTTCCCTCCTATTTCACCGTGTACTTTACCCTTCAACAGCACTGAATCTGCTTTTGGAGGGCAGAAAAGTGCTATCTTCCCTTTTTAACACATGCGCAAATGCTCAGCAGATGTCTCCTTCCCTGTGTGAAGCCCTACTTGGACTGAGAACTGGGATACGTTACACTTTAACAAGGGGAAGCTCATTTAGTTTGAGAAGTCTGTGGTTGGCAGGTAAAGTCAAGGTACACTTTCAAAACACAAACAGATGCGCCAGCATGCAGACTGAACCTTAAGCCATGTCTCCCACATTGCTTAGCTTCAGATCCCATCTGGACTTCTGGCTTGAAGCATTGCTGATGAGTTCTTTCCCTCCCATTCTTCTCTCCCTTACTTGCCAAGGAGGGGCTTGGAACACGGGGCTGTGAACGCAGGGGTTTATGCAAAGTGTATGCAGTTCTTCAGGCAAGACAGTCTGAGAGATATTATTTATTCATTTGAATAACACTCTTCATACATTTCTAAATGCTTTAGAGGCAAAACATTACTGCAGGAAATGGGGGACTAACCAGGGACTCTTCATGCATTTTCAAACAATTTATTCCTAACTACAGTTTGTAAAACTCTCTTAAAAGTTAAAAAATTAAATCTAGCTCCTCCTCACTTCCTCTTACCCTTCACCAAGCAACCACTTGATCTGGTATTGCTAGCTGGCTACTCCAGGCTGGCACACAAAGTCTGAGGTGCTGGGATTGAGGACATCTCTGTGCGGGAAGGAATATGGGTATGGTAATATTTTCTTGCTCTTGTTACAAGGTAAGGAAGCTCCCAGGACGATAACTTTGTGTGTGTCATATAAGTGCCAGAAATCCCAGCTGAGAGCAGGCAGCCCAGGCCACATGAGTATTCCTGCAGGGCTGTGACCAAGGGCTGGGGCCAGCTCCTTTATCATCCTCTGTGGGACGTGTGGAGCAGCCTCCCTTTACACCCCAGCTCACCGTGTTACAGCTACAGCTCTTTCTGGTGCTTTAGACAGGGATACCGCGTTAGCATGGATGTGTGCTGCACCAACCATCCCGAGCAACCACCAGGGACTTAGGTCTCTTGGAGGAGAAGCGGTGCTTACACGAACTGAGCACTAGGAAATATCATTAGTAGTACAAAGGGAGTGTAAGTAATGAGAACAAACTACAGCTCTGTCTGGAGCTGGAGAACCACTTTTCTATCACGTTCCCTTTCTAGGCTCAGTGATGCTCCCAGCTATTTTGACTTGCCTCCCCCAGAATAACACAACTACAGAATTCTTGTTTCCCTTCAACTCACTGGGAGGGCTTTCTAATTAATGCACTTCTTTCCACAATGGTACCTGTCCCTGGTGTTGTTAGTTTTCCATCGATATTAAATTCCCACCCTTATCCCCTTGGGGAGAGTTTGACCAAGGTGCTGTGATAACATCAGGCTCGCCTGCTCACCTAGAGGGTTTTATCTCTGCAGCTCTCTCTTTTAGATGCCAGGAACTTTCCTTCCTCTTTGCCTGGTGCCTAAAAATAGCTGAATATAGCTCACAGAGCAGGAACAGACTCTGCCAGTTGCTACTAGAAACTCTGGCATCCAAATGAGCAGCCAGTGGCTTCATCGAAGGCATTGGCTCACAACCACGCCTGTGAGGCTCTGAAGGTGCCCCTGCTTGACGGATTATTTTCAATTCACGGTTGTGTTTCAGTGTCAGAGTCCTCACACTCTGCTCCCAAAGCAGAGCTAAGAGGGGGAAGGTGCTCACAGTGTGCTACCGTAGGTTGGAAAATAGTGTAAGAAAACTCAGTTCGAGATCTTATGGAAGGGGAGGGTGATTTAATTTTTATAATAAATCTCTAAGCAGATTGATCCACTCACTTTCACTATCCCATACTTAAAAGGCAAAATACATGTCCAAGTGGATGCAGGCTGCTCCGGCCACGCTCTGTCTTCTGCGTACATCTTGACTGGTGATGACAGACTCATCTGAGGACGCGCTTTATGGCCTTTTGCTATAGTCTGTCTTCGCGCAGGGCTAGCATAAAAAAGCAAGAGCAGGGAAACCATGTCCTTGGTTATCAATACAGACCTTTCTTTAGAGCCATCTAATCAAGTTTGTTGTCTCACTGGGGTATGAAAGGAGACACGGCTGGTAACCCAGCTTGTCCCGTACGCCAGCGGCTCCTCCCAACAACACATACTCCTACTGATCGTGATACTATTAAGGTGTGCTGCTGCTTTCATTACTTGCTATTACAGCTCCAACAACGCTAGCAGTGCTCCTAATCACCCTACCGTACTCCCACCCAGGTTCTGGTAATTAGTTTCATTATCAGATATTTCCCTAATGAAGCTTTCCTCCCACCTTGCCTTTCTGTAGCCCACTCCTTATAAATGACCACAGAGAGGATCCCAGGGGCTCTATTTCAGAAGCAGCTTGCGGTGATGCTCTCTTTCTGCTATTTCATTTTCTTTTTCCCTGTGAAACTTCCCTTCTGGTCTGCATTCCTGCAGCAGGCAGGACAACAGAGCAGTGACCTGTAATGCAGGTGTTATCACGGTTCAGATGTTAAACAGTAGCTAGATCTCCTTTTTCTTTCCTAGAGAAGCCTGTTTTCACAAAACAAGCAAAAACAAACAAACAAAAAAAACAAAAAAAAAAACCCCAAAAAACCCTGTATTCTCAGTGTCAGTCTTCAGGAACCTACAAAAGCCTTTGAGCTGCTTTTGATAGCTGTGGAGACATACTGATTTCAAGGTGGAAGTTTAGGCTTTTTAGGTTTAATTTCACCTCTAGTAATTTTTGCCTCAATCTCTTGCTCATGTTTAAATGATGCACTGACTAGAAAGGGCCGATCAGCTGATGGAGAGGGAGAAGCAGAGACAGCAAGATGGGTGATAGTGATAAAAATGAACATTTTATCAGATAAGCCACCCCCTGAAGCACTTGCTGATCTTTCTACCTACAACTTTCCCTCTCACTACTCGCAGTCCTCCCTTTGCTGGAGGACCAGAATGGATGAGCCTTCCTTATTTCTGCAAGTGGAAAGGAGAGTCCTTCTCTTAAGCAGCAGGTGAGCTCCTGTTTGATTTAGCACTGCAGTGGCAAAGAGGGTGCTTGTTATTACAGGGTGATCTAGGCCACCTGCACTCGGGTATCCCGCCTCATGGCAGGGCTGAGGTACTCCATAAAAGGATTGCAACAGGCTTTCTGCATTCCCAGCTAACGAGGGAGAATGTGCAATTAAATATATTCTAGGAAGAAGCTCCTGTGATGAGCTTGTCTCACTCAGAAGAACTAACATGGGATCTCATGTTCTTGAACTTGGCACGAGTGATTTGTAGGTGGACAAGAGAAAATCTGTCTTGTATTTGGAATTTTATTTATTGCGAAGGGACTGTAAATCTCCAGTGATGCTCAGACATGGCACACCATGGGACACCAGAAGCATCAGGTAAGGAGAAAATCTGTCTTATAGTTGAAGTTTTGTGTATTTTGAAGGGACTGGAAATCATCAGGGATACTCGGGTGTTGCAGTGCTTTGGCCTCGGGAGAGAACTGTTTGCTTTTAGGTGCTTGAGATCGCTAGCCCTGGGAACGTGTATCACTACTTATTTTTGACTTCTCCTCTTGGTAAGCGGGACAAAGAGCAGAGCACATTTTGGCCTCAATTTTGAAACTCCAGTAGCTTTAAGACCCGCTTTCTGTTGATGAGGGTTTGATCCATTTACTCGGTTGTGACTGGTGATATCTTGAGTTTGCCATCTTCCCGTGCTACAAATGCTTGTGCTGGTTGGCTGAGGATGTGTCTGCAGCCTCCTCTGCAAGCTGCTGCTGCTGGACAACACCTCTTTTCTTCTGCTCTGATGAGGACTGTGGAGTTTAATCATACCTTGTCTCTGAGATGTCGAAGAGATTTATTCATCAGCTCTACTCCGTGTTGTTTATAATGGTCTAGGGAACTCAGAGTTTTTCACAAAGGAATTTAAGTGTTTACTTTCTCAGCCAATGTGTTTTTGTTCTGCTCAATGCCTCAATTCGACTTTCCTCCAGATGTGGCTTGTCTTCTGTTTGCAAGCTGCAGTGAAGGATGATGTTGTCACAGACCCCATCTCAGATATGTCACCGATTTCAAAGCACTGTATGAAGGAGATGAGTAGCTCTTGTCTGATGGGGCAACTGGGCACAGTGTAGCTGCACCTGAAACATACAGCTGTGTTTGAAAGGCTCTATGAATCTTTGCCTGGAAGTGATGACAGCTTGGAGGCTTTTTATTTGTCAAGAACTCTTCTTTTTTGGCCAGGTAGCAGCTCTGTGTGCTGCGCAGAAGGGAGGAGCGCTGTATTTCCCATTTGGCATATGATTAGTGTGCGGTGATGGGACAGGACTCACATAAAAAAAAAAAAAAAGGAATTGCTAAAGAGAAAGGAATTATGTTAAATGACCAGAAGGCTTCTTGTCCTCAAGCATGTTTGGGATCCTCCAGCTGCTGGCCTGCAGGGGCAGCTCTGCCAGCAGCAGCTGAAAAGTGTTGCTGGAGAGATGTCAAAGAGGGGATGCTTTGGCCAGTGGGTAAGCAGAGGCTGTCAGCTCCCAAATCCCTTGTTGGTCTCCACTGCTAAGTGGATTGCCAGAGAAATAAATCAGAGGAAGGGAAATTCTTTGAGAAAGAAAAGGGAGGATTTAATGTACTCGAATTACTGCAGAAGAATAGTGCAAAAGCAGGGCTGTGAGGAAGGGCTGCTGGAGGAAAGTCACAGCCTGTTCTGTCGGTGTTGCCAGTTGCTGCAGTACCTTGTAGGAGGTATGCAGGTTGCTCTGCCAGGCTGGTGGGTGAGAAATCTTCCTTCTGTAAACCAGAATGTGCTATCAACCCAAGCTGAGGTAAACAGAGCGCGTGTATTTCTTATAGGGGAGAGAGGGAGAGAGGAGAGGAAACCTGCTCCAAAGACCCCCTGCAAGGAAATCTATTTATCTCAAATCTCTACTCCGTAGACCCACACTGGGGCCACTAAGGGGCTTACAGGCTGATGCGCAGGGTTGAGTCCGGAGCCAGTTTTGGCCTCACTGCCACAAGATCTGACTTCCCAGCTGCTGCACCGAAGCCACTGCAGCTACCGGTAATATAAGTACCAGTATAAGCAGGAGTTCTGCTTCCAGGGTCTTGCAAACCTGCAGTCTCCATGGCAGAAAAAAAAAAAGCTTATTTTGGTCTTGAGTAGCTTGAAAACAGTGGTAGACTTGGCAGTGTTAGGCCTACAGTTGGACTCGGTGATCTTAATGGTCTTTTCCAACCTAAATGATTCTATGAAAATCTGCTCATGTAAAGTGTCTTCTGTGTAAACATGCTGCTGAAAACATTGCCAGCCAGTGACACCGTCTGTTGTGGCATGCTGGCTGAATTTTGGATCTTAAAAGCATTTAGTTCCCCATCATTCCCCCACTACAACAACTCTTCCTGTAGCAGTTACAGGTCAAGCAAAAAGTGCAGCGTTAATGTATGTGAAATAAAAGCAACCCTGGTCCCCGTGTCCCTACAGAATTCATTTCGTATCCAGCCTGATGGAGAGGTGATTTATCCTAGAAATGATGACTTAAAGTTTGGCCATTTGGTATAGTTCCAAGAGGCACACAGTACATTTGGCTTGGAATTAATGCAGGAAGGGACTTTCAGACACTTTAACAGGGCAGAACACTGGAAGGAACTCGAAGGTATTCTTGAGAACATTCAATGTCGCCCTAAATTAGACCATAAAAAGTAAGTGCTTTTTAAAAGCAATTTTGTGCAGTAGGGTCTGCATTGTCAGAGCCTCCTGGTGATTTAGAGGTTCTCCTTCCTTGTGACTCCTGCAAAAGTTCAGGAAATGGGAGTCTGGCTGCTGTGAAAAATACCCTCATTTTTAAATTTAGAGGAAAAGCTATATATATAAATGTGATAAACATCTCTAAACCAGAGCCCATAAAGCTGGGAGTCTGACAGCAGAGGTGTGAAGCACTGTCATGTGAAGAGCAAACCTGGATTTTAACCCTTTTGCTTTCACATGGTACTGAGTATGAAGATCGCTAGTGCTCTGATGCTTTTCCCTGGTCATGGTTGTGGTGCTTACACTGGATGCGATAAGAGAAAATCCCATAGCACATTTGTCATGAAGCTGCTTTAAATTTTTTTTTCTTTCTATTCCATCGTTTGAGTCACTCTTCAATGTGCCACTGGGTTTCTCTCATTTCCTTAGCATTCATGAAAAACAGTAGTGCCAAGGACTCCTTCACAGTAACCTGGTATAAGCATGAAGCCCCTGCCTTGACATCTTCATTTATGCAGCTGCAGATACAGCCTGTTCTTGCTGACCAGCAGCTGGACCCTGGTGACAACCAAGAGCCCGCACTTTCCCCTGCATCTCAAACACCCAAGCGAGGAGCTCTGGGCCTCCTCTACTTCCCCTCTTTTACTACCTTAGCCTTCTCTAGAATCCAAGGAAAATATTGGTAACAATTCATTTTTATGTGGCTCAGCAACTTCTGTTTAAGTGTTTTGTTCCTCTGCAAGCACAAATGGAGACTGGCGCAACCCAATGTCCTTACACTTTGTTGTTAAATAGAAGAGTTTGTCTTCTTTGGTGACAGGGCTTTATTCAAATATATTATTGTAGGGATTTAACTTGTCCCATTGGATCTAGTCACAGCTGCCTAAAGCATCCTCTGTGGCCAGTATCTCTCTTCCACTGCCTTTTACACAGTTTTCTTATCCCCTTAACTTCTCCGTCGTTTAGCCCACTCCTGGCCATCAACTTTAATCTGCTTCTGCCTCCCTTGTCTTTAGGTCAGCTCTTATTAGCTACAGTGCCACCTCCCTTGCTGTTCCTGGGATACTAATGTGAATGGGAACGGGCTCATATGTGGGACAACGGTAGGGCTAAACTCAGCAGAGGCTTCAGTGGGTTAGGAAAACAATGTGGAGAGGAATTAGTGCAGGGCAGCAAGATGCTGGCCTTTCCCAGAGTCTCAGTGAAAAGCCCTTTCAGAGCCATTTAATTTCCTCTGTCAGTGGATGGACTGGGTGACCCAGGGGACAAGAGACCTCTTAGTTCTAGTGTATACCTTGTTGCTCTGGGTCAGCTTACGGGGTTTAAACTTTTCTGAAAATGTGCACGCAGACAAAAAAAAAAGGGAGGGGAAAAAAAAATCAGCCTGGTAAATAACATTCCCTTCCCCATTTAGTGCTTAACAGGGAAGGACAAGACACAAGCACAGCTCCAAAAGCCTTGTTCTAATCTCTAATGACATGTCAAGCTAGCAAGAGGCAGAGGAGGAGCTCTTGAGCACAACAGCCAAGAGCAAAAGAGAACGGAGTAATTTTTTATATCTCTAGTACTTCTGTCATGTCTATTAGGGTAGCTTTTAATTGTTACAGTACTACCAGTGCCTTACTGCTCTGCCACTGAATCGGGATCTTTTTGGACTCAGTGTCCAAGTCCCAGCTCCGGTCTAGGCACGGGCTTTGTAGCAGCACAGCGAAATCCATACTTCACATGAGCAAGGGTCAGGACATAAGTAACCAGGCAATCTGCAATCAATGGCAGCAAATAAATCCTTTCTGAAGTTCTGGCTTGTTGCTTTTCTGCTGTCCCTCTGCCAGGGGATTGGAAGTGTGAGTGTTCCCCAAGCCATGCCAGTGAAAATGGACTGAGTAGATAGTAGATAGTTCATCCAGAGAGGGAGGGTGCTCTGGGTACACCTTTGTTGTTTCTATTCTTCAGGCTATTGTGTGATGTAAGATGCCCTTGATACTTACCTAAACTCTTGCACTTAGGGAAAAAAAACAACCCTGAAAACATAAATCTTTGCGAGAGCAAGACAGCAGAAGGCAGGCACACTTCTGGGTTAGGAGGAGTCCCTGCTGAGGAGTAGCTTCATCGCTTCATTTAACCACATGTTGCTGAACTCCATCTGGAAAAATCACTGGGTAAAATTTTCTGGCCTGAGCTACTGCAGGTCAGGAGATCAAAATAAAAGGATTGGAGTTGCCCTGTCTAGCTGAAGTCTCTTAGGGGAAACTGGGAAGCAAGGCTGCATCCGATCCCTGCTTTGCGCGTGAGCCAGAGAGCTGTAAACAGATGTGGGGAACCGGTTGCCGTTAACATCCTCCTCCGCTCCCATCAGGTGTACAGGAAAGCCGTACGACTGACAGGTTATTTTAACAAGCCGGTGAAGGGTAGGCAAAAACTCAGCAATTTGCATACAAAGTATTGAGATAATGAAAAAGTCAAATTAAAAGCATAAATCAGGTACCTCATGGTTTAATCATGAGGGCTAGCAGAGCCACGGTATCCGTTACAATAGCAGATGTCTCTGCAGCAGCAGCGCCTTGAAGGATCTTTTCACTAGAAGAATCGAGATGAATTCTGGCACTCTGGATAAATCTACGCAGCGCTTTTCCTTTTCCTTCTCCTTTTGGCTTTTGTGAACATCTTAAATTAGAATTGACGCTTGTTTCCATATGAGGAATGAGTCCAAGGATGGTGCCAGCGGTTTGTGTTTTGTGCCGGCTTTGCAATATCTTGATCGCAAAAGCTGCTCTTTTTCCAGCTTCCTAGATCTTTGCTTCTGGAGCTTTTAATTGGAGGTGAGCAAAGTAATCCTCTGTCGGCTATGCAACGCTTTCTCTAGTCATCTTGCCAAAAAAAAAAAAAAAGAAAAGAATTTGTGGGTAGAAAATAGCTTGAGGAGCTGTAATCGAAAGGTCACGTCCCTGCAGTTCGCTCGCTGCCACCCTGTTGCCAGCAGTTTTCAGCAATGTGGTTGCTGGGCTCACAGGAGGCCTAGGCAACTGCTGGTTTGGGGACAGCGTTAGAATTTTTCAGATAAGCCCTGGTCAGATATGGCTCCTAAAATACAACACAAGCCGCCAAACCTGCTATGCCCAGCACGGAGCATCTGAATATGTAATGAATAACATTACCATGGTTAAGCGCTCCGTGATAAATGTATTGGGTAAGGTCCCTCCTTCTTCATCAGAGCCTCATAAAACAGCTCAGAATGATTCTCACTTAATGCATCACATCCTGCAGTGCAAGGTATGTTTAAGAGCAGCTTATGAAGAATCCCGTCTTTCCCATCTCTCACACTGGCTGCGTTGGGACCAGGCAGCCCTGTGCCACGGGCACCGGTGACCTGTGTCACCATGTAGGGCAGGAGGGCATCCTGGCAAGCCTGAGCTACAGCCTGGGACATAGCTGCCATCAGAGCAAGGAGGAGAGGTAGCTGCTGAAGTGGTGGCCCTGCTGACCTCCACGGGGCTGCGGGAAGCCTCTTCCTCCCCACGCCGTGTCTGCACTGAAGGTGCAGCAGAGAGCTCTGGGGAGAAAGAGCAATCTTTTAAACCAGGGAGGAGCTTTCTCTGACAGCTGCCCTTTTTGGAAGATCTTTTATCTGTGTTATTTATTACCACATTATTTAATGTGAAAGGCCACTTCAGCCCTAGGCTCCGGCAATTAGCGCTAAGAGGATTAAACAGCGGAGGCAGCGCAGAAAGCCAGCGTTCGTTACGTGCGCACCGCAGATTAATCTGCCTCCTGCCAACCTGCCGCTGTCTCCAAACGGCCAGTGCCGTGCTCCAGGGCCATCAGACACCTCCGACCCTCCTGCTCCGCGCTTTGTACGCAGCCATCGGAGCAGTCAGCTCTGCTGAAAGGGGGCTGTGTGTTCTGCCTGTTGCACACGTATGCGTGAGCGCATCGTTGGACACCAGAGAGCCTTTATTTGTTTTATCTCGTGAATAAGGCTACCCAGACATGGCAAGTCTTGCTTCTCCCACTGCTCTGCCTGGCAGCTCAGACACCACCAGGGGGCTCAGAAAAATATTCTAAGCGCTGATAGCCTTGTTCTAGGCAGAATAGGCTGGGAAACATACGGAAAAGGGAGGGAGCACTCACAACTGCAGGTACTTGGAGCGCCTACCAAAGTATGGTAGTCTTCCCTTCTCTAGAATTTAATTTCAGCCCTGTTTTTGCATGGAGAAAGGGAAACCGGCATTTCATTTCCTAAGACTTCCCTTCGAGCCTTCATGCCTCCTTCGTGCTTTGTGCTGTGCATGGGTTGAGCAGATATCCTCAGTAAATGCCTAGTCAAGGTGTGAAGCAGTGGTTGATGCTGGGGGCAGAGAGGCAGCAAGGGACGTTTCTGTCCTCTGCCGCCGTGCCCACCAGGCAGCGAGGCTGAAGGGAAGGCAACAGGAGCACCCAAATCTGTGAGCTAACTAGTAAGGGCAATTCCAAGTACTTTTTTCTCTCCAGCAACTCTATTAAACCTCCTAAACTAGGCTTAGAAAAGTAGGTAGCACCTTTTCTATCAGGCTGCCGGGTTTGTGCAGGGAGCTGTGCTCCTGGGAGAGAGGAAGCAGGACTGAAGAGACAGCCTGCTGTCACCACTGAGGACCTCTTGACCTGCCCATGGGAGCATGTCCCAGCAGAGCCAGTGCTGTGAGGTGCACCGGGGACAGCGCGGTGTGGGACAGTGCCAGCAGCCGATCTTCCAGCAGAGGCACCTGGAAACAGCTTCTGGGAGACCAGACTGTTTCCTTAGCTTTGTATTGGAAGTATGGTTTGCTGCAATTCCAAAAGCTTTTGTATCTGAGAAAATCGCTGCAAAAGGTGCCAAAGCCGCCTTCTCCTCAGAAGCTGAATTCTGTTAGGGAAATTGTCTCAAGGGAGCTTCAGAATGCCCGGGGTGGAAAATGAATAACAGCCAACTTGAAGTGTTTGCTACCCTGGCTGGCACAAAAGGCTCTTTCCCAGCTCCACTTTGACCTGCTTGTTGGTCTCTGTTGAGTGAGAAATCCATGCCTGGGAACACTAAATAGAGTGCAGAACAAATACAATGCTACAGATCCTTCCTGCCCCAGAGAAATATGGCACCAAGTAGGGAAGCAGCTTGCAATGTACTTTCAGGATAAAATACATCTTTCTGCTGGCAATATTCATCACTCAGGCTTTCCTTGGCAAGCCGGAATTAACAGTCATAAACAAATGAGAGAAATGAAACAGAATGTTGTTTGCTACATCGGGTAACTGAGGAAGTACCGAGGAAGGACTTGCCTCTGAAAAATTCACTGAGGATCTGAATTCCTTTCATTCCTGCTTTTCAGGCAAATCTCTCCAGTTTTGAATCCACCAGTATCTGAAATGATTCTTGTGTGTTGCTGGAGATCACAAGCTCATGCGCTGTAGTTTTGACCAGGAGAGACAGAACACCTTCCTGCGTTGGGCATCAATGAGTTAGTGGCTGCTGTAGCAATTGGAGAGATGTCCCGGTGCTGTTATGAAGTTAGAAGTCTGAAGGTAGAGTCTGGAATAAAAAAAATCAGTCATTTGTTTCTCCCTGCTTATTTCTCACAACAAAGCAAGTTGCTTGGTCTGGTTTTGGCCTTGTGATGCTCACAAAATAGCGACGCATTGAATTTGTAGATCATCCTTCAAAATACCTAATTTGTGCAAAGATAACCAGAAGAAGCATCGGCGGGCTTTTTGTTCCAGTGTGGCTATCATCTGTCTCTGCTCCCATTTCTTCCCACAGAGAAAAGTGTCTGGCAAAGCCGTTGTTCGCAGAGCAGCACAGCAGCTCTGACTGCTATGGTGACAAATAGAAGCAAAGGTGGCAGCCTGGATGTGACAAACAGTCCTTGTAATAGCCTTCAAAACAGGGAAACGTTTCATGCAAGGAGCTCGGTCCTTAGACTGCAAAGAGGCAGAAATCTGCTCACTCTTGAGCCAGTGCCATGGATTTGGCCTTGGCTGGATCTTTCTTTGGAGCCTGAAACATCTGGAATAATATCCCTGCTCTGCCTGCTTTCATGCCCAAATGAAGATTAGTTGCTTTTGGAGTCTATCCTTCTCTCAAACAATTCCGAGCATGTCAGCAAAGGCAGGTATTGCATCTCATCCCGTTCAGCCAGGTTCAGATCCTGGTGAGAATATTTCTTGTTTTAACCCAGTTTCCATTCAGTATCACTCCTCTCTTATCAGCTGGTTTTGTAACTGTCAGTCTAACCCTAGTTCCCGTGGCTGCTGTAGCAAAATCCCACACTCCACATCTGCCTGCTCGAGAAGGGTGGTGTTCTCTTCCTAAGGGAAAGAGATAAGCAAGTGTATCTCATCTTTACAGCCATTCAAACAGGGCTGCGTGAGGACACACGGAGGTTTTCTGGAGACAATCTGGTTTCTTCATTATAGGAAATAATTTGGGAATTACATTAATCATTTAATTTTGTTTTCCTTGATGTTTTGTCCAGGGTCTGCTCTCCTCCTCACACTCACACATACAGCCCTCTACAGAGGAAACATAAAAGGAAGCAGTCTAGGAAAAAAAGCAGAATATTAAGTGATTCAGGAATCCTCAGGGGATATTTCTGCTTTATGTGCAGAGTCATCACCAAAAACCAGTAAATCATTTATTCTGTGCCTTCCTCTCAATGTTTTTCTATTAAAAAAAAAAAATATCTGCATGTTCCTCCTTTTTATACTTTAATTATGTGTCTGGAACTGCATTGTTAAGGTTGTTTTTGATGTCAGTTTCTAAATGAAAAGAACTGCTCTATCCTGAATATCACTGCACGTTATTCCATTTTAGAACAGGGAAATTTATTACCTTTTTTTTTGAAAAAAAAACATTTGAAGGCAATAATTTTCTTACTAGACTCTTTCCTAGGGAATTCTACCTGAGCTAAAGAGGTTCATATTATTAACAGAGAGTTTGATAACAGACAGGCTTTGTGATCCTCAACATTTCTTACATTTAGAAAGAAGGGAGGACACCAAAGCATTTTATCTGCTAATTCAGTTATTCACTGTGATGTGGGACCTCACACCAGCAGCTCTGACCCGAGAGCACGCAGTCTGAGGAGCTGCATAAGCACAGAAGGAAAATAGAGACAGTTCCGTATAAAGAGACTCAAATGTAACAAATTACAGACATTGCAGGTATATCGAATGATAATTCCACTATAACTGCCCTGCAGACTTCTTGTGTGTTTATTTAGATGTGTTGACAGAGGCCTCAAAAGCTATTGACAAAAGAAAGGTGCTTTGGATCTGTAAGAGTATTAGATATTAGCAAAACTGGGATTTCAAAAAAGCAAGAGCCAAGGAAGGAAAGGCTGTCAGCGTGCTGGCAGATGTCGTGCCAGAGGCAGCTTTTTTTGACCACGGTGATCTGAACTGAGCAGGGATGTTGAGCTGGGCTCCATTGCCCTGGGTATGGAGGCAAGCAGAGGAGATAGGTGGTATAGCTGGTGGCCAAGAAAGATCTACCATCTTCTCATTGCGCTTCGCTCCAATTCTTAAATCCTTTGCCTGTCTTCAGTCCTGCCCTTATCGCTTTCCTCGCCAGCATTCTTTGAAATAACATCAGGCTCCAGGCTGGTCCGTCTGCTGTCCGAGTCGCTCTCAAGCCTAGCTCTCCAAGTTCTACGCTGTACTTCATTTGTTTTATGCTCCCTAATGGAGTTCAAGCCAGGTCAGCAGCTACACCCAGAATTAAATGCTACACGCTTCATGTCACCATGGGGAGTTCTGATTTTTTTTCTTTATGAAATACCACTCCATCCAGGGCCCCTTTGGAAGCGGCACACACTCAGCTTCCTGGCCATCTGGCTACTGCTGTCTGCAGCTGCTGAATAATAAATATAATCTGCACATTTTCTTTTAAAGTCTGCAGGCACACATGACCACGTATATAACTACAGTTCCCTGAGGGCCGGTGACAGAGCCTGTGACAGTGCTGGTGGCTCTGTAGCCTCCAGACACCAACCAGCAACACCCAGATCTTACAGGGTTGCTGGGCTGGGTGTCCACAAACCATCAGCCCTTGCATCCCTATGGATAAAACACATTATGGACCTCTCTAACTTCCAAAACCAGGTTCTCCTCAATTTGCATGCACAAGAAAATACAGAGCTGTTCTGTTCCCTAAAAAGCAGGGTTGTGGTACAGCTACATCAGGGGGAAAATTGCCAGGGCTTTTTTTTGATGCAGGAAGTACCAGCAGATAGCAAAATACTGTGCTGCTTGTCCCTGAGATCTTTGGCTGGATCATCTGAGTGTCTTTGAGTTACAAACCCCACTAGTGCCGCAAGAAAACAGCATAAGGAACTTTGCTTGTCTTGGGCTCTTTGGGAAAATAGTTTCAGTAGATTAATGTCAGCTGAACCACATTTAACTCCAAATGCAGTGAAGGGGGGTAAGAGGTCATCGCTTCTAAAATAGACTGATTAATAAAACCTGCAGACCTGCCAGATAAGTACCGGATCCATGTACCAGAGCCCTGGCCCCCCCAGTTCCCTTCCAGCTAGTCACTTCACAAGTCCCCATGCTCATCTAACACTTTGTTATGCAGCTGGCACATCTAGCCTATTAAGCAGAGAAGTGCTTTATGCCTTTGAATGAGAGTTGCTCCACCTGCTCATCTAGAGGAGCTTCCCCTCTGAAGCACATCCATGATTTGCAGGGAGATAGAGGGCACTTTGTAACTATTAATTTAACAAGCTTATTTCAGCAGCACCCAAGCAAGGTAAAATTCACATCACTTATCTAGTGAGAACCAAAAGAACCTGAGGTGATTAGGGTCTCAGCTGAGCAAGGGTGTTGAACATGGGTCTGACTTGAAGAGATTTGAAGAGATTGCTTTAAAAGGAGGGATGTAATAAAGGAGCTGTAAACGAACTGCACTGCATACTCAAGGTTCTTTTATTCTTTGCTGCTGGCAATGGTGTCGTTTAAAAAAAAAAACAACCAAACAAAAAAGCCCAAAACAAAAGACAAAGCAAACAGTGAAATAGGCAGAAATTTTTCAGACAAATGGATATGTGCCATTAACTAGAGACACTGTCCCAGCCTTTGTTTGGATGACACAACTGTTTGGTCCCCAAGGGGCCCTTTGTTCTCTAGTGCAAGAAGTAGAAATGCCAGTCATGGACTGGTAGATTTTAGGACCAAAACAAGCCCATTGATATTTTTTTTTTTTTAGCCCTCTAAGAAAAAGAACACAGGATTCTAGTGTGATTTTTCTACACAGTTTCAAATTTAGGACCATTTTCATATTAAGCAACCACAACAAGGTCCAAGTTACAGGGCCAAGGTGTGCTTTGGAGAGGCCAAAGAAAAGCACATTTCTTGCCTACGTAACTTCAGCCTCCTTTTTTTTTTTTTTCCTTATTTTGATCAAACCCCTTCTATTCATTGCAGTCAGTCTCTGATGCAGCTGCCGAATCTCTCTTTGTCCTGCCGTGCGTCTACCTTGTGCTAGTTTTCCCAGCAAGCTATCTTAAGCACACCTTGATGTTTTCCTCTATGTGGCCCCAGTGCTGTCTCAAAAATCTTTTTCTTGCCTTGTGATGCTGATAGTATGCAAAGCGGAGTGTACAAGGTCATAGATCAGTCCTACTCAAGTAACTAACAGCCAAAGAGAGCTGTGCTGTGCAGTACACGGCCAGCTTCTGAAGTTGTTCACAGCTCCTTTGGAAATGGCACAGTTAAATTGGATTTGTCAGGAAATGTTGATTGTTTCCTTCCTCCCTGCTTAACATCTGTCTGCCAGAATCTCTGTAACAGCTATTGAGCTTGTGGAGATTTATAAATGAGAAGGTAAGAGGGAGAGGAGAAAAACAAAAATTATTTATCTTAACCTATTCTCATCACACCTATGGACCAGGGCTCTATTTTGGGGCCAGTTTCAGGTGTAAGATGTTCTTAGTAAACACCAAATTTTACTAAGTCAGCATGAGTAAGTATAAGGCATTTGCAGGGCTACTTTCCTTCTAGAAAGTACAAAATTTTCTTAATTGACAGTTAATGTAAATGATTCGATAGTTTTCTCTGTAGAACGATATATGTGAAGTTTTTAGTCAGTCAGGCAAGGAACCTTCTGCTTTCCCCTCTAGTCATGTCACAGCAGCTGGATGATCTGGTGTGAACTTCATAACCATTCTTTCCCCAGGTTTCTTTCTTACTGCCCCAGTACTGAAGGCAAGTTTTGTTCCTTTTTGTGATGAAAATAGTTGGGAACAGAGTTAAAACAAGAAAAACTCCATGTAAAGCAAGAAATTTTGCTCATACAAGAGCCCGGTACCTCCAGCTTCACAAATTTCTGAGTCGGCAAAGCACCAACATGTGAAAGATTGAGGATACAATAGTCAGAGACGTGTAAATGCTTCTGCAATTTCCATTCATATGTCACAGAAATCTAAACAGAACCTTGCGCTTTTCTGTCTACATTTAACTACAGTCTGAGAGCTTGGTAAGGAAGAGACTAAATCTTTTCATGGAAAAGATATTACAATCCTGCCACTGGACTTTTCCGCTCAACTTTTATCCTGGAACAGAACTGCGAGATACAAAAGGAAAATGCAGAGCTCCAAGAGGCAGCTGCTGCTTTGCATTATAGAGTGTGTCTGGGAATCATTAGTGTGCATGACAGAGAGCTTCAGGACCCAAGTCCTGCTTGCAAGTTCTTCCCCACCCCCTCTTGTTATAAGGAATTCATTCTACAAGGCGTCTTGTATTACAGATCTAAGTTTATTTCCTTGTGTTCACTGCACTGTGAACAATCCCTCCTTGGTGGGGATTAGCCATTCTACCTGAACATGCAGCATTTCAGAGCTCAGCAAAGTTCCCCTAGAAAAGACGATGGTGATCGGTTGTTGTGATCTAATGGTTGTGCCGGTCTGCTCCCAAAACATGAGTGAAGCTGCAGAGAATTGCCTCTGAGTCTTACTGATGGGTATTGCTTCAAAGAGACTAGTAGGAGGAAATTCTGGCAGCTGCAGAGTATCTGGAATATCCTGTGATATCCCCATGTGTTACAAAGGGATAAGAGGAAAATCTCTTCCGTCCCCTCTCCCCTTACTGTTGTGATGCTCTTCGGAGCAAGAAACTTTCAGTGAGAGAAAGTAGCAGGCTGATTTCTCTGACCCACCCTTCTCTAGAGTGCTTCTAGCATTATTCTGAAGGAGTCTCAATTTACTGATGTTCTAAGATTGCAATGAGTAGCTTGAGTAATGTAGAGGAAGAACCAAACTCTGTCTCTCCCTCCTAATTACAATGCTATACTTTGTGAGATGTTGCAGGTACAGTGTAACAAATTCTGGTGAGGAATGAATCTTCAAATTTTTAGAGTTAGGAGTACTCTAAAATATGTTGCAGCTGGAGAAACACCTTTTCCATATCTGTGCTTATTAGGGACAGTTTCAGACTTGGGAATAAAAAACTAGGCTTCAGTAACTTAGCACAGAGCATCACTGCTTTGTAAGGCAAGGCAGTAAACATCTGGAAGAAGCTACAAAGGGAAAATCTGATATATCTGATTTCTTCCAATAGGAAAAGGGGGTGAGAGCACGTTTAGTGACCATCTGACCCTGCCCTTTCCCCATTGTTTGTTGCAACGCGTGCCCAAGCCATCCTCACAGAGGTCCTTGGGACTCTTGAGTAGCAAGAAGGAATCCTCAGCTTCCCTGACACGAAGTCCCTTGAGCAGTATGTGACAGCTCATCACTAGCCCACAACTCCCTCTGAGGAGATGATGCCTTCCCAGGCCCAGACCTTGGTTTATGGAGGTGTCATTTCACAGGTTAGCCCGTGGAGTAGCTCTGTCTCCTTGCTCAGCAAACCAGCTTAAGATCGTACTCTCAGTAATGGAAGAATCGAGCACTAGCAGTTGTTGCTTCTCTTTGGGCAGGAGAAGAGACCTTCTCAGTTGGCTGTGCTACAGGTTATTAAGCCATAGTGCTCGTGCATTAGGTCTGTGGAGGGCAGAGCAGACTGAGAGGGTGACTGTCAGGTGGGGTTGCTCTGCTGCCTTCTGCTGCAGCTGAGCAGGCTGGAAACAGCATATGCCAAAGATGAAAATCCTGGTTCCTTAATACTTTCCTCCCATCTTTCTGTAACACAAGGGCAGGCGAGAAGGAGATCCAAGATATTCGTGCCTATCTACACGCTATTATTGACTTATTTATGTATTTGCACTGCGGCTTTCTTTTAGTTTACCAAATACTGCTTGGTGGCTCCAGTTTATCCAACTCATCTTAGCTGCAGCGGAAACTGGCAAAGGGCTTATCATTTAATTTTGCTAACATCCCTCATTTCTAATTTATACACCCAGCTCTATGACAAATTGAATTTGTATAACACAGTAAACAAAAGAGCTTCTAACTCTAGTTTCCTGTAATGGAATAACATTATTGGAAACACACATTAAGCGGAACAGACAAACCTGGGGAAAGAGCTCAGCTTCCCGGCTGTAATTCACATCGGGTTCAACCCAGCTATTTTGCGATAAAGCTAATAGGAATTTGCACCTGGTATAATTATTCCTAATGATATTAGCTATTTCCCAAGCTTTATGCAGCCTTCTGGAAGGAAATGGGGAAAAACCCTACAATGCGGTGGCAGACTAACAGGAGATTTAGTATTATTCTGTGCAACACCGAGCAGAAAGATGGTGATAAGGAGTAGTAGGTCTTTACTGAAAACCAGCTATTATGACTATCCCCGTCAGCTGGGCTGTTTGTCATCGTGGCTGGCTATATAACCCAGCAGGATCTGTTGAAGACATGGCGTTAGCCACTGGCACAAGAACTTTGAGCAAATACACCGTGATCTTGGCAGCGTTGGCTGTAGATGCAGCCCAGCCCGGGCTGCTGCAAGAGGAGGCAATCACAGGCTTGTGATCACTTCCCCGGGAAAAGGTCATTAAAGGAAGTCCCCAGTGGGTCTGTCTTTGCCCTAAATGAAAAATCGCTGTGAAATTAAAATGGATGCCTCTGGCTCTGTAAAGAATCAGCTCCTTATTAGCACAGCTCAAGTGTAGGGAGAGCCAGTGGCAAAGATCAAAGCCTGCCATGAACTTGTCGTCAGGGTCTCAGCAGCTGTCAGTCTCCAGACTGTGCCCGTACACCCCCGGCACCAACCTCCCTCCGACTGGCCTCTGACTCCCAAACTCATGCACTTAATAAAAGTACCGCTGCGAGGAGCGTACTTGTGTCAGACTCTGAGGGGCTCCCCAGGAACATGGTTGGGACCCAGATAGGTTGAGGAAAGTTTATAGTTACTGGAGATGAAACGTAATGGGGCCTCGGTGTCTCCCTGCAAAAACACACGATGCCACCTGGTTGCACCCGTGGGGTTTCCAGCCACCAAGCCCTCTCCCCTCTCTCCATCTGTGCTCCCTCCATGCGCTTTGCCCGACAGCAATTCCTGCTTCTGTTCCATTTATCTTTCCTCACCAGCACGTTTTCACCCTCCTCCTGTGCTCGGTCTTTTTATAATCCCTTTGTTTATTATTAGGCTCTCCCGTAGGAACAGCCTGATGGTGGCTCGGTTTCCTGAGAGTGAATGGGAGTAGCTCTCCTGGCTTCCCGATTTAGCACCTGGGAATGGGGTTTGGCCGAAAGCCCACGTCAGTGACAGCCCAGCCCTGAGCAGCCCCTGCTGATGCTCTTGATTAAACTGGCAACTGTGACCCTAGGACGCATTTCTTCTTCTGTCTTCCTCCCATTTCTGTCAAAAACCTGAGCTGCTCCCACCCCCTAATTGTAGATTATATGGAGAAGAGAGAGAAACACATGTCACTTCTTTGCATCCAAATAGAGAATCCAGGGAGACAAAGTCTAAAATTAGAGTGCATCACAGACAGCAGCATCTAAGTAAACTCATTTAATGTCGCTCCAGCAATGGCCCCCAGGGAGGCTGCAAATATACCTAGAAGCAACTGATCATAAATAACATATGAAGGCAGAAACAAAAATAAGTGAAAAAATCTTTTCTGTTCGTGCCCAGTAGCAGCTTTCTCCTGAGGCTGTTGTATTTGCAGGCTTTTTGGTGGTGGAGGACGGTGGGCAGCTTGTGCTCCTGAAGTGATATTCAAAGAAGTAAAAATGCATGTGTTTTCTGCAAATAGAAAGGGTGTAATTTCGATGGCACATTTCTGTATCAGATCAGGAGAGCATCGCAAATTATACTACACCTGAACCACATCCCTTCTAGGTTTTCTTCTCCGTTTGATTTCGAAGTGAAAAGAACAACAAAATCAACAAATGTCCACCAATGGACAAGGTTTATTTCCATCCTTCCCAGATAGCTGAGATTTTATTACTCCACTGCCTCAGCCTGCTAACTCTGGTGTGTGCAGCTAGGACGGTAATGACTAATAAGGATAGCACCTTCATTTTCCTACCCCGCATCCCTTGGCTAACATCCTGCTTCACTCAGCGTTGTGCACAAGGTTAAAGCTCTCCTTCATCTGTGCTTGAACCTCCATCTGCTACTGGAGGATGCTGAAGCATCCCATCAGAAGCACCCTATTATCTAGCCTAGCCCTGAACACTGAAAACTGCAGCAGCAGAAGCTGTCAGATGTTAAATGTTCAGCTTTAAAAGTATCACCCACATAGGAGGAGGAGGGTGGAAAGGAACCAGGGGGGGATTTACTGAAAACTGAGACACAGACGCAATCATGCTTTGGCTTTGGCAAATCTAATTCTTGCACCCAAGCACAGGCAGTTTAAAACTTTTGTCTGCACCCCAAACGCGTGTTCCTAGTGAAAGGACTGACATCACCCCTTAATCAAATCTGTCCATAATGCAGCCTGTTACTGCAGGCAGGGAGAAGATAAGGTTCTAACCAAGTTATGCATGAATGCTACATGATGTAATTACTGCTCTGACACTGCTTCTTAGACAGAAAGACCTTTTTTTTCTCTCTCCTCTTTCCTCTGGGGTTTGCAAAAAGCAATCACCTTGCATCAGGCACGCAGGTTTGGGTTGCACTTAGCACGTTCACTGCTCACAAGCTCCTCTCTCTAAGCTGAGCCTCGGTCCGCGATTCCTCCTCTTGCCGCGTGTACTCCAGCTTGTTCTGGCAGATTTGATAGCTGCAGATTACAGCAGCCCGATTATCACAGGATAGAAATTAGAAGCTGGCTGAAGCATTCCTACAGCCTTTCTGTCATTCTCATTCCAGAAGTTTTCTTCCCCTAAGTCAGCTGTCAACCAGAGGAAATCTGCTACCGAGACAGCAGCAAAATTGCGCTGCACGATCGAGATGGTTAAGGCCTAATTTGTGTGCAGAAACCAAGGTAGGGGTTTATTATAGCCTGAGTGAATGTGAAGCAGCTGATAGCTGTTTGCCAGGCGGAGAGTTTGAGCTGGAGATCCACTCAGTCCTCGATAACGTAGCTCATTCCTGGCAAAAGTATAATCTATGGCCAGCCTGGTGCCTGCCAGCTCCACACCCCCTTCCTCGTATCCGCCGCTGTTGATTGAATGTGAGTTACTGGTGTCATCAGGACCAATACACAGTAAATTGCCCTGAGTCAATGACACAGTGCTTGTACCTGCAGCCAAAGACAGTTATAGCTAAACCCAAATGTCAAGTCAAATGCTAGCTTCAGAAAAAAAATCTCTTGGGGAGTTCCTGAGGACTGTAGCTTCGTTTCTTGCATTAGAAGTGTGCCTATGCCACAGGCGCTCACCCCAAACATCTCTCGCTTCAGGAAGGCGTTTTCTTTCTCTGCACTGAGGAAATTACTATTTTATCTTAGTACATCAGCCAGATATCTCCTAAACAGGACTGTCCTATTGAATAAATACATGAGCTGAGACTCTTCTCAAGGTGAAACTCCAATCCTGCCAAGATGACAATGGAAGTCCGGAGGAAAATGCATTGGTTCTGAGAGGGGAATGTGCACAGTGTGAAGCACTGCTCTGCAAAGTCTCATCCTGTGCTGTTCTTCCCTCCAGTAAGGGATAAGAACTTTGGAGGGCTCAATACATATCCCATTGACAGGTTGTTATGTGCTGTCTAGAAGTCTGATCAATCCAATCCTGGTCATAAAGATTTCCTTAAGGAGGTGCTGGGAAAGATTTGGAGATTCAGGAATTTTTGAAGTGCAAAGGACTATTACAGTCACACCATCCAAACTCCAGTACAATATGGGGCATTTAATTTCACTCATTGGTCTTCTTACTGAAGCAGTCTTGGTGTGTTTTGTGAAGACAGCCAGCCCTGATGTGAAGACTCCAGGAGATGGAGAATCTACCGGATCCCTTGGTAATAGTTACCACTGCTTTGTTACTCTTACATTTGAAAATTCTTGTGCCTTTGTCTATTAAACTAAAAAGCTTTTTCATAGCTGAAATATTCCTTTACTCAGGTACTTAGAGGCTGTGGTTAAACCCCCTTTCCTACTGCTCTTTGCACTGTGTTAAGCCCAGATGAGAAGGACTATCTCTATGTCATGATTCAGCCTTGGCAGTTTCCCTGAGCCAACTCTAATTTTTCTGCCATTTTTGAATCAAAGCATAGACACCAGGAGGGAAGAGGTTTCCAGGAATGCTTTAGGAACAAGTTAGTACAAGCTACTTCCCAATGTTTCCTTTTCCTAGAGAACCTATTTTAGCCAGGGATGTGCTGAAACATCTCTGCTAGGGAGGCTTTACCTAGTCCTTTAAAAGGTCTCTAAACACTTTGGGGAATTACAAAAAACAATGCTGCTGGGAGGTTCTGCTGAGTATCAAGAAGCACTGGCTAACGCCTTGTAGCTCATTTCCCTTCTATCAGAAAGGAGGAGGGCAAAGGAACTGCTTGTAATTGCAGGTTTCAAAGGGTATGATTACAATTTGTCTCTCTTGTGAAAGCTCAAGTTTGGAAATAACTGCTTTGTTTAACTTCAGCTCTGTTCCTTTTGCACTGCATTTTAAAATACTCAAGACTATATTTAGAGCTGCATACCCATCAGTGACCGGCAGAATGACCCCAGTAACACAGAACTAGCTCTCCTGAGCTCAGACTGTTTTCTCTGAGTCAGATACAACCAAAAGCTTTATTGATAGCATTGAAACCTGAAGTACATAGACACCAGGGAGCCCATCAACAGCAACACAGGGTAGCTAAGCTAAAGACAAACAGAATTAACAGCCCCAGTGCAGTATTGTCTGCTGGGCTCTCCTTTCACATCTGCCTGCTTTTAGGAAGGTGGAGGTTTTAGCTGTAAGAGTTACTGGTGGTTTTTGCGAGCATTGATTTGTTCTCATGAGTAGAAGACACCGGCTGTGTATCTTTTTGAGATGTGCCTGAGGTATTTCCTACAAAGGGAACAAGTAAAACTTCTGCAGCCTCATTCTGGCTCAAAAAAATAGACAAGCTATTCTTCCTCTAAACCTCAGTTTGTATTCCCTTTCCACCAGGGCAATAAACACGTAATTTACTGATTAGTTTTGTTACTCTGGCAGCTGACTGAATATCGATCTGTTCGTTTTGCTTTCTCCCTTCATACTTTACTGTTCTACTGTGTTTAACAAATAGAGTAGTTCACGTGAGAGTCACTCCTGTTCGTAGGCCCAGCAGAAGGTTTGCATAGTACAGGTGTATAAATACCCACTATAATTTAACTTAAACCTTCAACTTCTATTTCCTTGTTTGGAAGACAAAAAGAGACAAATCACTGCCCTTCAGTTTTAGAAGAGCCAGTGCAAACTGCTCTGCTCCAGCTGAGCCAGCACCCCAGCATGAGACACAGCCAAGTTCTCACAGAGATTTCACGCAGCTTTGTGCTGTGCCTGCACCTACCTCATGTGGTCCTTTAGAAGCCTGGAGGCTGTTTAAAACCCCAGTCTAAGCTACCATTAGAATCCGCCGTTCTGCTAAGAGCCTTTATTCCCTCCCTCTCTTTTTCATCGCACACCTGGGACCCCACATTTTATCGTTACGTGTCTACTGCCAATGCCTCCCGACTCCTCGGCGTTTTGGCCCTTCATCTATCTGGCTGCCTTCGGTTCCAGGCAGGAGATCCTGCCTGGGGCAGAGCAGCCAGGTGCAAACGACGGCGGCCCTGGCAGCAGGCTCAGCTTCATCTGTTTTCTTTGCTGTTGGGCTTATTCCCATCACCAAGGTCTCTCTGGTGCTGAAGCTACAGCACTCCCTTTTGCAAATTTAAATCCCATTCTCCAGCCAAGGACAACAAAAGCCAGCAGCATCAAAAGTGATTAAACGCCTTCCTATAGCATGGACTCCAGTTGTGTAGTAAAGGTGCGAAACGAACGTTTAAGGCAGAGGTTGACCATCAGCATCAGTCTTCTGCTGCTGATGGGCTTTATGGAAGGATGAGAGGCAAGCATTGGACAGAAAGCCAGGCTATAACCAGTGCCACAGGCAGGGTGGCACAAGGTTGGCTGTGGGCATCTGGGCCATGAATGGCTTTGCTGTAGTGTTAATTGCTCTGCAGGACAGCACACGAAGCACCACTGCAAATATTAATGAAGGCTCAAGACACCTCTCATTTATCTCTGTTTTGCAGATGGGTAGGATAGAAGGAGACCTTTCAGGAGCTCCCTCAGGGCTGCACTGAGGCTCTGCAGCATAATCGAGATTAAAACCCTTGCAGTCGTTGTGGCAGTCTGAAGCTGTAGTGCCCTGCTTGGACCAGGGAACAGAGCTAAGGAGACTAGTTTTTCAGCCTCTAGCTTTTCAGGGCTGGCTGGACAGCCTTGCTTATAATCAAGAGTAATTTTAGTTGGTCAAAGTTGTAATTTCTTGCTTCTCTCCTGCAGCATTGTTCTTCTCAGGATGGGGGTACTCATGAAGGTTGTTTCGTACACAGTGTCTGTGTCATTCTTGAAGCCAAACTGGAGGTCCCTACTTTTCTTCCACTCCTATCAGCCATGCCAGGGAATCTTTAATACTTGATCTTTTTTGAGGTCAACGCTTTTCTCCCTTCTCTTTTGCATTCAGAGGGAAAATAAATGCTTCTTTAGGATCTGTGTGTTTTCAGCACCCAGGAGTCCCTGATCCCCTAGAGATCTGCCTAATTAAACCTGAACTTGCCCAAGCTCCATGGCTCAACTACTCACCCCCCAGTACTGCCCCCAGCCAGCTTCTGCCGCATCGCAGAGCAGCTCGTTAGAGATGAAGAGGCTTTGTTGCCTTTGATGTTCACGTATCACAGCTGCCACTCTTAGACCACTTAATAATTGTTTTTCCTTTCTGTGGATTATCAGGACTATCAGGGCAATGCAGTTTCTTGACGTTTTTCCTGTGAACGGCCTGATTGCGTTTGGGGGAATATGAGTTGAAGTGGCTCTATTTAAAGCATAGATGTTGAAGACAATCAGAATTAAGTTTCTACAGCAGGGACCGTACCATGCACCGGCCTGCCGTCCAACACAGCATGTAGCCAGATGTTCATGCTGCAAAGTCAACATCACAGGAGTCAGGAGGTCAAGCTACTATAGGCCGTAGCTAAGACATTTCTTCTGTCTACTCAGTGTCTATCTGCTGTTGTTTAACACATTCTGGTCATTGCCTCTTCTCTGAGCTGCCACCACTCTGGGTGTAACGAAATACCTTTTGAAAAATGAAGTTCTTGCTAGATCCAACTTTATCAAAAACACATCCAGCCGTTAGTCTCCCGTTCCTTACCACAGGTGGGCATTTAGAAAGCTTCTCCAAGCTGGGCAAGTTGAGTTTGTCCAGGAGAGAGTATTGTAGTACCCTTCTTTTTTGGTCCCTCCTTTAAGATGAAGGAGGAAAAAGAAAAGACAGATTGTATTGTTTCACATAGTTGATCTGTGAACTGTTTTATGGGGTACAAGAAAAAGAGACGAAGCCAGAGAGGAAGGTGAACAGACGGTGAACGTGCATATACACACACACACACGTAGTTTTCTTGTCAACATATCAGGGTGTACTGGGAAAATCCCAAACCCTCAGCAACAGAGGCAAGTAACGTGCCTCATGGGCAGGCTGGCAGCGCCCAGGGTAATCCTGAAAGGGTCTGGTTGCTGTGGCCCTCTGGGGTCAAGCGTGAGGAGCTCCCCGTCCCAGCCGGGCTCTGGTCTCCACCCCCCAGAGCTGCCGTGCTCTGGGGCAATGCCAGTGCCAGCAGCGTACCAGCCATGGCAAGCGACCCTGCTTGTCATGCAGGGTTTCATGGCTGGTAACATCTGTCTCAGTCACCAGGAGGAGCACTTGGCCTCACTTTAGCTAATGGAGATGCTGCAGTTCCCAGGGAAGGGTGTTAGCCCCTGACTTCCTTTCCAAGGTCTTGTTCTTGGTTTATTCACTGCTGCTAAGAAGCTGGCTTCATCAGAGCGCTGGGGGCTGGCCCGTTCACCAGTACCTGAAACAGATGTTGCAGCTGTCTACCTACGAACAGCTATGTAGCTGCAAGGTATCTTCCAGTGTACTCTGGAAGAAGAATGCAGATGTCCTCAGGAAGCCCAGTGAGCCAAAGAGAGCTTGGAAATACATCAAGTGAAACAACCTACAGAAGACATGAATGAAAATGAGGGAGCAAGTGAGGCTGGAACATTGAAGCTTGGCCAGCAATGTTGATGGGTAGTTAGATCTATCCAAGAGGGAAACAACCTTTATCCCCGCCACATATAAACTTCCATTTATTTTTGTTAGTCAAAATCTGCTTTGTTTTGATTTGGGATGTTCTCCCTGAGCAGGCCAAATTCGCAAAAAGAAAGAAAAAAAGATGACAATTTAAAATGCTAATTTTAATCTAAATATTCCACAGGGACTAACATACATGTATTGACCCCTCTGAAAGGTTTGCTGGAACCAGTTCTGTCTGCCTAGAATTACAGGAGTATCTGGATTGAGACTCTAGAGGGGGGAAAATAAATCTAAAAAAAAAAGAAAAGGAGAAACAGACTGTGCTTCCTGCCTACACTTTAAATTTTGGCCAAGAACAGATCTGTTTTACTTGTTAAGCAGGCAATACCTGCCTTCAAGGTATTGGATTTTTCTATAAGGCCCTCATAAAAGCATTTAAAAGAGCTCAGAACTGTTTACTTTCCCCCTTTCATGTCTCCCTGTGCACTGTTCTCTTTCTCCCAGTGGGTTTTTTCTATTCTTCACCCACTGCACACAAAACTCCCTGAAAACATGCTAATGAGAGAAAATCCAAGGAGCAAGTAAACAGCAGAATGGCATCGAGACAGGTGCAAACTCAGTAACGGCCTTTTGACATGCTAATCAAATTATGAGGCATGAGTTTCTGTTTGAACTAACCAAAATAAATACTCTTAACCCAGAAACACTTGGGGGAAAAAATGCCAGGAGACTCATAAAACCATCACTGCAGTATTTGCAATGATAATTTCAGCTGGTGCTTTACAGTGTGGCATTCCAGTCATGTGCTCAAGGCAAAAAAAAAAAAAAAATCTATCCCCAAGCCAAAAAAGCATTAGAGTAAAAAATGGATTTCAATAAAACAGGACATAAAACCAAGAAATAACTCTAAATGGAATTGAAAGCAAACTGCATAAAGCTCCAGAACGAGCCTTTGCTTTCTATTGCAGGAACTTTACCCCTTGCAGCCGCAATGGGAGCAGTAGTCATGCCTGCTTTCCTAAGAATTTACTCCTCATGGTGTAATATTCAGTGGTCCTTCAATCCCAGGCATTTTCTGTTCATTCCATATATCCTAAAAATTAAGCAAGAGCGGGTATTAAGCTTTCTTCTTCTCACCATCTGATCTGCCAATGCTGGGATGAGCAGAACAGCAATTTCCAGATTGCCTAAGTTTTGAAATGTGGGAAGTGGTATCAGAGGAGCAGAAAAAGTAAGGGAGAAAAAACCCTCGGTGAGGACAGAAAACGTGAAATGATTTGTATTTCGGTGATGAATTTCCTCCTCACAGCCACAAACGCTGGCGTTCACATGAATGCAGAAACACTGCAAAAGTTGGCTCTGCTATGAAAAATGTGAAGTGACTTTTCATGCAAGTTCACAGTATCGCCAAGAGGGAAAGAGCTCTCTTTCAAAGCTTTGAAAAAGGCAAAAAAGGAAATGGTAAACTTCACCCAGGATCAAAGCAAGAAACAATACAAAATATTGTCTCATGTGGGTCTCATGGAGCTGGCAAACTCGGGTAGTTTTGTATGCTGTACTTAGGGTTAACGGTGCCGCTGCTCCACGCTTCGTAGGCCAAGGGACACAGGGACAGAGCTTTTTCGGGATGAGATTCCCCAGTTTTCAGTCAGTGGCATAGAAAACTACTTTTCTTTCCATCAGGACCCAGCAATTACTGGCGTGGGAGAGACAGGAATACCCTCTAGCCCAGTCGTGCATCTCCAGCAGCAGCCAGGCCCAGCTGCTTTAGAAGGAGCTTAACAACTTGGAAGAGGCAATTGGGGATGGTTTTCCAGAGACAAACATTTCCTCTCTGGAGTTAGGGCCAAACCTGACACAGGTGTGAACACACAGAGCTGCAAATTTTTCCAATCGATCTGATCAGCTTCACTACCCATCCCTGGCCTCTTTAAGCGGTGAACAGATGAGGTCTTGGCCTTGCTCATCGAAATCAAAATCAGGCTAGCTTAGAGGAGTCTGCAGCTGGTGTAAGGTCATTGAATTTAGCTCCTTCCTTAGCTCTCGCGTCCCTGACTCTGGGTTGTCCAGGGTTTCTCCTGCTCTCTGACTCTCCTCTGGGACAGCGGGGTGCCTTGCAGCTGAAGATCACCTAAAGCTGCTCCCAGCTGTCTCCCGTGTGAGGTGAGGAGGAGATGGGGAGAAGGAACAGGGAGTGACACTACCTCCTTCTTCACTGCACTGCTGCGACCTCGGCTGCAGAGAGGAATCTTTCAGATGTGGGTGATGCACCAGTCTACACAGTACCCAGGTGCTAGCAAAGTACCTGCTGAAGGGAAACTCTCTATGAGAAGATAATTCCTATCTGTTCACTTAAACTCTATAAGCCAGCCTCTTGTGTTGCTAATTCCTTCCATGCAGCAATTTTGCTTTTGTCATTAAAAGAGACTTTTCCAGTGCCTGTTACATCAATGGCTGAATAGTTCCCTTAATTTCTACACTTGAACATAAACTATTTCCAAATAAAGACAGTGCATGATAAGACTTAATATGAATGACTGCTTAGCTGGAAAGGGAGGTGTGAGTGCGATGGCAGCAGAGGAGGGAGAGCAGAAAATGGGTGTCTCAGGGAGAAAACAGCTCTGATTTCTATTATCTCAGTAATAAATGGCTGTTTGACATCCTTCAGTGTCACTATATATGGTTTGATATTACAATACGCACTCTGTAACTCAGTTACTCAATGCAAGAGGCTGTGGCACCCTTCCAAAATCTAATATATGTGAAAGAGTAATTTCCGCAAGGAACTCATCTCTGTCACTCTCCTGGATTTGCTGAAGAAGCTGATTGGCAACCGGTTATCTAGGGGGGATTTTAAAAAGAGGATACATTTAATATTTTATTTTACATGGATCAGATGGAATGCTAAGTACAAAGCCACTGCTATTGTTAGCCTGTGAAAATGAGGAGAATTTACTGGAAGAGTATGTTAGATCCTGAATTAAAAGAAGTGGATGGTTGGCTGGGAAAGAATTGCTTTTCAAGTCGGCTTTTTATTTTACTTTCTTTTGTTTCCATCTAAAGGTGTACTGAAAAACAGAAATGAGAGGCAGGATTGAAATGCACTCTATTAGCAGATGCATGTATTTCTTGATAAAATACTCTGCCTTGCATTGGATATTACATTAAAAAGTAACAGAAGACCTTGTGCAAATGAAAGGTGGTATGTAAGGGGTGGAAATCTTCCGTAATTAGTAAATGTGTGGTGGTTTATAAACAACACACCGCAGTCTTCAGTGTCTGGTTCCAGGAGTGATGCTGTAAGGGGTAGATCCTTTGGACTGATGCTCTGCTACATCCCGAGTCTGTTGTCATCCTCATCTTTGCTGCAGATAGATACTCTGTGCCATCATCCAGGTCACTGATGATAATATGGAATAACATGGCCCCCGATATGGATTCCCAGACACCGGTCATTGATCATTATCCTTTAAGACTGGTGAGCCTGCCCACTTTTGACCCACCTAATAGCCCATTCGTGAGGCCCATCCTTAGCTTCTAAATACAAATGCTGCAGAAGACAGCATAAAAAGCCGTACTAAATTGCAATTTCCTCTCTTTCTTCAGCATTACTGTCATGCTGGCCTCTTTTCTCAGGACCCTTGGAGCCTCCCACCCAGCCCCATGAATATGAATACATCTGGTTTCTCTAAATAGCTCATAGCTTGACAGTCCCTCACCTTAGAGGAGATAAAACCAGTCTTGGTCTTTCCTCCCCAGCTGGCACGACTTATGGGTACAAGCAGCAGAGTCCATGGTCTGATTGTGCTTGGGCAAACATTTAAGCTGGACGGAGCACTCCAGGTTCAGGTCACCAAGCTGCTCCAAGCCTGCTTCGTAGAGGAATTGTCTTCTTCCTGTCTTCCCCACACCATTCTATATTTAACTTCCCAAGGTTCATTAACCACAAGATTGTACCTTGTTACCACATCAGTTCAGTGGAGTTATTTTTCGTTTGCAGACATGCTTCAATTTGGAGTATTAATTTCCTTTAACACTTGCCCTATTAATCACTTTAACAATCAAATTAAGACAATTATTTTAATGAGTTAATGGATTATACAGAGCAGGCGATACACATTTATAACCACTTATGCCAGAGCGCTTTTATAAAAGTCATCCTCATCAATAATATATTAGACCATAAATGTACTCCTATAGAGTCAGGGGAAGGGATGGGAAAGGGTTCTGTTTGATTTAGATAGGTCTGCCTCATCTCCGTGGGAGACTCTATGAGCTCTGGGCCCATTAACATCAAGTGCCAGCCTTTGAAAGGAAGAGCTGGGGCTTTTTCTGGGATATTTGTGCTAGATATTGGGTATTCTCTTTTAGATTGCCTCTAACCTGGCTGCTCTGGATACGTCCTCAAAATGAAGTACTTCTACCACATTTTCCGCATATTTTCTCAAGTAGGTGCTGCATTAAAAAACTCCACCATCTCTCTGTTCACATCTCTCAACTCCTCATGTAGAAATTTTGGCCTGAGGAAGTGGGGAATTGTTCAAGTGTTGAGTCCTG
Organism: Eurystomus gularis; assembly: GCA_013400335.1. Lineage (NCBI taxonomy): Eukaryota > Metazoa > Chordata > Aves > Coraciiformes > Coraciidae > Eurystomus > Eurystomus gularis. Next base: position 241,725 of record VZZY01004065.1, on the reverse strand, counting down.
ACGTCTTTCATATTTCTGTGATTAAAAGCATGATTTCTTGTCAGATTCCACCCTGCCAGAGCAATTCAGTTTGACATTTACAAGAGGTGCAAAGACAGCAAGGTTAAGAGTAGAGGGACCAAACCCAACCTGCGTAAGAACGTATGGACATGCTTTCAGCCCACAAGTCAGGGCAGGTTTGTATAGGATAAGTTTTCGTCATTGATGCTCATAAGGGGTTGAAGAGCTTTAGACAAAAATGTTCTTGCCGTGGTCAATAGAAGTCATACCTTTTAGAGAATTCAGTAGCAGTTGAGCATTTGAGAATGAAAAGAACAGGGGAAAATCAGCCACTTTGAGACACTCTAGTTCCCTGCCTCTCTCAGGTTGAAATTAATGATGGCCTCTCTCATCTTACTGTTCCTAAAGCCCCATTTCTGGGCCCAACTCTTCTACCGACAAGCAGCAGGTATCTGATTAACAGAAGACAGCCTTTTCAGTGTTGTGGACATTTGCACAGGGAGCCCTACAGCACCCAAGAAAATGGTGCCCTCATCAGAACGAGCCCTCATCAGCCCTTGTCTGGCTGAACTAGGAGAGCACTTGCATCAGGATTGCCAGCCTCGTGACACTCAAGATAGAAAGCAACTGTTTAAAATGTCTTTCTAATGGCAGAGATATATCAACAAGGCTTTGCTTTCTGCAGCTGAATCCTATGATTGATCATACTATTTCACTGCGCACAAATCCATCTATATTCCTGAAGCAGTTTCTGCTAAGATAATACTTCAGTTATGTGGCCATCTATACCAATAAACTCTGAGGCTTACAGATCTGTTGGAATCTTTACAAGGGATATGCCACGGTGCTGTTGAGATAAAGGATATCTTTCCAGTTTAAAGCATCGATTTCCAGAATCACGGCATGTGCTTGTGGGTGGGATGGGAATACGCAGCAAAAAGACAAAATCAAAATGACCAGGATGAGTTGGGAGGAGCCGAAATACATGTTATTCTGACCCTAGTTAGACTATTTTTTTCATGATGGTTGTATATAGGGTGTATATATGGAAGATTCACTTGACTGTCCTCAGAGAGGAGTAGCAGGTAGTAGGAAACTGCCTGATTATGCACACTTGGCATGTAAGGACTCCTGGGACCCATCCTTAGCTGATTGTTGCCAGCCTGGGAAATGTTAAAGAAATGTGTTTAGAAGAACCTAAACTAAGGAAGAGACTTTGGCTAGATTAGTAAGAAGTGCAGCCCAATAGCAGAGTATCTATAGCATGAAACAACTGGCAGTGAGGACCCAGTGTCCGTGGGACAAGCTCTGATGGTGTTCCTGCAGGCCAGCTCTAGTATGGTCACATTAACTGAATGCCCAGTAGTTGCTGCCACACATCATGGCAGGCTCCAGAAGACATTTTCCAATGCAGTTTGTTCTGAGAGGAGTTCAGGTTGCACGCTCCGTGACAATGAGGTATGTGCTCAGAAGGGTACCGCTGGTCTGGAGGCAGATGTTAGATGAAAGGCACCTTCTGTTCGAGGGAGAGAGGAAGAGAACCAAGTACTCACCCTTTTGTGAAGTGCCAAGGATTTTAAAGGCAGTGGCTTTGCAAGACAAGCTCTAACCCTGTATGACTTCTGCTTGATGAGTGGATCTGAATGAGAGAAACCCCCCTACCCGAGCAAGGCATTTAGCAAGGAAGGGATCTCTGTTGCCTTCTTAACACGCAATGGTGGGATCACTGAAGATTAATTCCCCCAAAATGTTTTTTTATATCCTTGGGGAAAGGTACATTACAAAAGCAAACTCGCAAATATAAAGCACTTATTATTTGCCAGCAAAACATCTTTCCTGTTAACATCAGCAAGAGTAAGAGATGTTATTCTCTTTCTGGTTTGCTGGGCAGTTAGGGAGTTAATGGGGTGAGGCAAGCAAATAGTCGGTTCATGAATCTTTCTTTAAAAAAAAAAAAAAGAAAAGCAGCATTGCTGTCATGATATTTACTGCTCCTCCCTCACACCAGAGATAATGCAGTGGGAACCCCCATGAACCGGCCAAGAAGTCATCTCCAAAGCCAGGAAGGGCTTTGCTGCTACATTTCTGAAAAGTGGAATAAATTTCTGTCTCCTGCATTGCCTTGTGTTAATCTGCCCACTTTCACTTCCCTCCCTGTGAGCAGGGATGTTACGTCCTCCGTGGGCTGTAAGTACTACCTCTGCCTGTGCAACCTTATGCATGGTACTTCATAAAATACCATGCTCCAAGACAATGGTCCTTTTCAGGTCAAGGGCTGGGAAGTACATCTTTCAAAGCTAAAATATTCACCACATCCTTTAAGTTCTAATATAAAGCCATAATGTGATTATATTCAGATACATTTTACTTTCTGCTTCGGTCTTTCACACCTATTACTGTTTCAAATCCTTGTTACTTTAGAGTAACTCTTTAATAGAAAAATCAATTTTCTCTAAGCAAAATTTCATTATCACAGAATTCTCATTAAAAAGGTGTCTGATATAAAAAGCAGAGGATGGGGATGAATAAAGTGCAAGTCATCGCTGTAGTTTTCTTCCAGACTGGTTTGCACTCTGAAGAGATAGCCAGTACTTGTACTGGTATCATAAATAGTGACCAGCACCTAACAGAAATTTTTCAGCATCTAATTTATAGGTTCTTTCTTTGTGCCATGTACTTTCTTATCACAGGAACAGAGAACCAGAAGGTCTCTTTTAGTCCATCAAGTCCACTCCCCTCCTAAATCTAAACATTATTTTTTCTCAAATGGAAACCCTGGCAATTGCCACAGAGTCTTCTACCTGTCAATCTCGGTGTTAAGATTGTACTTTAGGACATTCCGGGTGCACAGGTACTACTTAGGTGAACCTCCTTGCTCTTCTCAGCTGGAGATACCAATTTTCATCCTAGATGGAAGTTCTGTGGCAGCCAGGAGTAAAGACACCTGACCAGACCCACACTAATAGCACCATTAAAAAATTAGAAAACAAATCCTAGAAGTTCTCGCAAGGAGGAACATTAATCCAGCAAATAGAACAGTGTGCAAGACTGCGGACGTGGTTGTATTTTAAAATGGAGACTCAAAGTCTGTGGTTGCAAACCATACACCTATTACTATCTGCAGAACAACCTAAAGGTGTTTTTTTTTTCTGCAATGCTAGTGCTAAATGTGGCACAGAAATGTATTTTTAACATTTGATGAAATTAAGATCTTGGGGTACATATCTTTGACCTTTATATTGGGTAACATGTCACTTTGACACAGGGCTGTTGGGAACGCAATTCACTGTAGCCGCTCATTCATTCTGCAGGGGAGGCCATGTCAGCATTAGCAATTTGGACACAGAACCAAATTAAGCTGAGATGGGCAAAGCTGTGCTCTAAGAATCCAGAAATGCTATTAGAAAGCTAAGTGCAGTAAAAACTGCACTTTTCGCTTTCTATCCCGAATCCTACTACGCACATCTGCTCAAAGACACCATTTCCATGATTTATGTATCTTTTATTTTTATTGACACTTGTGCAGAGCTCCTTGCTGAAATAAAGAAGATAATAAAAAATTATTGCCGTGTACATCACAGGTGTAAGTCTAATGCCTCAGTCATGACTTCTCCCTACCCTAAAAAGTCAGGCTGATGTTTTCTCATTCTCGGAGCATATTTGCATGGTGTTCGAAGTTCACCATCAATGTTGTTTCCTTCAACACTCCAAAAAGAATTCCTCCTGCCTTTTAATCTCAGCACTATCTTGTTGCAGTGAAGCAGAAAAAGTCAAACGTTACAGTCTCATGATTTTACTTTACTTAAAAGACAATCTTTGCCATGTCTTCCAGACTACCACAAGCTCTTACTGCTAAAAAGTTCATGGAGTAATGAAAGTGATGTGAATTTGAGGACTCAGTGTAGCATCTGTGGATCACAGCTCAGGAACCATTCAGCTAGAGAGTCCAGACATAATATCACTGAGATTAGTGCCCTTAATTCAGCTCCCTCATAAATGATGGTGCTAAGAAGAGCAGTGATATTTCTTCACAAATGGCCATAATCATGTACCATGCCTGTCCTAAAAGGAAGTGTCCACAGTTAACACAGCAATGCCCCATGGAAACTGTGAAACATGGTGTGGAAACATGATGTTTCCACACCATGGAAACAGTGAAAAGGAGAAATGCATCTCAGGAGAAAGGATGTTTTGGTGGGTTACACTCTAACTTAGGAGTGAAGGGAAGGAATGAGTTGGAGACCTTGCTCTTCTTGTCAGCTTGAAGGAGGTTGGGTGAGTGAGGGCTCAAGATGGTGAGGCTCTGGGCTGTGCTACAGACATTAACTGTTTTCAGTTTATGTTATGGACAGCTAAAGTTGGCTTGAGGTAGGTGGCAACGAATGAAGGAACAATATATGCAAAATCAAGAACACTGAGGTATGAAACCAGTATCAAAGAGCAGGAGCAGGCCACAAAGAAAGGAAAAGGCTGGTCCCAAGGATGATCTAGATGAGCAAGATGACCTCTTTCCAAGGAAGCAAAGGCCTTCACCTAACAATTGAGATGAGCTGTATATCCTTGTCAATGAAATTCATGAAGAGTCCTGTTCTTCAGCAATCCTCGCCATCAGAAATCCTCAAATATAAGCCATCTTACTAAAATGATTAGCAAGCTCTCTCTAGCTCTGCCACTACAAGCTCTCTATTAAGCAAATTAAATAGAGGCCTTCAGGCTCTCTCCCTTTTATACTTCCTTGTGATTAACTGCATAATAAAAAAGATATTAAGTGGGTATAAATTTTATACAGGCCCATCTAAATGGCAAACCATTCTAACTACAACAATAAACAGGGGCCATATTTTTCTGGGGTGTTTAAATGTAGAGTGCATATGCACCGTGACTACTCCAACTCCACAGCCAACAAGCTGCCAGGAGAACTGGGCACCCCCAGCTCGTATGTGTGTGCTAATGCTGGCAGCTCCCCACATAGGACTCAGTCCCTCTTGCTTTTCATTTGCAGGCTTCAGCGTTCTCAGGGATCAAAATGAAAAGCAGCAATATAAATAAAGCTTCAGCCAGGGAACTTTTTTTTCCTACATCTTGCTGCAAAACAGGGATGTTTTTTGTTGCTGGTATCGTTTCTGCTCCTGTGATCTGGTTCAGTTTTCTAGAAATTAGGGCAATTCAGCAAACTGAAGAACATTAGCAAGGCTTAATACTCTTACAACTCCAGCAGCACAGAAGGCTACGTAGCAAAACCTCATCAATGTAGGTACAGAGGATTCCATGTGTCCAAAGTCCAAAGGTTAAAGCAGGCATCTGTCACAACGTGTCTGCCAGCAAACACATGTTCGCATTTAAAAAAAAAAAAATCACCAGTAGCATCCTGGAGCCGTGTATTTATAAGGGCACATCACGGATCATTTTGTCTTATTCACACAAGAACTCCATCCTGCCCACTGACTGAGAGCCCGTAATACGACAGAAGGGACCCTGCTCGCAAGGGTGAGCTGTTTACCATGGGTGGTATTATGCAAATTCATCGTGGTTTTTGCCTTTTCTATAAAACATTTCCTTCATAAAAGTACTGAAAAAAAATCATTATAGGATTCCAAATAGTAAAGGCTGAATCCTTTGCAAACGCAGACCTCGTAGCGATTTTACAGTAACTGAACCCAGTAATAAATTTTGGAGGGAGAAGTCACTGACCTTTAGAATAAAACCCAACACCTCTACATCTCCTGAATTCCATTCTGAGGTTGTCTGCAATAGGTGGCCTAAGGCTACTGTCAGAATGCTGGTCAGAGTGGAAGATTCTTCTCTCAAGCCCACTCGCATCAACTCCTGGTTGTATCTCACAGTCAAGACAACAAAGCCGCTCTAGCCAGTATGTTAAATACCGGATCCTTTCTCTCATCTCTTTTCACTAACTCTTGTCTTTTAGGCTGTTGAACCTACAAATCAATTGCAGAAGTAACGCCTCTGCCTGTATAATGGCTTACAGAAAGTAAGTAGAATGGAAAAGTTTCATTGAGCTGATGAGCCACATGCCTCTGTCCTCACCGCGTACAAAGATCAGTGAGCAGGAAACCGTGCTGGAAATAAGGACACATTTATTCAGAAGCTCTCCTTCAAAATAGAAGCAACTTTTCCTATTATTCTGGTTGTTATTATAGTCTGCGTGCATGCTGCTGACCCATTTCATAAAAATAAACTTGTCTGAAAATACGCCAGGTCACCTTTCTCTTCTTCCGAGAAGACCGTGGCTGTGGAGACACATGTATAGATCACTCATTATAATTTCATTAAGTCTGCAGAATCTTGTTATCAGTTCCTCATTTAGTGCAGTTTACAGAGAAGCATCAGGCTAAAATCAAGAGAAGAACTTTTTCCTCTGTTCTTTTTATTGGTAGCTTTCCAGCTACAGTTCACAGTTCAACTCAAGCTGCTTCCCTGAGTGCTTGTTCATCTGTAACAGATCGGACGGTTGATGAGCGTGTCCCCACTGGGAAAAGAGCTTTCCAGAAAGGCACTGCTGGAGACAGTCATTCATAGAAATTACTCAAAAAGGTCATTTTGGCTAAATACCATCTCATAAACTAAAACTGTAATCATCCCACACTACTCCCATACATGGTCTCAGGGACCCAGCCTCCACGAAGCAAGGAGGTGTCTTTCCCATTCTTTTATAGGCTCAGCCAGAGGCTTTTAATACAGAATTTAGTAGCTAATAGCTTTTCAGGGAACCTTATGATAGTTCAGATCCTCTTGGAAAAGGCCTACCTGTAAATATAGGCAAAGGTTAATTTTATACTTGAGGTGTAGGCTAGAGGAAAAGAAGAAAAAGCAAACATTACAGAATCATTTAGGTTGGAAAAGATCTCTAGGATCATCAAGTCCAACCTTCATCCTGACACCTCCCTGACCACAAGTTAAGGCTTATTAACATTCTCACCTCTTGCAGCAGTTACTGGAGAAAGTTTACAGCCTGCAGAGACAAATGGTTTTGGTCTAAAGAACAAAGCTTTGCTTTAGCAGGGTACTGCTGCAAGCTCCGATATTTCCTATGTGGTTCACTGGAAACTCAGCTTCTCTTCGCACACCCCTCACAGTCTGCAGGTTTTCTGTCCTATTGATTTGACCTGGGCTGAAGCTCAGACACGTAAAAAGGAAATTTCTCCCAATGCTGGAGTCAAAACTGGTTCTGGAACATAGGAACCCATGGATCTGAGGCAGATAGCTTTCTCTTACAAAATGACAGAGCATTTGAAACTCCTGTTATCATCTCTTGAAGAACGGTGCATGGTTTCTATGTTTAGCAACAGAGAAAACAAGGCATCTAGCTGTGGACTAGGTCTAGAAAATGGTGGCTTGCATCCAGCAGCATAGGGAGCCAAGGAATACAGTTGAAAGAGAGTCTTGGCTAGAAGCCAGGCGAACTGGCTTAGATTGCCCAGATAAGGCATTTCTTTCATTCTTTCTGGACAACTTCTAGATTTAGCTGCTAACACTGACTCCAGTTCTTCCCCACCGCGTTCCAGATTCCTGTCACGTTTTTTATTTTTGTCCCTTTCATTATTTCCAACTCCATTGATTCCTCTGTGAGAAAGGGAGTGCTGAGTTCAGTGGTGGGTTGTTCAGCTGAGCGTTTCCAGAGAGGAGCCAGCACCTTGGAAATCTGAAGGAAAGAAAGTGCTCATAAACTGGAGGTGCACTGGCATTTGACCTTATACATATGTATGTATGTATGTACGTAACAGGTTCCAACCTTTTTTCTCTGCTGCTGTTAGAAGGTGAGTTAAGTCAAGCAGAGAGAATGGAGAGCTTTGGGCACGGTTCCTCTGATTTCACTGCTCTCAGCTTAAATCCACAAAGCATTTATTGCAAGCACCCATATAGTTTTAAGTACCCGCACCCTGATCCTCCAGGGTGAGTTCACCGTCACCCTGCAACTCCTGCAGGTTTTCCTGGGGACCGGGAGCTAAAGATAGAGTGCAAAGTGAATATGCTCCCCAAACCTTGCATGAGCGTTGGAGAGGATGCAGGAAGCAGGACCACTCCTGAAACTCTGCCTATCTTTGAGGTAGATAGGATATAATTAAGACCAATGGCTGTGTTGCGTAACTCCAAAGCTTTCATGGCCTCTTACTCAACTCAGCTCTGATGTCAGGCTTACAAGCCAGAGAATCTGGTGTTAGGTGCTAGTTAGGGAGCACTGGACATCCTGCATACTCCTAGACAACTAAGTTAGTTTAACCAAGGAGGTTGGTTTGGTTTTATTTGTGTTCTTCTCTGTGCCTGTATTTGCTCATCTGTAAGATGAAAACATCATTACTGCACTTTGCAAAACACCCAAGATGTCCTGGTGAAACATGCTCTGTTAGAGTCAGGTATTAACACAGAACTGAAATAAAATGACCATTCTTGCATCAGGAGTCAGTTATTAAGGTCTGGCTGTGAATCCTCGTTTTCAGATGCCTTAGATTTGGTCTATTTCTAGCAACACTACTGAAGAGCTACCCCAAAAAGCACAGTCTGACTATGCAAATGTTCTCCCTAGTGTGAAGGCAGTATCCACAACACATTTGAAAAAAAAAAATAAAATCACAAGCAAGGCAAATTCCAAGGTCTCTACCAAAGCTGTTTTCTAATAAAACACTATCCCCTCAGGAAATTAATTTGTATGCTTAATTGGTTCAGAGAAATAATCTTCAGCATGATCCCTTAAGGACTTTGCCATAATCTTCTTTTATTATCCCATGCTTGCTGATAAGACCTGGAGCATTTCCTGCTCACTTTTGGAGTCAATATATAGCAGCGTTCCTGTTGCTTTTGGATCAAATTGCCACAGAGTCAAAGGTGACGTGTTGGTCAGAGACATTTGTTCCAGCTAGCTCAGCTAACTCTGTGGAAACACGGCAAGGAGGAATGTGTGGTCAGATCAGGGAGACTAAAGGGGTCTTGGCTCTGTTTTTGCCACTGACAGCTTAAGGTAGGATAGACCCAGAGGGTCGCTTCCACATTTGCTAAAAGAAGGTTAATGATTTCAGATGCAACTCACTTCTTTGCAGGGGAGGCTAGCACAAACTGAAGACCTACTCAAGGTCTCACATAAATCCATGTACTGTCCTTCTGTCTCAAAGGCAACTTCACCTACTGAATCCACGTCCCCAGGACGTTGTGGGATGGGGGATTTGCTGTCACGCAGCAGCTGCGCTGTTTTAACTAAACGTAAACTATTGCACCAGTTCTGTTAAATGAGCTCAAGTTCTGCCCAGCATTTCTGTTGGCTTAAACTTCTGTTGTTTCACCAAACAAGGCAACAATCAAACCTCTTCAGCTGGATTCACCTCTGCCAGCGAGCACGTTGCCACTGAAGGTACGCAACAGCAACCCTGTATCAGAGGCGAAGTCCTCCAGATCTGCAGGCAAAGGGGTCCATGCAAGCGCTCCCTCACCTCTTCCAGAAGGAATCAGCTAAGTGAGCTCAGGTCATCAATTTAATCAGTTTAAGCTACACCAGCTGATTTTGTCTGTAGCGGGATAGGCAGCGTTACATAAACTGCCCTGCTGGGCTGCTGCCTCCGGCAGAGCACTGCTGAAAAAGCAGAGAGGCAGTCAAGTTCTACAGCTGGTGACACTCTACAGAGTGAGTATCTGTTTGACAGTATTTGCTGGTTTTTTAAACCTTGGTTGATAGCCATTTTACATTGCATTTGTATGAATAAGCTGGTGTGATGTTAAATGAGATTAAATCTCTGCAGATTTTCATCCGCATGTAGTTGTTCCAATTTGACCAGATCCAAAAACCTCCTTGAGTAGGCATCAGAAGAATGGTCAGACCGCGTCTGTAGCATCCTTTTAAATTCTTTATTGACTATTTACAAGTAACAGCAGGCAGTTTGATTTGCATGGGATAAACTGTTACATAAATGCTAACAGCAAGTGCTGGGGGTTTTTGATAAAGACAAAGGTGGAGGAGATATGGACAGGACTGATCAGCTAGAGATGCTCATACATGGTATATACCATATTGTCCCTTCCCAAATGGCACCATGGAAGGCTATTGACCGCTCTATTCCCAGTGCTACCCAGTAGAAGAAAAGTATTGCCTCCTGCAAAAGATTTGCTTGAAGGTTCATCAGCAGACCCACATGGGTTCCTCCTGATCCCAGGGAGCTGTACTCTCCAGCACTGCTTCTGTGTATTGCTCAGCATTCAGAAATGAAACTTGCTCTGTTTGTTATCTTGCCAAACCTAATTAAAATCAAGGTTAGCAGGTCATCTGCAGGCAACCTGCTTTCTCCTCCTTCCCTTAGCCAACATGAGTCATTAACTCAGAGTGCAGCAAGTAGATCAGCTCCTGCCTTTGAAAACTGAGGGACTAAACCTAACTATTACGTAGGCAAGCTGTAAGTCACAAAGATGCCAAGAACAGGCTTTTAATTGTCTTTTGTTTGTTTTCTTTGAGGGTTTCTTTGCTGGTTAGTGGTTGTTTTTTGTTTATTTTTGCTGTTGCGCCCTGTGTCATCCCCCCCATGCCCCCAGCTAACCCTTTCCTTGACAGGGAGCAAATCTGTAGGGGGGGGATGACCTTCTGCCTCAACTCATCCTGAATCACCTTTACGGTCATGCCCTATGTTTTTGTTTCCAGCTGTAGCTAACTATATTTTCATAAAGGTTAATTGTTCCAATGAGTTGAAGGAAAGTCAGCAAATACCCACGGGAAAGTGCGTGCTGAATGCATGGCTCTTTGGAGAGCTGCTCACACAAAGCACTGTGAACTCCCGAACGGGATTTACACAAAGACGTTGTAGCTGCATTGTCTGCGCTACCCCAGGCCTGTGTTTATCTCTTCCCTGGAGTTCCTCTCTTCTTGCCCTGCTCTTCTCCATCTCCCTGTACTTCTGCATGACTATCTCTGCTCTTGTTATGCACTGGCCGTTTCTCTGTTCTTTCTCTCTATCTTTCTAAAAAAAAAAAAAAAAAGAAAAGTCTTCCTGCTCCAGGGCTTGTCTATCAGGTAGCCTGACCTGGGTGGGCCTCTACCCACCCTTTGTGTCAGCAGCTGATTTTTCCTGGGTCATCGTTTTTGCCCTCAAGTTATGCCAAGGGAGGTTGCGATTGAATGTTAGGAAAAATCTGCCAGTTTTGTACAGCACAGGTGTGCTCGGTGTTGCTGTTCCTCACAGTCAGTAATGATGAGAAGCCATGATAAAATAAAATAGGGTGTCACGACTGAGGTGAGGGGCTATATCAGGTCAAAGTTCTCAAACTATGCTGAGTTTCTAAATATACCAAGTACATTTACACACTGTTTTGCAGTCAGACATGAGCTCATGCTGCTCATGTTCCAGATTATGAACCTAAACCAACACACAAATTAAGCAGCTACATTCAAAGGTGCTGAGCTCACACTGATATTCCTCATACGCAATTCTTGTTCTGCAAACCATCTCGGGAAGTCCTGGAACTGCTTATTTATATAATTATCATTAGTTTTTTGACTTCCAAACAGAAGAAAATGGATGTTTTACAAGCAGCTGAAAGGATTAAGTCGTGCATGATGAGATGCAGGTGGCTTTCCTTGCACAGCCATACGTACAATCCACCCACAAACATAGTGCGAGGTCACTGAGCTGCTCTGGACAGGTACTGGAGAGACAAGAAATGGAAAGTACATACAAAGCTGCAGCAAGGCAGGGTCTAATCTGCTCCTCTTTCAAGGTATGTGCCAACAACAATGCTGTCCAGAGCAAGCATAGAACAAGGGAAGAACGATGCCTTGCAGAGTGGCCACCTGTGAGCTGTCACAGCTCCAAGGGTTAAACCTGCCCCATCTGACTTTCTGCCCTTGCCTGGGGCTGGGTGTAATGGGCTCTCTACTACACCTGGGTGTAGTAGGCTCTCACATCAGGTTTAAGAGTCATCAGTCCGGGTGTGGCTGTGCAGGGGGAAGACACAAGCAGAGAAGCGGTGCTCTCTGCTCGCTGTGCCTCAGATCCCAGAGCCTTCACCCAAAGGCAATGAGCTGCACGTGGCAGTATTTTCCATTCTGTCACCTATCGCTCCATTGATTCTCGCAGGACACAAGTGCTCTGCTTTGGGGTCGTCATTAGCCATGAATTGATTAGGTTTGGACGTCAGCAGGGCGGCTGGTTAGTTGGTGCAGTGCTGCCCTCGCCCACCCCCCCAGGGCTCCTCCAGCTCACTGGTGGCCACGGTGTTTTGCTGTTTGCTGTCTTTAGCCTGGTTTGGACTGGTTATCGTGGCCTCTCTGGCAAAGGTGGCTGTCCCCATAGTCCCACCTCTCTGGCAGAGGCCTGCTGCTGAAGAGAGCTGATAGAAGTGTTTCAGGAAGGGCTGATGTGGACATTAATGCTGGCAAGTGCCGGGGGGTTGCCTCCTGTGTTTGTTTGGTGATGCAACATAGATCCCAAGACCTGCTGCTGTGTATGTGGATGCTCCTCCTCTGACAGGGGCTGAGTGAAGAGACTGAGATTTTAAAATATATATATATTTTTCCATCTTAATGTATACTGTAACAAAAGCTTCTTTCTCTGAAATGTGCGTGTTTTAGAAACATGTCAATTCTGACAATGTATCACAAACACAATAGAGGCAAAGTGCCTGTGCAACCTGCTCTGAGTGAACCTGCTTTAGCAGGACGGGTTGGATTAGGAGATCTCCAGAGGTCCCTTCCATTCTGTGATTCAAATACCCAGTTACTTGGCACAAATTGTCAAAGGCATTTTGTGACAGGGAAATATTTGCAATACAAAATCACAGTTTGACTCCTTAACTTGCTTTATCACCACGGCGGAGACAATTCAATGTTCAGTAAAATCTGCTCAAGCCCAGTCACTTTTTTGAGGCCAGCACTCTGTATTCTCAGGATGGTCCGCATTCGGTCACACTAGGCTGACAGCTCCAAAGCATGGAGATGCTAATTTGTCCCGGGAGCTGACACATCGATACGACCTGTGCCCATCTCAGCATCAACCTGTTTGCGCGACGCTGACTATATGTTAAGCAGGAGTTGTTGGCCAGAGCTAAGTTCTGACCGTCTGCCTGCAGAGGCACAAGGCGAAGTCTAGTTGGGCATAACATTTTTATGGAAGGGGCATTAAAAGGGTTCTGGAGAAGGAGAATGTAAAAAAATTTAAAAAAAAAAAAGTCCCATAAAGCTTCAGTATTTTTGATACAACAGCAAATTTAAAAAATGATTGACTCGTAAGTGCAAAAGAAATTAATGTACGGTTTTAAGTAAGAAATACAGGATAGGTAATACTGCCCCATAAACACTTCATTTGGGCACAGAGAGACTATTAATTCTGACAATTCTTCATACCACAAGACAGAAGAGTAATCGTTCAAGTCATGTATGATGAAATCTAATGTTGTGGTATAATTTCTTCCCATCGATTGGGTCCTAGCCTATCTGGGATGATTTATAGGAATAACTAGGGACGGGAACTTACTGTAGTATTGCAAGGTCCAGTTAAGTTTATGTGCTCTACTGATGTTCAGAGTTAATAGATTTTAAATTACGGTCTGTGTAGTACTCCTGCTGAGGCAAGGGGTCTGGAGGGTCTGACAGAAGAGGTAGGTTGTGGAGCAGCAGCTAGCACAGCTGGCAGTCACCTCACCAGCTGCATTTGGATTGCTTGGGCATGACCAGTCATCAGTAGGAAAGCAGAACAACCAAAACAACTTCTAATCATATCAAAAAAAAAAAAGGGACCACAACTCGGGAGAATAAATCAGCACTGTGTAGCTAAAAATCAATGGAGTCCCACTGATCTATGCTAGTGAGGGTCTGGATCAGAAATTTGAAGGCAAAGAGGTTAATATTCCTTTCGTGTTTATACTGAGATGAAATATAGAACCAGTGCTCTGGGATCTACTGCAGCTGAGCAGCCTTCAGAGAAACCAAGTTCCTATGAGCAGACCTGGCAGATGGCATAGAAATGACAACCAGTGCTACTGCCATCATTCACGTGGCTATCACCCTCCGTGCCTGGATGGAAACCGTTCTAGAGTCAGACAGGGTCTGTCTTCTGCTTTCGGTTCAGTAACACTGGGATGTGGAGGGCCATCAGGATCCATAGAGAGGCAGAGGCTTCTGTAGGGAAGCGGGGATGAAGTGAATGACTCCTGGTTCTGTTCTTGAGCATCAACAGGCTGGAGTTAACCTAAAACTGCTAGTCAGAACAGCACGGCCTGCAGTGGTACATTTCTCTGTCCTACGTCTTGAGAGTGCAGAAACTTTCCAGCTTCACGCGTACACGCAGACTGCAGTACAAAAGGCCTTCATTTCTCTTTGTAGCATCAGGAAATACAGAAAATATGTCTAATGGGCTGCGATTCCCACCTAGTACTGGTGCCTTTCCCAATCAAAAGGCTGTAAGTTCAATAAAGGAAATGGAAAGGTCAGTGTTTTTTCATTCTTCCAGTTTTTCTGCCCCATTTTCTTTGCTTTTGTCTCCATTTTTGGTATAGCTTTCATCTTGATAGCCTCTTTGATGCCGAAACCAGAATTTCAATCACTTTTGCTTTTCTTTCTCTCTGTTTTGCTACTTGTGGCCATGGCAATGAGCAGTACACAACCATTCCGTTACCTGATCCAAATGATTTTTGGAAACAAAGAAGAATACCTTTTTTATTAGTCGCCTGGTTACAGTCCCTGCCTATCCTAGTCTGGGCATATGAATACGTGATTTTTGGAAGAGCAGTGTCGAGAAGGCTGTCAAGAAAGGAGTCATTGTGTCTGGCCAATAGTCCAAAATGTACCTCTCCAGCCACGTGCATGCAGGGCAATCTGGGTCCCAGCAATGTTGTGGCACTTTATCATAATTTTTCCTCGGGATGAATAGTGACTGCTGAACTATTTTTACCCTTAATGCCACCATTTTGCAAAACGCCTCTTCCCTCCCTCCTCCACACACAGCCCACACGTCCCCAGACCTCCCCCTTAGAGCCACCATCAGTCAGACAAACAACCAGCCCAAGAGCGTGCACAGACACATGCCTTTGCCTTGGTGTTCCTTCTAGCCCTGAGTCGACCTAACATGCAATGGAATCAGAACAGCAGCATTTTGGCAGGATCTGCTTGGCTGGGGGGGTTGGACTCTGATCTCCAGAGGTCCCTTCCAACCCCTAACATTCTATGATTCTATGATTTTGCACAGACTAAAATGCTAGAGAGAATGACATCTTTTAAGGCAACAAATAAGGACCGAGAAAGCTCAACAATAGCACCCGCACACTGAAATATCTCTGCTTAGCATCCCGGCTAGGCAGCAATGCTTAATCTCTGCGTTGTTTCTAATATACAGTGTGCATCAGTGTTCTCTAGCTGCGATCAACCAAGGGAAGGATAAAGGTCAGTCTACACTGATTCCTGTTTTTCTTTCTTCTCCAACTCTTATCTCTCTTCATTCACTCCCCAGAGCCTTCTGCTAATCCTCCAGGAATGCCTTGCAAGCTCTGCTGGTTCCACGGTCCAACTCTTCCTGCTTTGCAACAGCTCCTTGTAATCGGTGATAATGAAAACAAACTCCTTCTTCCCTCTACTCCGTGGCCCATCAGCAGAAGTCAGTGAGGTCTCCAGGGAAGCCAGTTGGAAGGACAGCTGTAGGTTCTGCTACCTTGGTTATAGAGGCATCATGCATAAGGATTAGGCACTCAGTTGTGGAATGAGGCACCAGTCTGCCCTTTCTGGCTCTGAAGGCATCATCCCTTGCTATAGGGCAACACAAAGCAGATGAGGGACCTGGGAACTGCTGTGTTTCTGACTCTCCTTTGTCTTGTGAAGATACAAAGGAGTTAACCTTTGCAGGAGGCAAAGATGATTACTTCTTCATTGCCTTTTCAGTGCAGCAATACACATTTACAGTTCCTGTTTGTAGTTAGACCTCTGAAAGATACGGCTGCTACTCTAAGATCACAGGTAGCACTCATCCATCACCTGGAGATACAGTAAAGAGAGACAAGCCAATCTGTAGGAAGCAAGTTTATTTCATCTCTTCTGACATCCATAGATGAGACAGCTGCCAAGAAGACACGATAAGGTGCTTCACCACGGGTTACTTTCTGAACTCATCAGGAATCGCTGATGAGATGAGCACATGCAGAAGCTGTTGCTGGTCCTGGTCCCAGTGGCCACATCCCTGCTAATGAAGGAGCAACACTGAGCCTTTACCATGTGTTGGACTTGGGTTAATACACCAGCACTTCTGGCTTACTAGCAAGAAACAGAGCACATGAAAAACTGCGCTTTGTACCAAGACTTCAGGCAGGAGATGTGCCCTCCCTGCCCCTACTGTCATCTGTTCCTGACTTGATGGAGGCAGCTACTGATCTGGATGGATGGGCCAGATTGAGTGCGATGAGAGCAGCATCTGCCTGACTCAGGCCACCAAACAGCATCTGCCACGAGCGTTGTTTGAGTGACACCAAAGAAAGGACAGGATGTGGGGGATGAAGGTTTCCTCTTAGAACCTGAGGATTGTCTTATTCGCCTCACCCCAGCAGCAGGGCTTTAAAGACACAACTATAAACAGCTACTGCACATTAAGAATCAAGCTGGCATGTCTACCTAGAGGGCAAATGGTTGTTTTTCCCCACGCGCTCCCCGAAGGTAGCAAAAGAGCTGTTTTATCTGCTGGTCTGTGTCAGCGCAGGAGCTCTCAGCCAGCCCTGGCAGACCTGCAAAGATCAGTTCACCCATCCTGCTCACATCTTTGGGTGAGCAGCCTTCCCAGGCCTGGGAAATAAGAAGTTTAGCGGTTTCCCTCAACAATATTTTTTTCCATGGCCTCGAAGTGCTGATTAGGCTGTGCTGTCTGTGTAGGGCATGGAAGGGACAGAACGTAGACTGAAAAAAAACCAGAACTCCTTCTTCCAGAAGCACTGTGTAAAATATCCTCCTGGGATTTCCCACCACTAGGGAGTGACCCGCTTTGATTATCCTGGCCTTGATTATCTCCTAAGCCTCCTTTTATGTTAGAGCAGTGTGAAGAAGCCAGGAAAAGAGATGGATCTGGTCTTCTTAAGGTGCGATTCTTCTTGGGATGCCTTGGTACAACACCCCAGAAAAGATGCAAAAGAGAGGACATCATCAGCCAGCACCTCAGTGGCTCACAGACAGCATGCTCTCAGCAGCTTGAGGGGGCACAAATCCATTTTTGGCTTCTTTTTCTTTAGCCCTGAGAAAAGAAAGGAGTAAAAAAAAAAAGCAATTTACTGTGTGTCTGCACCACTTCAAGCAAACCAGTCCATCCAGGCACGCGGTCACTTCACTCACAAGTTCAAGCTCGGAGCTAGACATTTCTCTGCAGGCCATGAATAAGATTTGGATGGGGAGCCACGACCGAGGCCCATAGCTATTGTAGGCTTCATCATAAGGTGTCAGTATTAAGCCTCATCGCCTGCCAGAAAAATCATTTCCTTGCATGGTGTCTGATTACCCAAGTGACAAAACCTCAAAGGCAGTTCAGAGATAACAGGAGTCAGTGCAGGCCAGCGCCTTTAAAGAGACTTTCCATCCTGTCTTAAGCTCAGTCAAAATTAATTGGGCCTGAAGGGTCAATTTTTTTGTAAACACGTTTAGGTACAGTTAGATATCTAATTCCCAGAGTTCCCTGTGAAAAATTCACCTAAGGCTTATCTGAATCCTTCAGTACTTAAATACTTTTAAATAACCACTCCAAAAATCTTGAATTCTGCGGTCAGCCAGAGCACTTGAGCCATCATTTACAAATTCTGGCTTTTCCTACTAATGGGATTACTGGGAGAGTTTTGCAGCAGCTTTGAGAAAAGTCACTTTCCTATCTATACTTTAATCTCTTAAACTGGGGGAAGGATGCACCAAAAAAATCCATCACATTAAAATAGACTATTTCTGCGATGAACTGTATTGATTTTCATTGTTGTCCCACACACAAGCTAAATATGACAAAGCGTTCGGTCACATTCGAGTGGCATCGGTTAGTTTGCTCTTCTGTGGACTGCACACACACAAGTTCAAGAGCTGTGTTTGCTTCCTTATAGTTTAATGGCAATTTTAGCTAGCGTCGTTCCTTGCGTGGTTGCTTTATGTCTGAAATATTTGCAACGTCTGCTGGCAACACCACCTGCTCGATGCCTAGAAACATTGCCTAATTCTGTTAAGACACATGGTGGCATTGAACAGCAGCAGAGTTCACCAGGGAGAAGGACTTGGATGGCAGTTTGCAAAGGGAGCTGCAGAACGGCTTGCTGGGCGAGGAGCTCTTTGTAGGGAGATGTGGCTGGGCTTGCTGGGTGCAAGCTAGAGCACAGGAAGTTCCACCTCAACATGAGGAGGAACTTCTTTCCTGTGAGGGTTACAAAGCACTGGAACGGGCTCCCCAGAGAGGTTGTGGAGGCTCCTTCTCTGGAGACTTTCAAGACCCGTCTGGATGTGTTCCTGTGTAACCTGCCCTAGATTCTGTGGTCCTGCTTGGCAGGCGGGTTGGACTCGATGATCTCCAGAGGTCCCTTCCAACCCCTCACATTCTATGATTCTATGATTCTAGCTGTCCTGAGCAGGCTGAAGGGCGAGGCTGAGATTATCAATCCAGGAACCGATAATGGCTCCAATCACTGGCTTCATGAGCTGCTCAGGCAAGTGTGATGTACTTTACCAGAGAAGCAGAGCAGTCTGGTTGTGAAAGAGGGAATTAATACAAAGGAAAGCTGCGAGGGTTTCCTCGGGTCGGAAGATGGGTTCCCAAGGAAACTCCACCATGTGACCATGTGACAAAACTCCTGGGATATGCCTGGCATACACAGTCTGATGTCTTCACTGCAAGCCTGGAACATGTGGCCAGCAATTGCTCGCGCTGCCCCAGCACAGCAGGAGCTGAGATTAGCAGGCACTTCCCAAAGCTGTTCTTCCGACCAGCTCAATTCCCTGACCTCTTCTGTCAGAAAGCTTCACAGTTCAAGGAGGCAGCGGGCCTCCCTCTTCCATGCCAGAAGGATTCACGTGAGGGAGAAACAAGCAAATTGTCTTGCCAAAGAGAGAGGAGGAAGCATGGAAGTTATTTTCCGGCCGTGTTATTGCAAGCGGCAGGGAGAGTCGTCCACGGCTCCGATTCCGTGGGGATGCAGGCTCCAGACCCAGGCCAGCTTCTGGAACTCTGCCGATTAGCACGTGGAGCAAAAAAAAAGATTTTTAAGCATCTGGTAAAACTCTGCTCTGAAAGAGGAAGAAATGTTTTACTTTCTCCTGTCAAATTGTAGCCATACCTCAGGAGAGAAATAAATGTGTTTCGGCACACGAAGGGCTCAGGTTTCCTTTTGATGGCACGGTTCACACTTTGTCCCTGGAACAAGCTGAGCATTTGGAAGAGCAACACAATTTATTACTGAATAGGAGGATGTGAAGAGCATTCAGGTTTAACCTTTCCACCAACAGAGGTTTTAAAATACTCCCGGCAAGCTGTTCCTTTCTGATGGCAAAATGCCATCAGAAATGGGTGCTACGCTGCGCTCCCCAGGACCTAGTTGCTGTAGGAGGTCAGAGCAAAGATCAGGTCAGGTTGGGGTCCCTTGGTAGGAGACAACAGCTAATGTTTTGGGTGACGTGTCCCGCAGTATGACTGTGCACACTGCAAAATCATCACTCACCTCCTGCCCAAGAAGATGGCCTGGGGAACTGCAGTACCCACTGCTCTGGACTGGCTGCGCCCCTGCCAGCGCCGTGCAGAGGACTTACTGGTGCTTCTAGGAAGCTCCTGTGCCCACACCAGAGATCTGAAAACATGCTCCTCTCCCCATCCCCTCCCCAGCCTCCCCCTCTGCACCATCCAAGATACTGAAAGCAGGGATTTTTGTCCTTAGATGGATGCAGGGGTGGGTGGAGCCTGGTGGGAGCCCTGCTCAGCATCCTGCCCAGCTCAGCGTGGGAGAACTTGCACCATGTTCCACAAAGCTAATACACTCCACATGGCACCGTGCCTTTTGCTTTGCTGTGCTGAGCTAGTGCCTGAAAGGAAAAAAAATGGAGTGATCAGAGAGAGTGTGCAGAAGTCTCCTGTTCTCTTTTCTTTTGTTTATTATCACCTCCCTTGAGTACCCCCAGCCTGTCCTCAGGAAACCTGTCTTCTTCTCCACCACTCTGCACAGTCTGGGGAGCAAACAGGGCATCAGCTCGAACTCCGAAGTAAGGAAAAAATTGCAACACGTGGGCTTGCTAATTATTTAGAGCCTTGAATAAGAGCTTTGCACTTTCAGGCATTGCTGAGGACAAAGTGAATGATGCCTGCTCACCCTCTTCTCCCCTGGGATTTTTAGGTGCAGACCATGGCATGTATTTCCATGTCGTATTTCCATGTCGCTAGGCTATAAAAAGAAGGGTATGCATCACCCCACGGCTCCGTAGGAGTGAGTAAGTGATCAGATTGGAAGTGTCATCCAAGACAGGCTCATGCAGCCAGGCATCACTGTTGCTTCAACACCACCACACATCCCGCGGTGTAGAGGAGGGTGACATATCTGCTGCTTCCCGATGGGTAGGAGGCATTTCCAGGCTGCTGTAGCGTGTGGCTGGCAATAGTCCTGTGGTCTCCCTGAGCCAGACAAGGTTGCTGCTTTCTGCCAGCATCATGCCATTGGGAACTCACCCAAGGCCTGCTTCAGAAGCAGAGGGACTAGAGAAGGGAAGTGGACATTTGTGTCCAATATGGTCTCTGGGACCAGGAAGACCAAAGCACAGGTAGCTCAGGGAGTGTATTAAGTGAACTGTGTCTCTGTTCAACAGTTTCCTGTGTTTGGGGACCACCTAACATCCCACTGCCATCCATCTTCAAAGCCCAGTTCCAGAAGGCACAACGTGAATTTCCACCAAAGACATTGAGGTAAGTCTCTAGCACAATATTGCTTTGAGGGCTTTCTCCCACAGCAGTCTTTCAGACAAACGAGAAGATGGAGCTAGGGTTTAATCTGAAAAAGATAGGCTATGAATCTATAGGTCACCCTTGTAGACCTCATCAGGTTGTACCTCAGCATGTTACCTTCTCTGTAGCAAGCTGAGTTGTCTTTTCTCCTCTTTCTCTGCAGAAGAGGTGCTGGCCCTCCTTTCTCTCCTTGCCCTCCTTGCAGCCCATCCTTCTCAGTAACACACTGTAACCCATGACCCCTCGGACAAAAGATGAGAATACTAATTGCTTGGAAACACTCCACACTAAGTGGATGTTAAGTGAACTAATGCTGAACAGCAATGGGAATTACAGCATGGACCTCATCAGAATCCATCACAACTAATGAGATTAGCGCAGATACCACAAGAATTCGTAATGATCTACTCTGTGCCCCTAAATTTTCGTCAGTGCATCTGAGCCGTGCTTTGCTCTTCTCCTGCCCTCTACTTGCACACTTTGAAGAGAACAGACAAAGGAGGACCCCAGGAGCTTTTCATCCTACTCTGTACCTCTCCTACACAACCCTTGTTTCTAATTGTGTGCAGGCACAAGAGCTATGGCAGTGACTTCATCGCAAACCCCCCCCAAATGAATAAATCATCCTAATTTCAAGGCAAAGTTAGCACAACCATCCACTGTGTCATTTCCATGAGTCACAGTGATAAAGGGCCATGCTTGTTGAGACATTGCTTATGCAAATGCAACACAGCACTAATGAATGTAAGCAAAGTCCTACAGTGGCAGGGCAAGGCTGGCTTGTGCCAAAACTTCTAGGAAGCGCCTGCTGCTTTGTTCAAAAGAATAAGTGATGGGCTGGGGCAGCGAGGTGCTCAGGAGTCTGGAACTCTAGTATTCAGTTGCTTCAGGTCTGAGGTTATGGTCCTTATTCTTTAGGGACATACCTTCATATCAAATATTTCTGATTTATGAGCAGCAAGGCCTCTCTCTGAGTTCCTGGAAATCGTGATGGGGAGGGGGTATGCTGAACCAGGATGATCTGAAGACCAGCTCCGTGTGGGAGTGTTGGGAGCGCAGTGTAAGACGCTGGAAAGGACCCGGAATACTTTGGATTTCCTTAATTATTCTTCAAAGCCTAATCTAATTTAACACCTCACCAAGCAGGCCTTTGGTGAGGAGGTATCTCTGTTTTCAAGCAGATCTCATTGTTATTGTGTCTGTGCTGATATTCAATACCTTGATGTTATTGTTTGCATTCTCTAGAAGGCTAAAAAAGAGGTCTAGAGCCAAACAAAGGTTAGTCCTGTGTCACTAGATGATTTACGGGTAAAGTGTAAGAAAAGGCCCTGCCACAAACAGCCAGAAGCACAAATTAGCTGGGTGCAGGATAGGATAGCAGAGAAAGGCAGAATGATTTCCTCAAGGTCACACAAGTCACAGCACAAAGCTGGGAATTGGCGAGATGACTCACGGGGATGTGCAGTATATTGTCCTGCTGATGGAGAAGTCTCTGCTATCCCTGACTAACACACCACATGAAGAAATTATTTCATGTTCTGGAATTCTCTGGCACCAAGTGTCAGCCAAAAAAAGTCTAAAACAATGAATGTAACTCAATATATGCCACCAGTTTTTCTGCTCCCCATAGGTGCCAAGCACAATTGATTTTCATTTACAGTTGCTTTCTTTGTTAGATGATGTCATAGATTATTTATCTGTGAAAGCATTAAGCAATACAAAGCACTTGATGAGTCATTGGGAAAAACAGTCTTCAAGTCTAGCCGTGCAAGAAGAAAGGACCATAAATTCTTTGGTCTCGGTGTTCCCAAGACTTGAAAGCAATCGCATTGCTTTCATACAGTGAGTGCAAGGAGAGTAGCTCTCCCACCACTCTCAGGTCATGCAGTTGAGCAGCTACTACTTCACTGCTTGGTACTGAGGTTTCAAAGCCTTCCAGTGTCCCTCATTTGCTCCAGAAATCAGCACCTGGAGGCACCTGGGGCTGGTGTTACGTGACTGTGCCTCACTGGGCCCAAGCTGGAGCAGAGGTGCTCTTGGGTCTGCAGCTGAGCCAGTGAAAGCCATAATTTTCCCTAGTGCATAACATTACCGGAGAGTGTGACCCACTAAGGTCTGCGTTGTCACAGCACGTGTTGGTACCCCCTAACAGAGTTCTGTGTTTCATTAGGTTCATGCAATCCCCCTCTGCACCCTCAAGACAAAGCAAAAACATGCCTCAAGCTCACTGATAAAGGGCTTTTGAGTGGAGACAGCTGAATCACATGCCATTTCACAATTAGCACTTTAATTTTGAACATTAATTAGGGCACTGGTGTTTGGAGAGTTTAGTTCCCGTCGACCCACTTACATTGTTCAGAGGAGGCCTAAAGAGATACTGAAGTCTGCAAATAAATCAATAGGAAAAATGAACAGTCAAAACCTGCTGCGGCCCATGAGCTGGTGCACCCACTGGTGACCTGGGAAGTGCTTCAGAAAAACCCCTTGCTTACTAGAGCATGGGGAGAAGCCGTATTTCACTTACAACACCATGACACTAGAGACACGTAGGCACACGGAAGTAAGAACACGGTTTCACGTGCAAGGCACAGGAGAGATGGGAATCCACAGCCCAGCTTTGGTTCACCAAGCAAGTTGTCCTAGGCACTGTTGCAGTGACTGTATCAAGCTCTAACATCCATCGAAAACAATGTTATTCTTGTGCAAGAGGAAAAAATGGTACTTTATTTGGAGATGTAAACACAGTAATTAGGGCCAAAAGTCTGTAGAGAGGTTTGGAAGTGAATCTGTTATGAATACACTCTGATGAAATGAGACTTGCTGGCTTTTTATTGACATAAGGAAGTGGAAATAAAAACAGATGGAGGTCAGCACATCCCAGCCATAACATAAACAGGAGTACTAATAAGCAGTTGCTACAAGTGAAGCAATAAATATATTTATCCTAAAGAATTAGAAACACTGAAAACACCTGCTGCTTTCCAGAAAGATAAACGCCAAGACAGAAAAATTCCTCCCAAGCCACAAGAAGAGAAGAAATGGTGGAGAAAGCTGAAGAACACGCCTCCATCATGGCAACAGCAGAGTGACCTTGGTCATATTCTGAGGACTATCTTGTGTATCAGCCAGAAGACAGCAAGGACATCCCTGCAGCAAGGGTTTCCAAAGTAGGGTGTGGAATACAAAGACACATTAAGTTTTGCAGGTTGAAGAAGAGCTTTAGGGAGCAAGGAGGACTTTACCAGGTCACGCTTGGTACAGCTTTGCTGGCACGTAAATGAGAACTTCCCTCTTTCAAGTGTCTCATCTCAACACGCAGGAGGCAATAAGCCTCACTCCTTCACCTTGTTCTGTCCCCTGGCAGAGAAAAGGCAAGAGCTCAAACCCTGAGAATGTGCATCTGAGACCGCTGCTGGAGAACACACAGCTGATTGGAGAGTTGCATAAATATAATTTATTTTCCTTTATGTAGCAAAAAAAAACCAACCTGCTGTAGAGCACAAGGTCCTATTACTCAACACTCTGCATGGTGTTCGCTTTGATTTAAGTGGCAGAAACCTTAATTAGGCCTCTAAATAGGCTTTCTAATGGTGCTGTTCACGCTGCTGGGAAAGGAACATTTGTCTGGTCAAAGCAAACAGAATTTGACTGGTTTCCCTGAGGGATCCAGGGAGTGAAAAGGGAATGACACAGAAGAGGCACTAAGTCCAGCAGGACACGGCTGGATTATTTTTCTCATACGCTTTAAATCTTTTAAAACATCTGTCCAGACTGCAGTGAGCCTTGTAGCCTACAAATGAGAAACTGCAAGTGAGATCTGTGGAAGAAATGACAATTACAAGCTAGATCCTCCCTGGGATCCCCATCTGCACAAGAGCAAACCCACCAGTTTGAAAGGGTTGTTTTGGATTCATGAAGCTGTGACAGAACTAGAAAAAAGATCTTAGGAGCAAAATTATCCTGGATCATGGGCATTTACTGTCCCGGTATGAGCAAAAGCTTGCAGCGTCAGAGCTGCCTGGTTCAAAGCATCTCTCTGGAGAGGCTTTTTGGAAGCAGGTGTTTTATGTTATTTATAACATATATCATATGACCTTAAAAGCTTTAGCACTGACTGTGCACAATAACACATTCCAGAGTATCCATCACACATTCCCTCAGCCAGGCAGCATGCGATACCTGGGAAGGAAGCGGAGGAAAAGACTATCCTGCTGCAGTCCTGGGAAGTGCTGCAGTACTTACCCCTGACGAGGGGTGATGTGTTCAATCTGGAAAAGAGTAGATTTAGATTGGAAATTAGAAGGAAATTCTTTATTCTGCGGGTGGTGAGACATTGGCCCAGGGTGTTCAGGGGGGCTGCAGACGCTCTGTCCCTGGATGTGTCCAAGCCCAGGCTGGATGGGGCTTTGAGCAACCTGGTCTAGTTGGAGGTCCCTGCCACAGTGTGGGGGGTTGGAATGAGATGATCCTTGAGGTCCCTTCCAACCCAAACCATCTATGATTCTATGAATAGTAGAAAGCAAGCAGGCGATGCTGAACCCAGCTGCATGGAATAGAGATGACGCTGACGGGAAAAGCAAGTTTTATGACAAAATGGTGTCCTCCAACCATCATTTACAGGTTGGCTTTGACTTGCATTGACAGCAGCAGACACCAGAGCATGAAAGGACACACGGGAGGGATGCAGGAGGACAGGAAGGAATGGGGCTGAATGGGGGGGTGTGCCCACCAACTGCCTCTGGGCCTGCTGATTGGACAAGACAGCAAGGGGCAGAGCCTACAGGCAGCTGCACGGGAGGTTGGAGCAGGTGGCAACACTCAAGCCCAGCTGATTCCAATGGACGAGGATATAAAAGCAGCATCCTCTGCTTCTCTCGAGCTTCTGGCACCACCAGTGCAGCCACACGGAGTCTCTGGGCAGGCAGGTGGTCACCCAAGTGTTGGACTCTGGGAGGTGTGAAGGGGTGTTCCCAGAGGTGCCAAAGATATCAGGGCCTGTCTCCAGGATTGATGTCTCTGCCAGAATGTTAGGGTCTTAAACCATGTAAGGACCTTCAAGACTCAAGGTATGCTGGGACCTGGGCAGACCTGCCTGTCCTGGTGAGGAAAATGTGTCTTTTGGCATAAGCTGGCAGGACTGATTGAAAAAGCTTTAAACTGGAATCAGCGAGGGAAGGAGATGCCAACAGGATTGCAGAAGGTAAGCCAAGGGTTGGCATAGTATTGTCTGGTGGTGGCAATGCTGGTGGGAACATTTACGCTGCTCCTGGGAGCAGGGAGGGCTCAGAAGTGTGTCAGAAATGCTGGGACACCAACATGTGCAGTAACAGGAGGAACTGGAAGCATTGTTCAGCTCCCAGAGCTATGGTATTATTGGTATTGGTAAGACTTGGTGGAATAAGCCATGATTGAAGTGCTGGGATGGAGAGCTACAGGCTGTTCAGGAGGGGCTGGGTTGGCAGGTGAGGTTGTGGTGTTGCCCTATATGTAAAGGAGTAACATCGGGCACAAGTGTAAATTGGGTGCTGCAGAAAGATCTGGGGATACTGGCTGGGAGCAGGCTCAGCATGGTGGCAATTTCATCTTCGGGTGCATGGAACGGAGCACAACCAGCCAGCCAAAGGAGGGGGTTATCCTGGTGTGGTCAGCAGTGGTGCAACCTCACCTCGAGCACTGCTTGCAGTTCTGAGACCTGCAATTTAAGAAGGTCCTTGAATATCTCCAGAGGAGAGCAACAGAGCTGGTGGCAGGGCTGGAAGGAATGTCCTGTGAGGAGCAGCAGAGGACTCTGGGCTTGTCTAGTTTGCAGGAAAGGAGGCTGAGGGGCAACCTCGTTACTCCCTGCAGCTTCCTAGAGGAGGGGATGCGGAGAGTGAGGTGCTGAGCTCTTCTCTCTGGGATAGGATGCATGGGATTGGCCCAAAGCTGCGTCAGGGGAGGTTCAGGCTGGACATTTGAAAGCATTTCTTCACTGAGAGGCTGGTCAGACCCTGGAATAGGCTTCTGAGTGAGGCCATTGATGCCCCAAGCCTGTGTCAGCATTTAAGAAGCATTTGGACCACGCCCTGAATACCACGTTTTTTGGTCAGCCCGGAACTGATCGGGCAGTTGGACTAGTTGATTGTTGTAGGTCCCTTCCAACCAGAATACTTTATCTCTGCTCATGTCTTTGAGTAAAGGCACCGCAGTCCTAAAAGAGGACATGTTATTGAAACGAGCACTCTTCACGTGGGGGTGACAGCTGAGCTTAATGCAGGTTAAATCAATGGTCTTCTCCAGCAGGAACTAATAGCAACTACTCTGCCTGTATTGCTCGTATAAGCCAGAGACCTCTTCATAAATGTACCGCTTCGCATCTTTCACGAGCCTTGAAATAAAGATTTGTACTTGTTAGTTCAACACTTACTCTATTCCCAAAAGTTCTGTATGATCTTGCTCGAGGAAGGGAAAAGAAAGCAAAACAGTATTTGCTGTCTCCAAGAGCCTAGATACCAATGCAAACAGACCTGTTTATTTTACAAGTGCCTGTACACATAATATTAAAATCAAATATTGGTTCTGGAGTAGACACTTATAATGGGATAGTTGGTTTGTTGTTTTTCTGGGGTTTTTTTTTTACTTGATAAATAGCTGGGTTTGTGTGGGGATTCATATCAGGCTCCATTCTAACAAACCTTAAAGTAAATATTTGCCCATCTGTGTGGGATGTCAGGTGCCCACCAAAGCTGGTCTGTCACCCATCCCTCCTCAGCTGGGTAGGGGAGAGAAAAACACAACGAAAGCCTTGAGATAAGGGCACGGAGAGATCGCTCACAATTTTGCCAAGCATGTGGCAAAACACACTTGACTTGGGGAATTTTGTTTAATTTATTCTGAATCAAATCAGAGTAGGGTAATGAAAAATAAAAGCAACTCTTAAAACACCTTCCCCCCACCCTTCCCTTCTGCCTGGGCTCAACTTCACTCCTGATTTCCTTAACTCCCCCTCTTCCCCTGCCCCAGCGTGGGTCCCTCCCACAGGGTCCTTCAGGAACAGATTGCTGAAAACCTCAGAGGCATTTTACTCTTGCTCTGTTTGGGTTCTTTGTGCAGAAGTTAGGAGCAAAACTATAATTGTCTTAATGTACCAACTTATTAAATACATTGACCTTCGTGTTAATTAAAAAAAATACGATATATTGGCCTTTCTTTAAGGATCACTGTTCTCAGTGAAAAATCAGGTCCCTAGAGGCATTGAAGGTCTGCAAAGGAACAGGCTGGGATCCAGGTGCAGGAGGTTGTGAAGGGAATCTGTGGCTGCCCTAAAACTGAATTTTCGCTTCTTCATTCCTAAGGATTGCAGCCGTTAGGCTCTCTCCTCCTGCTCTGCATCCCTTTTTCTATACATGGATACATACATACAGTTACTATTTTAACTGCTTTTTAAATACAAATGTTGCCAATTAGCCTATGTTTTGCATGGTGCCTGGAAAACAAAGTTGAAAAATTTGTCCAAATCCACATGTGGCCAGATCCTTAGTTGGTGTCAGTGATTGCAGCTCTGCTAATTTTTTTTGGAGGCGGGCCACTTCATGCCTGCAAAGGATGTGGCTCCATAGAATCCAACTGAAAGACACTTTGGCTTCTCCAAGATATAGATCTGGACCATTGCTATTACAAATGCTTTCAAAAATCTGGAGTACGTTAGATGTTGGGACTGCTACTCTGGTAAATAATCATATGTTGGAATATTTTCCTACTACCTCAAATCCCACGAAGCAGAAAAAGCAAAGCCCATTTTCTCTCCTCCTGTTTATATTGGGACCAGTAGTACTAATTTTCAAATTCAATTTAATATATGTCTGAAGGTTGCCTGATTGCCCCAGCCAAAAATTGCAATTGGCAGCTCCAGTTCCTGGCGTGGCTGAAGCCAGAGTGGACTAAATGCAGATCAAGATGTAAAGCAGCACCACTGGTGAGGACTGGAGTATGAGTTGTTCCCAGACACGTGCCGAATTTTTGATATTTAGTCACAGCATATGTCAGGAAAGTGTGAAAGGAATATATTCTGCTACATATTTACTAGGAAATGAGAAATCACCCTCAAGTACGTGATGCTACAGGGCTGAATAAAAATAGGAGCTTAACAGAAGATTAAATCTGTGATGAATTCAAATCTCAGCTTCCAAACTTTAAAACACCTGGCCAATTCAGAGGCTGTCTCTTTCCTTCCAAAGAATACTCTCAAGGCAGAATAGTTTGGATAGAGCTTATTACTGGACCATGAAGTGGAAGTGTTCCTGCCTTGCTTCAAAGACAGGTTTTGCAATTGTAGGAATAAATGAAGTTGAACACTAGCTGAACTCACCATGGGGCATTTGAAACCCAAGGGAGGAAGGAAAATGAGACATAAAGCAACAAACAGAAGGACAAATAGTAATAATGCCAATGGAGCATGAACGGCCACACAATCATAGGTGCTCCCTTGGAAAAAAAAAAAAAAAAAAGAAAAACAAACCAACAGCAACAAAAAAACCTCAAAACAACCAAAAAAGAGGCAGGAAATCTATCTCCAGAAATCTCTCCACACAAGTGTTAATGTTAGCATACCAGGGTGGGAGAGGCACCACGTTGAACCAGGTCTCTAAGTTAAGGTAGCCCTCTTAGAAAGTCCTCCTTCAAAGCATCAGATTTTGGATGCAGATGTAAGAAGCTGGTTGTGGAACAGCCCCGGGGTTCACTTGGCTTTGATGCGGAGTGGCAAAAGAAATGCAGATGAGTTTGCTAAGCACAAAGCTGTGGCTTCTAAGGGCTTTTATTAATTAGCCTATGACTCAGTCACTGCTGTGAATTAAATGAAGCCTGCTCAGTACTGTGTCTTGATTTTGTGTTTTCCA
Source organism: Eurystomus gularis (assembly GCA_013400335.1). Lineage (NCBI taxonomy): Eukaryota > Metazoa > Chordata > Aves > Coraciiformes > Coraciidae > Eurystomus > Eurystomus gularis. The sequence goes on along the minus strand of VZZY01004065.1, from coordinate 211,943 downwards.
CCTGTAGTGTCTGGAAATCCCTTTGCTCGAGGAGGGCTGGCCAGTCTCTTCACTGGGCAATTTCATCTCTTAGTTGTATTTTTCTCTATCCACTAAAGTTGAGGTGAGTTGATGGTCCTGGATGTCGCAGTGAATCTTGCTCTCTCTTAGGAGGTACCTCCAAGGCCCTTGAGTATGTGAAGTTTTAAAAATTCTTAAATGGATGTGCCCTCACAACATCCCTGTAAATAGGGTGGGTTTAGTAGCAGAGCTGGTGCGAAGGTGTCATTGGGAAAATGGGAGGAGAGAAGCCTGCAATGATTGATGTGAAACCTACTGTGATCTCATGGGTCCTGGCTGGGTTCTTACTCAACTATCCCAGAACTTACCTGGACAACAACAGGATGTCTGCCTTCTGGCTTCCATGCCCCAGCTGGAACTCAGTCTGCTGGATATTTTTATTTTAGTTTTTTTTTTTACTGAGGTTCCAGTGTCACACAGGAGGAGCCCTTATGAGGTAGTCACCAAGCCAAAGAATTTAAAGTACCTTTGCAAGTCAAAAATGACTAGCGTTAATCATGAGCTAGATCAACTTCTTGATCTTTGGGTAGAGTTATTTCTAAACTGCTTGGAGAAAGGCAGAGTTGCATGGGGGGAAAAAAGGGTCAGCTCTTCAGCAGGGGTGCATTAGTACAGCTTTCTTCAGCCAGGGAACCCATGTCGATTCATGCCTGCTGAGAATCAAGGCATAACTTCTTTCAGTGCATGAATGCACTATTTGTAATCGGCAAAAAAACCCCTATTTAAACGAGAGCCTGAGTCCGATGAAGAGAAAATGTATGAGGCATTGAAAACTTTCTTGTTAACTCCCAATCTCCATTATTTGGAAAGCACAAAAATTAGGTTGCACACAATGTATCATTGACTAAAACACTTTTTACCGACGATTCGGTTTGGTCTCGGGGACAATAATGTTGGAAGGAAAAGTAATGGCAGCTTTGAGAGGAAGAAAAAGTATGAAGAAGAGAAAGAGAGCAGCCAGCCACCCCTGTCTCAAGGCTGTGGGGCTGCTTCACCCCTCTCGTGGATGGTATCACAGGGCAGGTGTCCAGCCCAGGCCTTTGCAGAGTTAAAAGCTTTGGGGCTGAAAGTTTGGTGAAAGTCTCTGCTACAGGTTTATGACCCAGGTAGGGCAGATGCGGGTTTTATTTCTGTTCTAAAGGACTCTATTTGTGGGGGCATAGCACACGAGGTGCGATGCTTGCTCACTGTTTTACAACGTCCTTCCAATTGTATCAGGAGCCTCTCGAAGCAGTTCTTGGTTCAGGTTGAAAGGAGGTGGGAGACAAGTTGGTGTTTAGAAACGTGAAGGGGAATAATGGCTGTAAAAACCCTGATGCTCATTTTTAACAGTGCTGCTTTGGGGCAGGTTTTGAAGCATGGACTCTCTGTATTGTACTGCAAATATGCATACATGTTTTGTGGTTAAGGTTCCCTGTATCTCTACGTACACACGTGTATTATTATTTATTATTTTTTATTATTTATATGCCACCAGGAATGTACGCGCCCCTTCAGAGACATATAAAACAAGCTGTTACCTCCTGTGAATTGCTTCTAATCTAAGCGCTTTGTGAGGCTCTTTAAGTGACTGCTTTGGAAACCCAGGTTTTTTAGTGCTACTTTTTAACAACAGACGTGCTGGTCCAATAGAAATCATTTGCTTTCCCATTGAAATTCTGTGATGGCTGCCACAGCCTGGCAGTGAGCAGGTTTCAGGATGAAGTATTGCACTGGAGCCTTCATTATAGGAAAACTCCTTCTCTTTCTCTGTCCTTTTTTTTCTATTTTATGAGATGATTTATTTATATTGCCAAAGACCTTGAAAGCTGAAAGCAGAGATGGATTCCTGTCATGCAGCGTACCAAACACGCACGGCATAAAGCTAAGCAGCGGAGAACTCGTAATGCATTTCTGTTTCCGCTGGATTGAGTCACCACGATGACCCTGTCTGTCCAGGCCCAGCTGTATCACGCTTTGGCTGGAATATGAACAAGACTTCAACTCCTTGCAGATTTAGTGGCGAAAGGAAACACCTACGCAGGGCATGTGTCGGAATGGCTCTATCAGGGACTTCAGATTCCCAGGAGGACTGCTGCTGCATATGCCATATAAATTATACAAGTCACCAGGCAGCTAACTTGGAGGCACTTCAAATAGCTGTAGCTGCAAACCCCAGTTCAACTTCCTTAAAGTTCTGGCTGGAAGTCAAAGGTAGGGGCTGCAAAGTGGCGGGTTCAGCCTCTGGTCTAACTGGGAGTGCTTACAGAGCTTGGGCGAGGGGGCACAGAGCGCTGGGGAGCAGCCTGGGAGAGCTCCAGGGGTTTTCTGGGCACTGCTAGACCATGTCCCTCAGCACCACATCTCCATGGCTTTGAAACCCCTCCAGGGAGGGGGACTCCACCACTGGGCAGCCTGGGCCAGCCCTTGACAAACCTCCCAAGGAAGAAATTGTTCCTCGTGTCCAACCTCAACCTCTCTTGGTGCAAATTGATGCTGTTTCTCTTGTCCTATCTCCATCCTATCAAAAAATGGGGGTGCTGAGGGAGCTGCTGCCCTCTTGGCCCCTTGTCCTAGGGGATGAGGATGGAGGCGAACAGGCAGTCATGGGGGTCCTCATCATGAAAGCATGGAGCTGGAGAGATCGGGAGATTTATCCCCTTGTGGCACCTCTTACAGAAAGCCCCTGCACAGAGAAAGAAGATAAATGGTCCCTTTAGTGCCCTGGTGCTGCTGGAGAGGGGCAGAGCTCGCTTGTGCACTTCTTCCAGGAGCATTTCAGGGGATGTTTCAGAAGGAGCGTAACAGAGGAAGCTCAAGGAGATCTCACAGCCCCAGCACTGCAAAAAGAGGAATTTCACTGCATTTAACAAGCGCTGGCAATTCCTATTTTGTACAAGCGAAACAAACAGGGGATGCCAAGCAGATCTGCAGCCAGAGCATCTGATCAAGCCGTGTGCTTGCCACTCCTTTCCCCGGCTTTCCATCAGCCTCCCACCAGTGACGTCAGTGCATCTCCCCCTTGTTTACAGCAGTCCTAGAGAGAGGGGAAAAAACCAAGCGAGCTGGTTTCAGTAAATCAGTCCGGCCTCATTAGCTCTCATCAACTTGCTCTAACATGTCCAGTGAGAATTTGGCTCAGAAAGAAGGTAGCGTTCACAATACCCAGGGCAGGATTTGGCAGTGAGGGTTTTCAGGAGGTAAGTCAAAGCTCTATTCCCACAGCATAAAGCCCGTCATAAACACTGGCCCGTTTCTACTGTCAGTTACTGGTGAATGCTGCGACTGCTCCGGCCGTTTGCTGTGGCTCCCCGAGCGTTGTCCACTTGCAGACTATTGCAGTGGGAACTGGGCAGGAGAGGGAAAGTATTTTTTTGTCTCTGCTGCTGAGAAGCTCTTAAATTACTTTTTTTTTTTTTTTAAGAAAAAATCTTGCACCAGTTTTCCATTTCTTTCAGTGGGGAAAAAAAGAGAAGCATCTCTACAGCCCAAAGATAGACTTGTCATTAAGAAGAACTGAATAATTTAAAAGGGGCGTAATTATAGCAAAACAGAGGTCATCTTCTTTTAATGAAATGTTTAACCTGCCTTCTCCAAGCAGCAAGGATTCTTTAAACTGTCCTGTGTGTCGGTGCCTGCCTGCCCCTCCTTTCTAAGGCATGGAAGGAACAGCAGTCCTGTGGGAGCTGGAGTTACTGGGCCCTAAAGAAATTACAGTGGAGGCAGGCATGAATGTTCCTCTCTTAGCTGATGGAAATCCATCTGATTCTGAAAGCCAGAGGAAAAGAAAAAACAGCTTTATGAGGTATCAGGCTTTAATCCGATGGCTGCTTATAAATAATTTCTCCAAGTCTTCTCCAGCTCTCAGCTTCAGGGAGATGTTTTAACCTAGACTGGCTACGCTGATGCTGTGATGTGAGGTGACAGAGGAAAATGCAGGGTTGGAGAGTGCTACTTCTCCACGGTAGGTGTGGGAGAATAAAGGGCTGGCACTCCTGGTGCCAGTCCTGTCCATCATGGAAGGCAGCAGCTGGTGAATGGACTAGAGGCAATGGTGAAGTTCTGTCTCTGTCTTTTCTTAGAGAGTCTGAGCTTGTCATCCTGGTTTAGACCAAAGGAAAGCCCCTGTTGGGTCGCATGATGTGGCTCTGTCTCACAGGTTCCATGACTCAGGCAGCCCTAGGAATAGAAGCTAGCACAAGGCTCTCTCGGATCCCACAGCTGTCTGACATATGCCTCAGAAATCCCAAGGTATTTTTAACCAGTGATACAGTGCTGCCATTCCCAGTAAGCCACAATCTAAAGCCTTGGAGACCTGAATCCTGCCAACACCTCGGAGTCACAGGCTTCTTTGGAAGGGCTGTTTCCCCAAAGGTTTCAATGACGGACCTCTTTTCTTTTGGCTATGGAGTGTCCAGCAGGGACGCTGCTTTTTCCTTTGGATGATGCCTGATGCCATGGTGACGGGCAGCAATGTGAGCCCAGCTGCATTCAGTCAACAAGCCGAGAGGCCAGTTCTGTGCTGAGAGGTCCACAGTGTTACCAGTCTAATGTATGCAGCTACACAGGCATATCCAGGCACCTCGAGAGGAGGTGGGATTGCTCCTATCTTGTTACTGGGGAGGGGTGCAGAGAGCACCTAATACTCAGAATTGGTCCCTTTTTTTGTCCTCTGATATGCTCTGGCTGAGCCATCTCTCTGCCATCCCTGGGTTGAGGTTAGAGGTGTTCTGCAAGCGGGAGGGAGGACAGTACCTCTTGGGATACGGTCCAGCCCACTCTCCTCATTTACCACCCCTCTGAGCAGGGTTCTCAGGAACCCGGCTGGCAGCACCGGGGCTGCAGCAGGAGCGAGTTTTTAATGGGGCCAAATGAAAGCTAATTGTGTCTCTGCTACAAAGCACAGGAGGCTCCAGCGGAAAGGTCAGGCTGTTAAAGGCTCCAGCACACCGGATAGGTAGGAGCTATTTTCAGCCAGATACAGATATTCCAGCACATCTCTCACCGCTGCCTTGTTTCTATAGCAATACTGGGGCCAGGCTGTGCAGGGGCTTGGCAAATGGAAATGTAGCCCCATACAAATAAGAGTATCGCTACTCCAGACTACCTGTCCTGGGGTGCAGGAAGGTCTTGGGAAGATGCTGCATGCTAAATGCTTGATGCAGAGAGCTGTACTAAGGAGGGAAAAAATATTCATTCACCTATCTTACATCTATAATATGATATATATATATGAATAGGAAAAGGCAAGAAGGGAAACCAGGAAGTGTCCCGGAATGGAAATAAAAATGTTAACTAGAAGGAATACCATCCTTTCTAATGGACCTTTTAAAGAGATTGATGAATTTGATGCTGAGGATTTAATTCTCTGAATAATTTTCTAGGATGGTGCAAATGACCCATAGTAAAGCACCTCCAGTATCCCCTGGAAATGTCTTTTTTTTTCCTCTTCCCTGCTTTCTTCCTCTCTCCCTTTTTTTTTTTTTCTTATTTTGTTTTCTGGCATGACACAGCAACTGCAGAATATGTTGGCACCCAAGCATCATTTGGGAAACTTTACAAGAATCAGGCAAGCTGACATTTCCTTAGATCCGTACAGACCAAAACACCTGTTCTGTTACCACGAAAATTCAGACTGTGCTGGGTGCTGTGCGTTTACAGAGCCAGAGACAGTCTCTGCTCCTAAAAACACAGCATGCAATTAGGAAAACCAAGCAAGACTGGGCGGAAATAAGGGCTGCTGCCTCTGGTTTGGGTTGTTTGTTTTTTTTTTCAGTGGAGGACCTGAGACGTGCAGGCATTAAGACATGTTCCATGACATGTAGCCCCTGAGAGCACAGACCCCTACCCCGCTGAAGCAGGGGAACAGGGCCCCCAGTTTCAGGAGTGTCCCACCCTCTCCAGCTACAGATGTCACCTTCCTGCAAGCTGCATCCCTGTGCTCCGTACGGTTTGTCAGGATGGCAGCGTTCCCTTCCTAAAGGAAATTCCTGTGTTCAGGCCCAGCTAGTGCTCCCCTGGCATTAGCTGCTCCAGGTAGGAATTCAGGGAGATCCTCAGGGCTTACTTGAAAGTCAGGTGGAGAATTTATTTATGATTTTTGGTGGGTTAGATTTGCTTTCTTTTCTGGTCCTGGCAGTTTTCTCATTCAGTATGGGAACTGGCATTGTTTTCCCAGCCTGACAACACTGCAGTCTGTTCTCACATGGCTTTCTTATCACCCCTCTCTGATTCCCCTTCTCCCTCCTGTCATGAACTGTCACATTATGTTTTGTCACTTCTTGGCAGTTCAACCTTCAAGTCCAAACAAATCCATACACCTAAGGACCTTAGAAATCAACATTTTTCTAAAGGCGTGACGCAGATGAACGTTCCCCACCAGACTGATCGCTCCAGTTTCAGACCGGTATCATCCTCGCCCTGTGGCTACACACAAAGTCCTCAAGAGGTCCTGTGTAGCGATGTCTGTTCTGCTTTAGGCTGACAGCAGCAGTCCCAAACCAGCCCCAGCCAGCGTTTCCAGCCTCCTCAGTTGCTGCTTCTGGTCCCTGGGGTCAGAAAGGCATGAAAACAGTGGCCTTCAATGCTGATGCTGGTTAATTGCATGCCCCCTGATACATCCCTGAGGCTTGAAATAAATATTTTTCCATGCCTAGCAAAGCTAAACATAGCATTATGCTCCACTCCCAGCTGATTCCCATTTTAATTTCCCCTTCAGCGCTGCTTTTCTGTCTCATTTGCTTGTAAACACCAGGCACTTTAGATGATTGTATGAGGGAAGTTTGCTGATGTTGGAAGAACCTTCTTTCTGGCTTTGTTTCCCGGGGATCACAACCAGTGCTCCAAGGCAAGTGTTGGACAAGTGGATTAATACGAGCCACAGAGGAAGACATTGGTGATATCTAGCATGCATGGTCTATTGAATAGCTCCCTTGCCTACTCTTGCCTTGCTCCAAAGGCTACCCATCTAACGTCTGGCATAACAGACACGTTCCACCTATGAGAGGACAACAAACTTTCATGGGGCAACACTGCAGCAGGTTCTTTCTCACCCCTCTTAAAATCCTCCAAGCATGACATTTGACAGCCTTTTGTGTTCTCCAGGGTTTAGATGCCAGCGTTCCTCCTTACCAAACTGTCTTCTCAGGAAGGTGTCTTGTCTTTGCTTTATACATAGTGCAAAGTAACAGACTTACCAGCTTTTTGAACACCTAACAGTAAAACCATTCAGAATGTGAGGACATCAGCCCAGCTGGCCTTAGAACATGGTTGTAAGACCAAAAAATACCTTGTTTTTCGTCAGAAAGCACATGGGCACCTTCTCCACAAATTGAAAGTCTTCTTCAATAAGAATCATCCCATCCTAACAAATATGCAACGAAGCTGCTTGACAAGATTCCCTCTACACCCAACAGAGAAATAGATGCTGAGGAATGGTTTTGGCCTAATGTAGGTGCTTTCAGATTAGGTGAAGTGCATTTTAGAAACACCTGCTTACCTCAAATGCAAATAAAGACAGTCCAGACAACTAGCTCAGGTTGGACATGTCTGTACTCTAAACATCTACACATCAACGGCTTGGTCCCATCCCATGGTGGCTATCCCAGCTTTGCAGCCCTTTTTCTGAAAAGTTCACTTCTGGTAGCAGCTCCAAGTGGTTTCAGCCTATTTATAGGCTGTAGTGATTTCGCTGCCTTTTGCAGGTTTTTTTGAACATTACCCTCCTCTGTCCAGGAACTGTCATTGAATTTTACTTTGGTAAGATGAGAAGAAAACAAGAGCAGACACGCATGAAGCGATCTCTTGAAAAACAGCTTTCTGTCCAGCACTGTGCTAAATAGAAACATTCTTAAACATGACAATGTGAAGAATAAGGCAAGAACTCGAGGACGGCCTGATGGAAGCCTCTCTGCTTCTGAGATGCACCAGATTGGGAAGGAAGCACAAAGCCCTTCAGGACCTAATTTTTGCAGAAGCATACTAGAGAACAAACTGCAACGCTTTGGAGAAGTGCCCTCATGCACACACATTAAGTGACACCACACAGGCTTTTGAACTTCATTTCTGCCTCAGTTCTTGCCCTTCTTTCCAAGCCAGGTTCAACATCATTCTGCAGCCGGCTGGGAGCATCTTCTGCCAGAACCCTGCTCCCTTGGGCTGCCCTTCCACTTCTCACCGAGCAGAGCACGGCTGAACGTCTACCCAGACGCTTCCCTGCTGTGGATCCTGGGGGGTTGTGTTTCTTTAGGTCTGTTGTTGTTATTGTCACCATTTCTCAATCATTCCTTTCTTCACCTATTTGAGAAGAAAGCTCTCAGTTTGAGCTGGCTCTTGCTTCCTGGCCTGGGTTCCTTTTAATACTTTCTCCATGTCATTTACCCTCAACTTGGACCCACAAATTCCCTAATAATGCATTGCCAAAGTTAATAGGAAAAAAAACCCCCAACATACTCTTTTTTTGTTTTTCCTTTTCCTTTTATCTTTTTTCTTTTTCCCTCTTTTCTTTTTTCTTTTATCTTTTTTTATTTGTTCTTTTCTCTTTTTTCCTCTTTTCTCTCTTCTTTCAGGAAGAGGAAAGCCACGTGACATGGAGTTTCCAGCTGCATTTCTCCTAATGCATGTCCAAAGTGCAGTCATCATTAAGAGATAATTCAATTAGATAAGATCAGCTATCAGAGCTAATAAACCGATACAAAAATGAGCTTGCGCCAGCCAGCAGCAAAGCCAGATGAGGAGGTTGCTTCTACCCTGGTTAATTAGTTTCAGCAAATGCGCATCTGTGCGTCCCTGGTGTGAAATCAATCCCGAGCAGCCCTTCTCCGAGCCAGGTGTCCCTCTGCCAGCCCCATGGGGCTCACCCCGAGCCGTCCGGCCACTCGCCAGATGTAGCTGCGTCTGCCCCGTTGTCCAGCCTGCCGCTGAGCCCCGCCTGGGCTGCTCCTCCACCCCACACGGTCGCCTTTGTTCTCCTTGAAAGCAGATTTTATTTATGGTGGCCACTAAAGCAATGCTGAACCCCTGCAGAGGCTCATCTCCAGCTTAAGGGCAGGAGTTATATAGAAAGGGAGAAAGAGAAATTTCCATCTGGTAGTAGCGGATACAGTCAGAAGAGGCAAAACCGACTGCTGCCTTTTAAAGTACCTGCAAAGCCCCATCTTCTAGGGCTTGATTTTGCAAAATCGAGTCCAGGGATGGGTCGCTTTCAAGGCACCAGAGTGCAGCATGGAAGTGGAAGGATGTGAAAGAAGCATTTAAGCTTTTGACCTGCATTTACACTTTAACATGTCTGTCTTACTCCACATAAATACATCTGATGGGGCTTCAGTAGCGGTGTCTGAACTAGGAAGCTGGAGAGTTTCCAGAAGTATGAAATGCCTTGACTGAGAAAGAACCAAGTAGAAAATACAGGGGCTTTGCTGTGCTTGGCTTTTCCCAGCGTAAGGTAGAAGTGAGTAGCCTGGACCACTGTTATTAGTACTGTTGATACAAATGCATCCCCAGGATACCAAAGAGTTGGAGAACATGGCAGATGGGGGATGTGGGTAAGGTGATGGGGGCTGTGGAGGTGCTGCTCTGCTGTGGGACACGCTGGTCACGAGCAGCAACTGCCCTGACCTGCTCCAGAGCTGCATGTGCTTGAGAGAGGGCCCCTTCCTTCTGCATTCCTTGGACATTTACATCCCTCCTCAACCGGTGGACCTGCCTGTTTGTGGTGGTGAGTGTCGAAGTGTTTTCAAGCTGCGTTTTAAGCGGTGTTGCCCAAGTCCAGCCTCCTTCCAGCGGCTCCCTCCTGTGGCTGGCTCCAGAAGCTGTTTTCCTGCAAAACCCTCACATGTGGGAACCTCAGTTTATGATCTCTTGATAATCTTCTCTATAGAAACATGCTGTTGCTTTCCTTTCTGTGCTCAAGTCACAGGGTGGAGGAGCAAGCAGCTTGATGCAGAGCAGAACAGACCGAAGGAAGGGGCGTTGGGAGATGACACACAGAATTTGCACACGAGTAAAACAAGCAATGAGGTGGGAAGAGGAGGTCCGCCCAAAGCCCAGGGAGGAAGGCAGCCTTCACTTCTGCATTAGTCCGAGGGACACAGGCTCCAAACTCCTCTTCCTCTCCGTAGCGAAGCCCTGTGCCGTAAGTCGAGGAGTGCTTCCATTTCTCATGTTGCTCAAGAGCAGTACGAATCCCAGAGCATTCCCCTCCTGCTTAAAACCTGAGCAGACAGCAAAGACCGTGTCCTAGGCACCTACTCTTAATCAGGGAATCTTGCATTTCCAGGGTGCAGCTGTCTTTGCCAGGAAACGAAATCCCCAGGGATCTGGGCTCAGTGAAGCCGCAATAAATGGAGTTGTGTGATTGAGCCTCTGTGGGCTGCAACACAAAGGTGAAAGTGTTGCAAGACAACAGAATTTCTCACAAAGAGTCCAGCGCCTTCAAACCCAGATGGAAATATTATGAGCAGCCTGTTGCCTAGAAGCTCAGAGCAACAGCTCTAAGGGGTGAAAATAGCCACTATCAATCCACCTGGCTTTCCTTTTCAGCCTGCATTGAGCTGCCTTAGAACAGGTGAAAGCTGAATCCAGCCCCCCTGGTTTTGCTCTGTGACACTCCCACCATTTCAGAGTGCAGTTTGATACAATGCAGAGGACTCCTCAGCTCGGAAACGATGGCTATTGCTGGAACATTTCAATTGGAAGAGGAATGCCCTTATCAACTTGGCTGTTCTTTAGTCGCAGGCAGGGGAAATTGGCAATGCTGATTCATTTAGCTCAGGCACATTCAGGTCAAAATCAATCATGTCCAAAATACATCACCTGCATTCAATAAGTTTTAAAAAAAAAGAGAAGGGAGATATATACTACAAGAATAAATCACAGCAGAATAGGGCTTGGTTTGAAGCAAACCTGTCATTTGCTTTGAAAGGATAGATATGTTGTTCACTTCGAACATTTCCCCAATGTCTAACAGACAACCTGGCAAAGAAACTAGGCTTAGCTTTGAAATGGCCATGTCACAAGGTCCAAGAAATGGGATTGAGAAATTAGGGGGGCAGCAGGAGGCCAGGATCAGAGCTCCCCCTTTTCCAGACATATTGTTCCCTCCTCAAGCTTCTCGGAGAGGCTTGAGTTGCACCTTTGCTATGGGCAAGGCTTGAAACTGGAGAGGAGCGGGTGGTTTCCTCTAACACTTCATGGAAATGGTTGTTCATACAAAGATAGCAGTCTCTCTTGAATGCTACTGGCCTGGTCCTGCAGAGCCCCAGAGCAGCTGCTCCAGTGATGACCACCCCAGTGTCTCACCCCAGGGATCAGGTTCTGGGCTAATACAGCTCTGGTGTGATTCACCTCTGCGTGTCCCCACCACACAGCAGTCATGCCATCAGAAACTGAGCCCAAGCATAATTAGCTGGCAGCACGCTCTTTTTCTTACAGAACCAATGGAGGCAAAGCAATGGCCAAAAAAACACTTCAGCAGACACAGAACAGTAAGTTATTGTAGCTACTTGTGTTTGGTCAGAATGGAGACAGTGTAAATCATCACAGCTCTGCTGATACTGCTACAGCTCACCTCATCTACATTGATAGATAAACATAACATTATGGAATCTCAAGAAGAAAAAAAGAAAAGCAACCAAGACTGGCCTACAGTAGAAAGGATTCCTCTGAGGCAGAAGGGTTTAAGTTAAAAATAAAGGGTGAGAACTGATACAGGGATCGTAGGAATAGTAGCTGAGGAACCAAGTCCACCATGAAATACGAGATAAGCTGAGGACTGGGACTAGTTCCTCCCAAGACCAGCTCCTGAATTTGCAGTTATTTGTGGCTGACTGTTGTATATTCAAGGGTATGGTTTGGATGGAGAGAAAACCACAGATAAGAGAGAACTGGAGCTGCAGAAGTTGTTTTCTTGTTGAGGACAGGGAAACTTCTTCTAAGGTCTCATACCAAATTTTCAGTCTGCTGCTGGTTCGTGCCCTGTTGGCTTCCACGGAATAATTCTGAGGTAAGGGACTAGCACTATGTGATGCCACAGCCTTTATTTTTAGGAGATTAAAATTTCTTTGCCATAGGCTCAGGTGTAGATCTCAGGGATCTCTTTGTGTGCAGAGAATCCAAACCAAGTCCCTTACTAGATCTGTACCAAATACTGTCTTTGCACTTTCTTGAAAGCTGTGGATCTGAACACCATTCCCATCTTCTGAACAGGCTTAGACTTCATAAAGGGCTTGAAGCCTGAATTCAACCTGCCAGAGCTCTCACTGGTCCTTAGAACACGTGACGTTGAACATCATTTTAGAGTGGCACAGTTGTAGAGCAGATGCCATCCTGAGAACCGGCATGAAGCAATGCAGTGCTTACCTCTGAGGACAGCCCTTGCAAAGAGTTGTAACTTTTGTGGGAACTGTCCCCGTTTCTGATTTTCAGTCAGGAGTTGGCTCATTGCTTTGTTTTGCAGTAATTGCTCATGAATCAGATGACGTTTCTGGCAGTAAGTGCATGAGCAGGCACAGATGATCCTCTCAGGACGAAGAGCAGTTACGTTCTGTGTGAGTGGCTCCTGGGTTTCACGGAGTAACAAGTCATACTGGCAGAAGCAAATGGCCAAGTGATTCAAAATGCATTCTTTCCAAAGCCCTTCTGTAAAGCTGAACTCAGGAAGGGGAAGAGCAGGTGGTCACGACAGATGCTCAGTGGTTTCAAAACACTTAGGTGTGGAGGATGTACAGAGTGCCACCAAGATCCCACACTTGGGATATGAGGAGCATGACCCTCTCCCTTTGGAACAGGAAATCAGAAGTATTGAGTAGGGTCCTCACAGGGATTTAGAACTCAAACATGCCGTTAAAAATTCTCCTTCCCATTGTAACATTCACAAAGGAAAGAGCTGAAGGAAGAGGGCATTTTCCAGGATTTAAGTTAGTTTTGTAAATAGTAGAAAGATCAGCTACTACCCCGGACACCAAGATGGCCATGCACATTCTTCTTTTAGGTTAAAGGAGAGTTCCCTGGTCTATTTGCAATCCAGGTGTCCAGTATGTGTGCAAAACACCCTCCGCTCCTTCAGAATTATACAGAAACTAACCAAAGTTGTTCCAGACCCAGAGAATCTCCAAAGAAGCTAAAACTGAAAGCTAGAATTCCACTTGGCTATCCTCTCTTGTAGCCAGCATAGGCGCCTTTGCCTGAACAAGTGGTCGTGCTGCAGAATATTGCTCATGATCAGTCCCTCAAACATCCCTCAGCCCTGGGCTTTAACAACAGAGCAGCTGAGGCTTCTTCCCTCCCCAGATACCAGCCAGCATTAACATACCACTGACGCAGCCAGCTGCTGGCTGGCTGGCGTGAGATGTCATGTCATGTCATCCACATCGGCAACATCGGTTAGTGGCACTTCGGAATATTTTTAAGGCTCACCAGACTCCAGCTAATCTCCTGCTGCCTGTCTGGATCCCGGTGCACTTGATTAATTTAATAATGTTTAATAATGCATTTCATTATCTGAGGCTAGTCATATCTTCAGTTTAATAAAAGGATTTTAGAAAGTGTGAGACATTCCGGAAAAGCTGGGAAGGGAAGGAGTCCATAAGTTTCCTAACATCTTGGATTAGAGGGGGAGGAACAGGAGCTGAAGCTTTCCTATGACCAGGGTGGCATGTTTGTGTTTGGTACAGCTGTTTACCTCGCACTGGGGAGGATAACAGATTTGAAGGTGTCTGATTATTTCCCATAGTAGCCTTAACTAACTTTCAGCCACCATGCCGAGTGTAATTCACATTTGTCAAGGATGAGAATTATCCAGTTTGATACTTGGTATTACACAAAACCATCACTGAGAATTTGTTTCCCAACAACAGTGCAGTCAGACAAGATTATCGAGGTTATTTACATCAGGTTACTCCGAGAAAATCTTGAAGCATGTTGGTTCATGACAGATACAAAAAGCTCTAGCTCATCTAGGACTATAGGTGGAGAAAAACAGAAAACACCCGTAAGTCATTCCATGGAGGAGGAGAGGTGTCATCAGTGACCAGCACCAAAGCACTGCCATTAGTTCATAGCTTTCCTGAGGTCTCAATGAGCAGCAGAAATTGTCACCTGCTGCTTTTTAACTGGTCTGGGAGAAAACAAACTGTAGTTTGCAAGAATCAACAGCACCCATTAATTTCATGGGATCCACCTTTGGAGGACACAGTTTCTGTCAAGTAGGCAATTCACTGGGGACAAAGAGTTTTAAGTGGTGGGCCTCTTTGGCACAGAGATAGTCTGCTGAGAGTCTAAGCCAAAAAGGTAGGGCTGAAAAAAGCAGGGCTGTTTCTAATCTCATTAATTAGGGAAAGTGAAAGGTCACCCTGTGCGCTGTGAGGTCTGAGGCACCTCTGAGATGAGTCAGAGGGCTTGGAGCAGAGCTGAGGGTGAGTGAAATCCAGGCTGGAAGCATCTGAACAAGATCCACTCAGGATCTGTGCAGCTTGTCTCAAGAGTCTAAGAATCTCCAACGCGTGAGAGTCACAGGTGGCAGTCTGGGCTCGTTTCTGCTTTGACCGCGCTGAGGAAAATGCATCTCTCCTCATCAAGGAACAGAGCAGAGCCTCAGTAAAGTCTGAAAACGGTGAGGAACCAGGAAGGATCATGTCTTCATTTCACTGCCATGAAAACAGCGGGTGCCCTCGTGTCTTTCTCAGCGAGAATTAGATGCCTGGGTCTCTAGGGCAGCATTCCCAAGTGTTCAGTTGCAGCCTTGCACAAGGAAGGCGTGTGGAAATGGATCATGAGGGAGGCTCTGCTGGGCGAGGAATGAGTGGGAGCGAAGAGTGTTTGTGGGACTGCGAATGGGGTGTAAACGGCACGGTACAAATCTGCCAAAGTAACCAGGCCTCTTGTTTCAGGGCAGGAAAGAAACAACTGTCTTGAGGATCGCCCTGCCCGCAGCAGTTGTTGGACAATTGTGTATCTTTTTCTGAACTCCATCAACACAAAGCAGCTAACCCCAAGCCTGCATTCAGTCAAAATCAAGCTGTCTCCTCGGCACGATGGGACTCTGCTTTCCATGTTCCTCAAGACTTCCAGCGCATGAAGTAAAACAAACATTATGAGGCATAAATTACTGAATTTTTGAGCTGTACTCTTTTCTCCGTCGTGGGAGAGGTGACCATTTTAATCGGTAATTTGCATTGCTGAAGACAACCGTGCGCTGTGGAAACAGAAAGGTTTTACAGGAATTTGCAGCAAAATCCAGCAATCTCTGCCAACGGGATCGGTTCATTTTCCCTAATCATCATATCACTAATCAGGTGGAACTGGTGCAGTGTTTGCAACAGGGATCTCTGGGTAGTCACTTTTAATTGAAGTGGCATCATCACTGTGGAAATGAAACAAGTCAGATGACCATTACAGGTGACTTTAAAAGCATTGTGTCAAGAAAAAGCTCTAGCTGATTTAAAATATTATCTCCATTGTGAAATTAAAGCCTCACTCCTGTCCTAAAAACTCCTCTTGCTGACAAAACCACACAAAAATCTTTATGTTTTTCTTGTGATTTCCTAAGACCGTGGAAGATGGGTTGGGGGAGGGGCTTCAAATTAATCTCAAAAGTTATTATTGCCTTCAAGGAAAACGTCATTATGACTTCTGGTCATAATAGACCATTTTTTCCCCTCTTCTTTTTAAGAAAGGAATGGAACATGCCAGCTTGCTACCAATTCAGGGTTTCGCCTTGTTCACTTTCCCTGGCTAAAGCTCTGTAAACTGTTTGCCAGGTGCTGCAGCAATGAGAATGTCAAAATCCTTAATGGTAATTTGATTCCCGGTGAAAATTCAAGCTGCTCATTGTGTAAGCTAGCTGTACCTATACCCACAGAGCACCAAGGAGTTATTCTGTTGCCTAAGGTTGATCACATGTAAAATGTGGCTTCCCAGCTGCCGTTGCTTTCCAAGACAGATCCAGAGCATGTTCCTTCAGATTCCCCCCTGAATTAGGTATAAATTATTTTTTCCATAGGTCTTTAGAACGCTTTACTAATGCAGCTCTTTCCTGGACATCCCAATCCCAGACTAGGCTGAGGTTTCTTCTTCCAACAGGTTGGTGGATCATAATATAAGGCATGAGGGTACCTGAAAGGTTTGTTAAAATGTACTGTGTGCTGAGCCACTGACTCTGCAAAGGAAACGTTTCTTTTCCAGTATGACATCCGCTGGTTTTCTGATGCTGATTACACAGAACAAAAGCTCCATAATTTATTAAGGAATAGAATGTGTCACCATACTAAACCAGAACTTCTTCCCCTCTGGACCTGTCAGTTCTGTACGATACAGGAGGATTTTCTGGGTGGGCATTTCAGAATAACTGATTATTTGTTGAGAATGAGGAGTAGATTTGGTACCTTGGATGAAAAAAAAAAACCAAAACAAGGCAGAGAAACCTCTGGGAGGAATGTCTTTATGTTTTTGTGTGTTTGTAATTCAAAACCAGTTTTTAATAGGAAATTTTTAGGAAGGCATCCACGTTTTCTCCTTTAAACACCTCGGAGTGTCATCGGACTGATCTGCTTGGGCAGCCTGGCTGTTGTGCTCTGCAGCTTCCAGAATAGTGTAGTTATAAACGCTCGCACACCTCTGTAACTTCACACATAATTTACACGGTGTGACAGAGAACACCGTGGCTGAAGGATGGGTGCAGTGTTTCGCTCCACAAATCTAAGACAGAAACTGTATGTGAATGTGGGTACATCTCTTCAGAAAGAGTAGAAAGGATGTTTTGGAAAACTTCCAAAAAAGGGCAACATTTCCAGTTTTTCCTTCTTGAAATTCATTACCTTTTACAGTCGAGTAAAGAAATTTGGTCTTTTTAGCAATAAGACTTTGGGATGAAAATTAAAAAACCCAACCAAATCCAGATATGTTTGCCGCAAAGGAAAGCATAGGGCCTTATCATACGGCAAAGCCCATAACTAATCAACGGAAAGACTGAAAGTACTGCAGATTGGAACCTCGAGGAACATCTCAGCACAGCTGCATACAGGATTTCTATGCATATAGAAAAGATATTTGATACCATGGGGCAAGGCGTTTACTGCTCCTCACAGAAATAAAATCTCCAGTTTCCCAACTTCAAAAGCCAGAACCTTTTCTATGGAATTACCTGAAAAGCCCCCATGCTTAGCTTAGGGAGTGTGTCTGCAGACAAGCCAATCTCGGTTATTTACTATTGATAAGCTTTTTCTTTATCCATGCGGTGGCTGAGAAAAAATAATAGAAACTCTGTGGCTTCATTTGGGCATAAATTAAGTGTGATTTCCACAGCATGCATTTATTAGAAGTAATTAGGAACACAGTAGTGGCTGTGAAGAATGCTGATGCTGTTCTGGGGACTATGGCACACTCAGATCCCTGCGTACGGATCCTATGCAGAGAAAGGAAAAACTTGTTCACTGGTGGTCTTTGAAGAGCTTCTGTTTAGCTCCTCACCTTTTCTTGGCCTCAGCACGTGCTCTGAGCCTCTCTGTTACAGCTGCGCTCCTTTCTCCCCATCTCCCTTGCTTCCAGCTCTAAGAAAACTCTTTCTGTCCTGTCTCGTAGCTGCAAATACTTTTGCAAGTGCAGTTATCCCTGTTTACTGGTAAGAAAGTAGGGTGCAGACACAAGAAATTACTTGCCCTGACTCGTATGGAAAAATTGTGATGGACGCACAAAAAACCCCACTGCTCTCCTAACGCCCAGCCAGACACCAGCCTTCCGATAAACCTGGGGGGTAAAAGTAACAACAGCCTGCTGTGGAGTGATGTGCCAAATGACTAACAGCACTAGAGACAAATAAAATAATTCCAGCGTTTTCTCCTCAGCTCATGATGGAACGCGCATGTGGTCTGAGGCAGGGAGGTTTGTACTGCCTGCAGATCAGAGCAGACTCCAGTGAGCCTCTAACCTTGGGAAGCTGATCTCCTCCACAGCTGCCTGACAACCAGGCACCCAAGACAGCAGGGGGAAGGATATTTGCTTTAATAGTGGCCTTCAAGTATTTAAGGCATCTTTTTGGCAGCTTTGCAATGTTAAAACCTTTTCAGCAATGCAAAAACCTGCCCGCCTTGCTTGAACACTTCACTTGGGCTGCAGCGTATTCAATATCAACTTAGCCTGACCTGGTTTGAAAAGGCAGAGGTTTTAAATCACAAAACACAGAGAGAAAAGCCCTAGCAAGGCTCTCCAGCAGCACGGTGCTCGTGCTTTAATGATGAACGCTCACAGGTGGATTATGTCCCTGGTCCCCAGGGGCTCTCTTCATTTCCAGTTTCCTCTCAGCAGTGGCCTGGCTCTGTGGATGGTGTTGTTTGGATGATGCAACTGGCATTGCCACACATCATTCTCTTCTCTAGGGACCAATTTGTTTGGCTCCAGCTTCAAAGCACTGCTTCATTTAGACAGGCGAGGGCATTAATTAGAAGCATGAGTCACCTGAAGCCACCTGGATCTGAAGCAAGGGCAGCTAATAGCAAGGCCACTGCAAGGTTACTCAGATGCTGGCGAGCTGCAGCTGGGTCACACTTCCACTCGCACAGGACTTCAGAGAGGTTAACAACCCCCACCCAAAAAAAGAAAAAAAAAAAAGAAAGATAAATACCTAACGTGGAAGAGCTGTGCTTATACCCCGCCCTTTGTTACCTCCTCACAGACAAGCTGGAAGTGCTTATATAGGTGAGTCCCAGTCCCACTTACCCCTGCTTCAAACAGCATTCCTGGAAAAGAAGAGCAAGGAAGCAGTGGAAGAGTAGCATCAATGGTGAGCAAAATAATGCTGATTTTTTGTGTCCACTTTGTGGTACTTCAACCTGCCTCTCTTCTAGAGCCTTTCATCATATGCTTACAATTCATGAGCACTTCTAACATTTCCCAAGGCCCTTTTGGAGCGCGTATTTTGTTCCTCGTGGATAAAGATGATGGCTGTACCCAAAGGTCTGCAAGCTTGCAGATGTGTTGTGCCAGAAACAACGTGTGCTGGTTTTGATGCCTGGTCTTTTGTTTCAAACGTGAGCTCCTTCTTTTTGTGTTGCCAGGAGGGCAGATCTTTGCTGTTACTGATTAGGAAGTATTCAAAAGTGTTGCGTGATGTCCTGCCTCTTGTTTCAGACCAGATCACTTTGATTATATCTTTCATAGGAGCTATTTTTCATTATCATTGTGTGCCTGGAGGCTGCAAGTCAGACACTGGCTCCCCGGGGTACTAGACACGGCTGAAAAGAGAAGTATCCCCAAAGAAATGGATAAATTGAGCCTTATTTCTGTTTTCCAAATCCTAATACAATCAGAAAATAAGTTGATAAATGTTTCTTCCATGACCTATAAAACACATAGCTCTCAGTTATATGCAGCTGCCACGTACTCACACTTCTTTGAAGGTTCAGTGGGCCACAGAACAAATCATGGAGGTTTATTAGCCTCACTTGAAACTAAGTTGTTTGGTTCTTTTTTTTCATATTTAGAGCTCAAATTCAGTGCATGAACCACAGTACTTCCCCTTGACCAAAAATACCTTAAAACCCCCCCGAAACAGCCCTCTAAGGGAGCCTATGCTGCAGGCACAGTCTGTAAGTAGAGCATGTCTGGAGGCCTCCAACAAAATGAAGCAAAATAAAGACTAGAAAGCAGACGTTTACCAGCTCAGCTCATTCCTAATAAAGTATCCAGCCAAGTGCAGCACGTACCTCTCTCTGGAAAACCAGCTTTTCCCCTTTTTCTCATGACAAAACGGCCAACCCACCAAAACTGAGCTAAATGCTGCCTTGTTTGAGCACTAGCAGGCAATGGAACGACCCTTCTGCCTGATTTGCCTGGACCTTTGCAACGGGAAGATAGAACTGCACGTGCCTGTCCAGGAATCTCTTTCTGGTCAAGAGATTTCTTGCCCCACGTGTGCTGGCAGCCACGAAGCTGGTGGGACTCTGCTCGGGGCTGCAGGGAGTTGCTGTGTGGGGGGAGGCCGGCTGGCTTTTCTGACACAACTGGCAGCTCAGGCTTGAAGAAAGGGTCCAGCAAGGACTGAGTGCTGGGAGAGAGGTCCCACGGCAACATCCAGGGCATGAAGAGCTTTCTTTTCCTAGAAAAATTCTACTTAAAACCCTGGTTTAGAGATGAGTGCTCAGTGAAGGGTCCAAACCTGGCTTAGGAATGCCAGAGAAGCCTGCAGGACAGGATGGGCTAAGGAAGCTTTACTTACACTTGCTTGTTCATCCGTTTTATGAACACTTCAGGGTGAAACAAAGACCAAAGGTGATTGCTGAGCTGATCTGCTGCAACAGCTGTCTTTGTGGTCAACTAGGGGAAAGGACAAATGTTATTGAATCTTAAAAACAAGCCTTGCTAGCTCTAAAGAGAAAAACAATGACTCAGGTACCAGCACCCAGTCCTGCTCAGACACAAACCACCGGACTGTCAAGCTGATTAGAGTTTCAGGAAAAGGAGCCCTTTAAGAGATTCCAAAGTATGGGAAAGAAGATTCTTGAGCTTCCTCGCAGCTACATGCTGATACTGTCCTTTCCTAACACTCATCTAGTTTGCATCTCTCCGTAGCAGCTGTGTCAGAGACCCAGAACCCTGCTAGGAAGACAGCTGATGCAGCAGGACCAGAGCAGGAGGGACTCTGAATGAGAGGAAATGGCCTCAAGTTGCATCAGGGAAGCTTTAGATTGGATAGTAGAAAGAAATTCTTTCCTGAGAGAGTGGTTGGGCACTGGAACAGACTGCCCACGGACATGGTGGAGTCACCAGCCCTGGAGGTATTTAAAAAACTAGTAGATGTAGCACTTGAGGCTGTGGTCTAGTGGTTAGGGAGATGTTGGGATGAAGGTTGGACTTGATGATCCTGGTGGTCCTTTCCACCCATAACGATTCTACGACTCTCAGAAGCTCCTGACTGGGTAACAGATTGCACAGGGTAAAGTGGTGACACCCAGCCCTCTCACCTCTCCAGGATAGAAAGCAAAATAGCTGGCTTCCCTGGCACCTGTGCTGCAGTGGGCCTGGAAAAATGTTTCATGGTTCTTACTGTACTTGTGTCAGGGATGTGACTGGCAAGCTACAGGTTTTACAAGGAGCTTGGAGGTTCACTCATCCATCTTCCCCTAGGCTAGCCAGATGAGGTTAGCACAAAGCAAAATTATTTCTGCAAACAGGGGCCTTTCTGGCCTGCTCTGAGCAGAAACTACTGCTCTTTGTATGCAGTAGTCATAGGATCATAGAACACCAGGTTGGAGGGGACCTCAAGGATCATCTAGTCCAACCCCTCCAGGCAAAAATATCGCTTAAATGAGATGGCCCAGCACCCTGTCAAGCTGAATCTTAAAACTGTCCAGTGTGAGGGAATCCGCCACTTCCCTTGGGAGATTATTCCAATGTCTAATTGTTCTCATGGTGAAAAATTTTTCTTCTGGAGTCCAATTGGAATCTCCCCAGGAGTAACTTGCACCAACTACCCCTTGTCTCTCCTTGTAAAAACGGAGTCTCCATCTTCTCCGTAGCCACCCTTTATGTACTGGTACCTGGCTATAAGGTCTCCCCTAAGCCTTCTCAAGGATGAACAAACCCCGTTTCCTCAGCCTTTTCTCATATGGCAGATCTTCCAGACTTGCAGAGCTACTCTGAGCCAGCAAGAACGGTCCTCAGCTCCTGTTATCAGCTTGGACCTCTTACTGACAGGGAAAAGCTGAATCCGCTCGGTGGAAGAGCAGAAAAAGAAGGAATGCTGCAGCCACCGAGTTGGGCTGTGCCCAGAGCCATACAGCACAGCGTGTGCGTCGACGGTTCCGTCTGTCTGTTGACAGACACACACGGCGCGCACAGCCCCCCCCGCGCACATATGTTTTGATCTTAGCTTTGTACTATCAGCTCTAGGAGTTGGTCCAACAAGCTCTGGCTGTGTTTCCATTCAAATGCTGCACAAGATACGTTCTAGTACAAAGTTTTCCTTCCCAACAGGAAGATGAAAAGCCAGGGGTAGTTTTCATCTTTTTCTGCATGTCAGTAACATCGCTAGTTTGGGTTCCAGCCCTAAATAATCCCCCTAATCTGTCCGATCACAGGTTACGAAACATGAAAGTGATGAGCCTGAAGCTACCCAGAAGCAAATCAGTGCTTGGGCTGAAAGACTCCGGAGTGAAAGACAGGGAAATAAATCAGGCTTTTAGGGGTTAGGCTGGGACTGGCAGCCCTGTCAGAAAGGTCCTGACTTCAAAGACTGGAAGAAGTGGGCAGTTCCTGCAATGCTGGTTTTGTTTGGTTTTTTTTTTTCCCCCATGGCAGAAGGAAGGATTTGTGCTCTTTCTCGGCAGCAGAGTCACGAGGCTACAGATGGTGAAAATGTTGAAAAGTCCGAAGCAAGAGCCTCACGTAGCAGGAAGGAGTTTGGCGGGTGTGAGCATAAGTGCCTAGTTAGGCCACGCAGGGTTTAACGTGCTCCTTCACGGTGGCTGTCACTGTAGTAGCACAGAGAGCATTAGACAAGGTATTTTCAGAACCAGAGGTTTAAGAAGTCATTGGTACAGAAGAAACACACACAGCTGCAAAGGTGTGGGAATAATTTGAGTCGACACAGGCTGTCTTGCAGAGCCCAGAGCTGCCATCCACAGCCCCAGCTACACCTCCTGCTCCACCTCACTCTTCTTGAAGGAAAGGCCAGACACAGCCACTGCAATTCCTGGAGTTTGTGGTTCTTGCTGTTTGTTCAGGGCTCCAAGTTATCCTCTAGCAGGAGAGTCTTCCCACTACTTGCTGGCTCATTTTCCATCCCATGCTCGTACCTGGGTGGTTAGCAGTCCGTGCTGTGTGCAATTATCAGCTTGGTTTTGATTAACAAGTTTGCTTAATTAAGTGGGTGCCAGGACACTAAGACCAGTCTTCCTAGGGATAAAGATGATGCTAGGTGGAGATTTCTGATCTCTTCACACCCATGACTATTCCGGGGGAGGGGAATAAAAAATTCAAATTCCTTCTTTCCTCATCCAGAGACTTTCAGGAATCTACAGGAATGCGTTTCAATTACTATTTCAAAAGAGAGAGGAAAAAAAAGCCCAAAGGATCAATTCATGCTCTTCAGTTCCCCAGAACAGATATGGTTTCCTTCCTCAGAAAAAAAAAATTCAAACTTTATGAATCTTCTTCTGTCTTACGGTACCTTGGGGGATGTTGCTCTGCCTTCAAGATACACCAAAAGGTTTTCTAGGCACCTGAGGCCCATGCTCGGGGTATCTTATTTTCACTCGAGTTTTGGATGATGTGCCAGCATTCCAGCACCTTAGTGATGGAAGTTGTTCCTCTCCCATGCTACAAGGAAGTGGAGTACCATGGATGTGCTGTGCTCCTGAGATCTGTCTGCGTGTAGGATCTTGTCCCTACCTGCAACTCTCCGACTCTTCTCTGGTGTCTGCAGTTGTGTTAGAACAACCCTGCTGCAGAGATCCCCTTCCAGTCCAGCCCTGACTTCCCCCTCTCACAGATTTCGTTGGCAGACCATATTAAGCGTGTCTTCCTTTAAGCCTGAAACAACTGCACAAGCGCAGACTTCGCCCTCCTCACCTTGTACATTCCTTCTTCTTTTTCTGTGTGCAATAACTTCTCATCAGAGAAAACAAGGAGAGAGAAATGAGGCCAATGGGAGGCTGAAGTCTCGTGTTTACCTGCTGGGTGCTTGCTTTTCCGACTGCTCCAAAACCTGCTGTCTGGCACCTCTAATGCAGCTTGTTCCTCACCGGACTTTGATTTAATCAGGACATGTCACTGTTGCTGGGAGTTATTAGCCATTTCACCTTCCTGAAAGCAAGAGCTTCCTTGACAAGAACCTAGTAGTGCCACATTTCAAAGGCCTTTCAAACAGTCTTTAGTCCAGATAAGACTTGAAGGGTGAAGAGGCAACAAAAAAGCAGCTAATCCACTTAACTGCCAGTGGAAACTTCACCAGCAAAAAGAGCAAGTTATTTTTTGGGATGACTTCTCTGCAGTCAGATACTGGGGATTTACAACAGCTGCACAGTCCTCCCTGCCTGTGTTTTCTAGTAATGAATACTAACGATCCTTCACTTCTATTTTAATTGCCTGCCTATCAAGCTTTGTTAATCTTCCCCATTTTCCTTAATCTTTCATAAGTGTCACTTTTTTTTTTTCTGTGTTGACACGGCATTTAAACATTTCACTAAGCAGGGAAAAAACAACGGAAAGAAAGAGATCCTTCCCTTTGCATCTGGAATGTTCATTTTCCAGATTAGAAAATAAGTGGCTGTGGTATCTAATTTAAACTAATAGGTTAATTAGAGAACATTTAGATCCCCATCTTTCCAACGAGGAAGACTGTAGACTGCTTCAAAGTCAGAGTGTGTTCATACTCTAAACAATACTTGCAGCTAAGGCAGGATTTCTTCCAGAGAGAAGCATTTTAGCCAGAAATCCACCAAGTGTTTGAACTGTATTCTGCTGAATGAGGAAGGTTTTGATTAGCAGCTCCAATGTTGAACATTAGGACTCAGTCTGGAGGGAGCAGTTCTCCCTTGTTGATTTACTATTCCAATGGGCTCCTCCTAAGGTGTTGCATATGAGAAGG
Organism: Eurystomus gularis; assembly: GCA_013400335.1. NCBI lineage: Eukaryota > Metazoa > Chordata > Aves > Coraciiformes > Coraciidae > Eurystomus > Eurystomus gularis. The sequence continues at coordinate 187,327 of VZZY01004065.1, read as the reverse complement.
TCAGCTCAAGTTGTTTAAAAATCAATAAAGAATAAGTTAGCACAGAAAAAAGCCCATTAGGCTGAGCTGTTGTCATATGACGAGTGCCACATCTCTCCAATCCCTGAACACAGAAGCTTGAAAGCCCATCTAGATAAGGTCTGGAGGTAGGATTCTTCTGGACTGGATGTGCATTTGTCATTAGCTTCAAGCCTCTTTCTTTGGCCCTGGAGCATTTTCTCCCATAAGCCGCTCCATCGGTGAGGTGCTCCCTGCTGCTCCGCTTAAGATACGCCTCACTATTTACCAGAGCATATTCAGACCCTGAAAACATGCTTTACCTTTCAAGAGAGCTTCTGATGTGTGCTGATTTGAGATCTGCATCAGCAAATGAGGTCAGGAAGGGAGACGGGGAGAAAAATAAACAGGGCGAGGGAAGAAAATCAACTTTCTTCACAACATCTAATAACAAAGGCTGTCCAATTATAGAAAACTGATTTTTGAGATCTGAAAATTAAGCTCCCATCGCTCCAAACAAATTTCTCTCTTCTCCTCAAAAGCCTTTCCTGGCAGCCCCAATGACCGAGCTATTGTCAATGCTTTGACAAGTTTGCTGTTGGCGTACGTTGCCGCTGTGGAAGGAAATCACTGGTAACAAAAACCAGTGTAAAGGTTTGGGCCTGTCTCGCCACCTTGTTAGAGCTTTCCAATATGTCCTAACCTTGCTCTTTCCAAAGCCGTCAGATGTCAGGTTTTAAAGCCCAAGTTTAAAGCCCTATGACTGCTTCCTCTAGCCTGATCAGAATTTCCAAGTTCCTACGCTGTCCCCAGAAACCCAGAGGGAGGCACTGACATCTGAGAGTAAAGAACGACATCACCCCATGTGTGCTTTCTGTGATTAAAATAACATGATTTTATGCAAAAGTGACAAAAGAAATGCAGCTTTTCTTCAGAGTCTGTTTCTCGGGTGTTCTCTTTCTGTAACATTTGGATTGTGTCAGCTTCCTACCACTAAGGAACGAGATTCTTCTCTCATACTGGGGTAAATTAGGCATGACTGCATTGGAAATGATGGTGCTTCTGGTGTGACAGGTTAATTGATCCCTAAACATTAGCTTTCCACAAGGCTGTCCAGAGTACTCATCACCAATTTTTCAGGCCATGCCATCAGTGCTTTTTTTTTTTTCTACAAAAATTTATTATTACTTTAAATAATATTATATTGAGGGGAAAGGGGTGTCAAACAACAGAACCTCTGAAGCCAGTGCAGCCTGTGTCCTCTGCTCCAAAGAAAAGTACAAGGATCCTTGGAAGGATGTGAGATAGCAGATGCTGCGTGCCAGGCCTGTGCATAGCTGCTAGAAGTTAGAGCATGTTTTTTCAATGGGACGCTAAATACCCCTCCTCAAATGTGGGATTATCCCTGGGAAGTGCAGATTATGCTTCCTTGCTGAATCTTGCCATTTTCTGGACTTGCTGTGAGGAGTTTTACAGTTTATTTGCCTATCGTGTGAAAACAACATTTCTGTCTACAGCTGAGACTTTTGAATTACTTTCACTGTGCCCTTCCAAAAGATTCTGGGGACTCTCGGGCTGAGGCACCGTGTTTGCCGGCCAAGCAGCCTTGATTTTGAGCCGCAGAGAAACTGAGGGTTACTTTGGCGACAGGCGTTCTATAGCAATAACTGTGCAGATACTGGCAAGAATTAAAGTCAGAAATCCGGGCTGAAGCTGACCCTCTCTTCCCCCTTACGAAGACTTGCCAAAAAGTCCTTGCGGGGAAAGGAGCAAGCAAGCCGAAGAACACCCAGCGTGCATCCCCCTGCCAGGAGTCATCGGGAAAGCAGGCTAGCTCTGCCTTCTCTTCTCCCATCCTCTGCCCCTCTCTGTGTCTGAGCTTGCTACAGCAACCACTGTGACTAATGAACTGCATCTCGCTTGGAACTGAACAACCTGCCTCCTTCAGCATCGCATCATCTGCTGCCGCAGTGTTTACATGGCACTTATAGTTATGTTGCATCAACAGTCAGTCTCGGCTCCTGCTGTGTGCTCACACGGATGTGCTCCCTTCTAGGCACAAACGCGATGGGTAGCTCGGTTTCCCACTTTTGGAGAGGCGTTTGGGAATTTACCCAAGAAGAAAGAGGCTCGCCGAGGAAGTGGGTCAGGAGGCTCCGCGTTGGCAGCAGCTGGGAGAGGAGTGAACAAGGACAATGAGGAGTTGTGGGCGACTGCTATTGAGGGCTCTCCATGGAGGAATTTGTTGAATGCTGCCAGCGAGCCTGCTGGGGAAGTTTGCACAGTCCCTCCCCGCTCTGGCAGCAGAGGCGAGGAAGCAGCCGTGTGAAGGAGGAACTCGGTGCAAAACTGAGAAACGGGAGATTTAAAAATCCCTGAGAGAGGTATTTAGGATGAGTTATTTTTTTTTTTGGTTTTTTTTTTCTTTTCTTAGCCAGAAAAATCTGAAGGTGTGTTTGTGGCCGCATCCCTAGTCTGCGGAGTTTGAGCACACGTGGTCAGGTCTGCTGTGGATACAGCCTGGGCTGAGCACATGGTGTGATGCTGACGAGCTGCTGGCTTCCACTCACAAGGAGATCTTGGTGGTGGGAGTGAAGTGTATGAAAAACAAAACCCCCAAACCAAGCAACCCACCACCTCAAGGTCCCACAAGAAGGGCTATGGGGAGCAGAGGCTTGTTGATGCACATCTAGTCTGCCCTGAAAGGCCCTAAGCCCCGCAGGTACCCGGGATGGATTCTTAAAAACTCCCACTGCTTGTTGCCAGCACTGGGAGCCTTTCTGCAGACAGGCAGCTGCTCCTGTCTTGATTAAACCTGCTTTGCCCAGCTCTTTAACGAGGAGTTTAAAGCCACGGCAATTACAAGCTCTTAATCCATTGCAACGTGGGAGTGGAAGACTGTTTGCTAACAAAAATAGTTCTGCAAACTGGGCCACAAAGCAGTGAAAGGAGAATGATGGGAAGACCAAAGAAGCAAAGTAGCTGATAAGGACAGGGATGGGGTGAGACTAGTACAGCAGAGAGGAGAGCCTTCATCTCGGGTCGGAGGCAGCAGGAGCGGCTGGCTCAGGATTTCAGCTGGGGTAGGTCAGCCGAGTCTCAGCCACTCCAGAAATTGAACCATCATCACCTATCAACGAAAGCCTGCATTTGTAGCAAGCTGGTAAACAGCCAGGATAAGTGATGCCCCTAAAGAAGATCTACATGAAAGATGTGGTTGTAGAATTTGCTCTTCATGTCTGTTTCCTCGCTCATTTTTGGCAGTCCAGTTTATCTGGTGCTCTTCTACTGTTCTGTCACGTAAGCATGAATACAAAAAATCTGACGTCAGACACTGACAGAATCCTTGCGTTGTCCGGGGGCTCATGTGGGATGGCAGCTCGAAGCTTTTACAAGGCCACAAAGGCAGAAAGAATTATTTGCTCTACGGTTTGTACCATTTGTCCTTAGCACTGAAAAACGCAGACACAAGTTAATCTGTCAAACTTCAAACACGCCCAACGCTTTTACCGGAGCCCCAATGCTGAGCTGTCAGCAGAAGAGACAAAGTCCAGGGGAAACTTAAATTTAGAAAGAAAGAGGGGAGAGGGGCTAGGGTTTGCCTTGCTTTGGAGGCTTTCACATGGACGTTAGCACAGCCATTATTTTAAATACTATTTTAAAACCATCTGATCCATGCTAAAGGTGTCGTACCTGTGCAACAAAGCAGCTTATGGTTCATTCTGGAGGGGTCATGAAGAACAGAGCAATGTGGAAATCTTCTGAAGTACCACCATCATTAACTCCCTGCAAATTTAAACCGACCCACGTCACCAAGACAATCCAAAAGCTTTGTGCTTTTAATACTAGGGGTACCTTAAGGGTAAAAAATCTCCCACAAAGTCCAGAGCTCAAAACAGGGAAGGTTAGGTCTAAAAGGCAGAATGTCACCTTCTTGTTTTACAATTATTCTCACAACAGCTGAATGTCAGCAAAGGTCTTGAAGCAATGTGATACTCATTCTGCTAACCTGCTCCACTTCAGTTCCTAATGTTCCACATCAGATAAATTACTTAGTGCCACAATTAAATCCTTATCTGCCCCGCTGGGACCTGTGTGATAGCCACTTTAGGAAAAAGGAAGGTTACTTTGAGCTCTTCTTTAAAAACTAAATTACATTAGGAAGTAATTGCAAATTATTAGTAGTATTAGTGTTATTTATTACTTGCACAACAGATAAGGTGTGCATGATCTGAATGCTTTCACATGTTCCCTGCACTGAGAGATGAGTTCGTGCAGGCCGATATATTGCCAGAAGTCTCTGTGAGGAAGAATACATTAAAAAATGCCAGTTTTATTGCTAGTCTTGTGTTTTCTGCCCTGAATGGATGCCCTGAGCCCTGCATTTATCATGCGGTTGTAGAGGCAATTAAAACACAGATAGAAAGAGGCAAGTAGTCATCCTTACAGAGCACGGTGAAGCAGAAGACAAGATGCATACCTCTGCTACTTCCTTGGGCAGGAGAGGGAAGAGGAGAGGTTCTCTGTGCTCCTGCTCTTGGTCTGCTCGCACAGGCAGAGGCAGGGCTGGCGAGATCTGGGGCCCAGGAGCAAGCGCTGCTCAACCTAAAAAGAACACGGCAAGGGAGATCACTGCCAACCAGGAGATGAATGAGTAGGTGTACAGCAAGGATTCGGATCCAGAAAAAGTATTTCCAGTTAAAGGCTGCAAGATTAAATCCGCAGGCTCATCGCCGCCTCTGAGGAAAGGCCCAAGTAGTCACAATAAAATCAGCGTCTGTTAGCCCACAGAGGTCTCAGCTGAGTTTAAAGTCCCTCGTGCTTATTACTGTGGCTTCACAGAAGAGAGTTTCCAACCTAAATAACAAAAAATTTTAAAGACAAAGCAGGACTGAAGGCTGTGAGGAGCTGGTTCAAGTCAGGATATGCAGAAAATGAGTTCTTCTTTCACAAATCTCAGCGCAGCCCCTCGCTGCCTGGGCAGCACAGTCTCTCCAGCATAGCGCTGGGTAATTTCCACCTATTTGTCCATGTGGAACAGTAGTTAGTTCTCATGGTACGCACAGATTGTATCAGAGCATACGCTCCCTCATGTAGAAGAGCATACGAAGAGGCTCACTCTCGTGTACCCCAATCCAAACATGAAAGTAACAGATTAAGATGAGATTTTCCAATATAATAAAGCACATCCCTTCTTAAATGGGGGAGATACTCTACAAAGCTTATTTTTAGCTCAGAATGAAAGAACAGAGAACTATCCCCTCCTTCCCCCTCCCCACCCTGCCATTTATTTTTGGGAAGAAACCTCCTACACAAACCCCCTTTCCAGTAGAATTTTAAATGGTTTGGATTACAAATGCAGGTTAGGAAGGGGCTTCTGCAGTCATCAACTCTTGCTACAGCAGGGAATCGTGTCCTGTGATTCCCCACTCACGAGCTCTGCAGTAGGGCACATCACGAAACAACGAAAGAAGCAACAATGAACTATTGTTGCCAAGTCTCTTCTGACTTCACTTGTATTACAGAGATAAATTAAGGCACGGTGAGGAACAGCTTTCTGCCTGCCTCATAGCATGCACAGCTTAGAGACTAGGAGGGAGACAGGGCTTTGAGTCACTTGTACAACTGCCTTGGCTTCATAAATCTGTGCTAGAGGATGGATTGAGGAGAATTTATAATTGCACAAGCCACATGGAGACTCTGGCACTTCACTCAGTAAGTGCCCCTTTATTGCAGCTGAAGTGCCGTGTATTTATCATGACCATAATTCCCAGCTACAAACAGGGAAGGACCCACTGTGTCCGTGTGGAGGAATTCCATCCACCCCACCGCTTTCCTTGCAGAAAAGTGGGCTCAACTTTTAACTCTGATAGTACATTCTTGGTAAAGACAGAAGCCAAATCGCTTAGTGGTGGGATAATTTCCACCCAGCTTGGGTAATGTGAATCTTGCTCCACACAGCCTTGTGAGAGATTGGACTGGAGTCCTGCAGAGGTTTCCTCAAACCACAAGAAGCAGCTGTGACTCTGAAGTTTCTTTGCTGCGACTGAAGCAAGCACTAAGCATCGTGGGGGAGGCAGTGCTGGTAGCCAGGTGCATCGAGAGCTACCCAACAGGTTTGAAATGCTCGTGCCCATCTCAACGTGCAGAAGACAGCTGTACTATTTTCCCAGGGCAGCCATTCACCAGACATAAGAAGATAAAGCTTTATCAAATCAGCATCTCTCTGTGCAGATGAAAAAAGCCCAAGCCCAAAAGGTGTGGGGAGTCATTCATCAAATATGCGAAATGTTTAAGGTGTGGAGGATTAACTGGGTCATCAACACAAGGCTGAGCACTCCCACCTTTCTGTCTTCTCCACTGATCTTACTCCTGCTTTCACAGGTATTTCTTATGAAGACTGGCCCTAGTGAGAATCTTCTGGTTCAATAACACCCAGTCTAGCATCTACATCTCTCTAGCTTTGGGGATATTGTCCAACGAGCTCTGCTCTGAGAGGGGACAAGTGGGACACGTATTTTTCTAGGACCTATACAGCTCTGCTAGTTCAACGTTTATTTGCTTGTAAACAAAGAGCTGCATTCCTTTGGTTCTTTAAAGCGACGGCAACTTCTAACCATCTGGTTTGCTCACAGCATTATTCTCACCATTCTAAAACTCCCAGATACCTTTCGACCACCCCCACAGCTGCTGCCGCTGTTGCAGATCCTGACATGGCACTTCAGCTCTGACTCAGGCAGGATCTCAACGCACCAGCAGATTTTGGCAAGCGGACTAATCCCCGCAATACCTACAGCGAGGAACTCGTCATCTGCGACTGCAGAGAACCGTTAAACCCCCAGCCTGACAGAAATGACCCTGCAAGCCAGGGTGAGAGTGGAGGTGAGATGATTTTCAACGCCTCTCATCCCGTCACGTGGACGTAACCACCAGCGTTCCCTTCGGAGGGGCTTCGCGTCGGTAAGCTGGGCTGCTTATCCAAGCCCTGCCATTTTTCTTGCTTCAAAACAGCAAATATTTTTCATCCCCTCTGTTCCCGCTTGTTAGTGTTTCATTTTCAAACCATGTTCAGCCCGTTCCTGTTGCAGCGGCTGCATCATTTCAGAAGGCTCTGCCTGTTTCTGATCCGCTGTCAGTTAGAAACGCTCTGCAGCGAGAAACAGAGACGCTTTTGTACCCGCTGTCCCTTCGCTGATAACAACGGCTCCAAAGGGAGCCTGCTGCACTTCAGGTAGGTTTTCCCAGCACGCCATGAAAGCACTTTAGATGTGGCAGAAGAGAGGAACAATCATGTCCTTGCCTTGCACTTGCTGCGTTAAAACACTTCGCCGGTGCTCTCGCTTTTTTAAAGTATACATAAGGACATCAACACCTTGCATGTGCCATGGCGTCCTAAGAATTTCCGCTGCTTCCTTACTGCTTAGCCTCTCTCCCACAGCCTGAAGTGGCCAATAAACCAGGAATAACATAAATCCAGCGCTGGCAGCAAGTGATAGAGCCTCTGAGGGGAGGAATGCTTCAGAAGGAAGGAGACTGCCTTTCTCCAAGGAGTGACATGGAAAAACCAAGGGGGAATGATTTCCACGTTACTCCTGGGGAGATTTCAATTGGACTCCAGAAGAAAATTCTTCACAATGAGAACAATTAAACATCGGAATCGTCTCCCAAGGGAAGTGGTAGACTCCCCTACATGGGACAGTTTTAAGACTCAGCTCGACAGGGCGCTGGCCCATCTCATTTCAACTATGTATTTTTTTTAACCTTGAAAGGTTGGACTAGATGATCCTTGAGGTCCCTTCCAACCTGGCATGCCATGATTCTGTGAAAAGACTGGGTGGTGATGAATATGTCAACAGGCCCATCCCCAGCTCTGCCACCGGCTTCTGCAAAGACTCTTGGTAAAGCATCCAATTCCTCCGAGACTCCGTCCCCTTCTGTCACATGGCACAGCTCCTGCGCCTGCCCAATGTGCAGGACAAGGGCTCTCACCATGTAGATGTCCCAGTAAAAGGGGTCTGACCTCTCCTGTGGCTGCCAAGAGTAACTGTAAAATGGGACATAGTAATGAGTCTGCCTTTCTCCCCTGCCTGGGAACGAGGTAAGGGGCATCCTCCCACTTGACATTAAAAGGAAAAAGCAGGCACAGAAAGGAGATGGGATTTGCTCCAGGTCACACAGCAGATCAGTGGCCAGGAACAGAAGCCAGCTCCCACTTCCCTTCTCAGACCCCTCTTCCTCCCGCTCTCTGTGGATCTCTTCAGTGCGTACTTTAATCACCAGACTGTGTTTGTTTTCATGGTCATGCATTCCTCCCATGAAGCACACCCACACGACATTGGATCCTCTTCGCCTTGGTGGGGCAGGTGGGTGGATAGTAAAGAGAAAATTATCAGTTCTCCGCATCCTTTCCAAGTTAGGAGTCCTGCTCAGCTCTGGCACCGTGAATTTCTTAGGGGGTTTTCTAGACTTTCTGGCTCCTTGTCCCACTTAACACTCCCCTGTCCTGGGGGAAAGGAAGCATGGAGAGCCGTTTAAACCTGAACTGGCAGACAGGAACTTCAGTACACTCTCTGAAGAAGACACAAAGTGATAAGGGGCTGAAATGTGCAGAGTCCTGAAGGGAAGGAGGAGAATAAAACCCTCTTCACAGCATGAGGATGCGTCTAGATATCACTGTAACTCAGCATGATGCGTGCTGGAAAGGCCCACGCACTCATTTGTTAGCCCACATTTGACCTCCAGTGAAAACCCAGCTGGCAGCCTCCCTGCACCTCTTCAGTGGTTCTGAGCAGAACTTTCTATTTGAAAACAGAGCACCTTGTGCAAACGGGTGTCCTTTATTTCCAGCTTGACAGAGTGGTGAGTGTTGTGCTTTCTTTTGACCCAGCAGTTTGCAGGACCACAAGGTTCAAGAGCACAGACTATCAGAAACAAATGTCTTCAGCCAAACAAAGGCAATTCTATTTCAGCAGCAGGAGGTCTGAGGACAGAAACACCACACCAGAGGGAAGCAGTGGAGGTAACAGAGCAGGGTAAAAAACTTTAGTGAGTACCAGCGGCTCTGCTGTTTCCAGTCACAAGAAAGATGCATATGACCAGTGCAGTCCAGTGAGCAGACCCTGGTGTTGTCCGCAGGGACAGGGCTGGAAGGGAGAGGCACGCAGTGCTTGACTGTGGTCAACTACTTCAAGTTTTGACCCTTAAATGCTGAGGTGTATGAGTCGAGACCTTTTCCATTTGATAGTTAAATGTTTTGAATAATAAATACTGTCTAATTCCCTGTCAGTCCTTTGAGGGGGTGATGTATAGACCGCGTAAATAATAGTCTAGTATGTGCAGTGTGTATGTAGTCCACAGACTTCACCCCTTCTAGATTCATCCTGCAGCTCTAAAGGCTGGTTGGCACCGACAGCTCCACTGTCAGCTCTGCAGCTCCTGCAAGAGTGCCAGGGAAAACGTGTCTTCCCACAAGAAGGGCAGAAGCCCAGGCCCAACCAGCCTTTCACCACAGTTCACTGGCCAGAGACTGTGGGAAGGAGGAAGTCTGCTTTCAGGGAGTCACGGTTCAGTAAGAGAGCGCTCGGCGAGAGCTGTGCCGTGACCACATCTGTAAGGGCAGCTCTGCCCATGGGCATTAGGAGTTCCATGAGCCAAAGGGCAATGTAAAGTGGTGTTGTCTGTTTTGGATAAAATAATTTTATTTTGGCACTGAAAGGGAACTTGAGATTCTTTCTTCATCTGCATGCAGGTTTATCTCCACGTTTGGGAAGTCTTAGCTTCACCTCCATGCTGCATCCATCTCAGATTCTCCTGCTCTACTCCATGAAATCCAACCAAGTAGGGAGCCTGCAGGAAAACCTCTCATCGGGACCACTCCCTGAAGAGAAATACCCCAAAAAGAGCCAGGGAATGTGCTTAGTAGAGGCGATGACAGCTTTCCGAAAGGTGCTTTCAGACACTGTTTACTAGAGCATTGCTAGCATTGCTCACGGTGCAATCACAACCCAGCAACAAAAACATGGCAAAGCACTGGAATGGCAAGGAAAGATCCTGCTGGAATCTGTACCTGTCGTCTTGTTAGTGTATCAGACCAAAAAGTGAAAAAAAAAAAAAAAGGAAGCAACTGGATTACCAGAAAGCGTGCTTGAATACCGCTAAGGTTAATAAAGATCAGAGTAATAAATTACAGACACACTAACTACAGCTGCACTCTGTGGAGAGAAAGGATGCAGCGAAACTGTTGATGTCTTCGGTGGTGGGTGTTCTTCCTGCTACTCCTTGGCAAACAGCCATCCAACACTGAGCAGCCCTCACAAGGAGATTCAACAGGCTTTGTTACCAGCGGATAACAATCTGAACAAAGAAAACCCAGATTTAGCTCGACTGAGCTGAACTTTATCTCTGAGACCAATGCCTCCGGTGACACGTTGCCGTGGCAACAGGAAGGCCTGTGCGAGAAAGGGTGCTGCCTGCTTTCCACCCCTCATCTTAGGTGGTTTAAACCCTCACTTTTCCACCACAGCCAGGATTTTTCTGGGAAAATAAGACGGAATAGGGACATGGAAAGAAAGATACTTCAAGAGGCAGAGCTTGGCAGGCATTAAGGAAAATAACCTGTGCCGGTCCCTGGCATCCCGTCCCTGGGATGTCACCTGCGCAGCGGTACCTTGCTCACTGTAAGCTCTCAGCTTTCTTTTTTTAAAAAAACACCTCACGTAACTTGTCATTCACTTCAGAAGCACCGAGCGAGGACAAAACTCTCGTCAGCACACACAAGTGCTCTTCTTGTGGACTGGAGCTGGCTGTCTCCTTCAGAGGGGGGTAGATTCCCCCGGGACGAGTTGGTGCAGGTGGGCGCCTTGTCCCAGCCTTGTTTGTACCCCCATCAAAGCCAACACGAGGGGCTCGTTTTACAGAGCTCATTTCCCTACTGTTTCACCGGCTGATCAGAAGCTGATGTGTGCAATTAGAAGTCTGGCCCCGAATTGCCCTTTAAAAATATGGAGATGCGCATTAAAAAAGCAAAAAACCCCGACAATCATTGTGACATCAGACCCTGCAGATTCGATTTGTCTCTTGGATTCTAATGCCAGCAACCCATTCCAGTTAATTGCAAGTTTTACTTGCAGACTGTACATGATGAAACCTCGCTATAAAAGAGATTTCTGCTGTAGAATGCTATGTAAATATTTACGTTATTTCCGTGGAGGAATGCTGTGCAATCAGACAAACCACACAAAGGCAAATGAACTCATCAAAAGAAACCACAACTGAAAAGCAAACATTGAAAAAAAAAAAAAAGCCTCCCAGGGGTGTTTTCCTCCAGAGAAGATCCATTTTCTAGTCTGCAGGTGCGTCTAGATGATTCGCAGGATGGGAAGCCCGGCCCAGTCCATCTTAAATCTCAGGAATGGGATTTTCAAGGAGGTAGGGTGCTGTGCCAGGCACACAGGCTCTGTTTCCTGCCATGGTTGTTACAGAGCAGCCGGGACACACTCAAACATCACAACTTTCAGCTGTTGTCTTTTGTGAAGTTCAGTCCTGCTCTGAACCAAATATTTTGTCTCCTGGTCACAGTTTACAGTCTCTAGTCCTAAATGTTTGGTAGCAGCAGAAAGGGAAAATCTGTATTTTGTCAGTCACGGCTCCTTTATTTTAGTTTTATTTTTTTAACACTGTCAAATATCCCCAGCACCAAAACAACATTAAATCTTTGTAGGAAGTTTGCTGCTGATAGCAAGAAATAGAATTATATTTATTTATCTTCCAGTTTCAAATTTTAAGAGATGCTGGAAAACAATCTGTACTGTCTGGTCGGTGGGGTTTTTGTGGTTTTTTTTTAAGCAAGAGAATGCTGCTTCCCAGGAGCTTTAGATAGATATTAATGCTCGACTACAGCCTGAGCACTAGGTATAGATACGGGCTGCCTGCCAAGCACGGAATTTCCCAGGGGTTTTGCTTGATCACAGTAACAGAAGTTGTCAGCACCAGCAATCAAAATCCAGAGGGTGACTGGAGGAACCAACAGTGCTTGTGTCTTGTCAGCCCTTTGGTGTCTGCTTTGGCAAAACCCCATACCACCAGAATGTGGCAAAGAGACAGAGCTCTTCCCCGCTGGACAGGTCCTAGGAGCTGTAGCACAGAAAAACAGGTTTAATAACCGGACTTAAGGACCTCCCTTATGTTCTCATCACCAAAATAATTGAATTAGTCACATACCGGGGAATCATCCAGAACAGCTTCTATTCCTAATGCATTCATTAACTAGTCTTTAACTAACCATTTTGTTTCAGGAAGTTCTTTTGAATAATGTCCCCTTTCTTTTCTCTTCTTTATTTAGCAACAAAGTTTCAGCTATTTTTTTTCCCCAGTTGCCTAGTGGGGAAGCGAGTTTCTGAGCGACTGTGACCGTAACTGGAGTACTCAGGAACCCGCCTACCTCAGACTGGATATTCAGAACCAGTGGCCACAGCACTGAGCAAAAAAATTGTCACCAAAGTAGCTCAGTCAAGATTCACCATATTAGGACTGAGCAGAAATGTGATGTAAAGCCCCAGTTAGTTTCTTTCCCTTAAGTTCCTCTTGGGAGAAATATAACAAGTAACATAGTAGGACTAGAATTAAAGCACCAACACTGGAAAGCTGACACCTGAGCCCAAATATCTGTATCCCAGCAGGAAACTGGATTTTCACCAAAATGATGCAAATCACAACTACCCTTCCCTGCCGAGGGACTTTGGAAAGAACAGATTTCCAGGGTAAGATACAAATGACCTTTGTTGCTGTACGGCGTATCAGACCGCTCCCTCCTCCCCTACTTTAGGATCCTACTCTTAGGCAAGATTATCATACTCATCTCAGAATCCATGCGCTAACTGATGAGCCTTGTGCTCGTGTTGAGGTGAATTTGAGTTTGTCAGACCAGGCAGGGCTATGGTACCATGGCTTAATTCCTGGGAAAAATGCAAAGAAGATGCCCAGGAGCGCTGGACATATGACTGATAGCCTTGTGTAGAAAAGCTTGGAGGATAAGAGCAAGAGAAGATGGGGGAACGGAAGGAGCAGTAGGCAGAAGATGGTGCTGTGACTCTCCATGAAGTGGAAAGCCTTGAGCAACCAGTCCTCAGAAACACTCCAGAAAACCCCACAGAACAGCACTGGCATGTTTGGCAAACACTGAAACAAAAATGCCACCACCTTGCCAAGCTGGCAGAGAGAGGCTTGATGTGTGACCGTTCTAATGAGCCCTGGCTAACACCAGTGTGTCCTTAGCACAGGCTGGGAAGGGAGCAAGGGCCATTCCTCCGCTGATGTCTCCTCGCCAGCTCTATACGCAGGCTGGCAGGCCTTCCTCAGGTATTATAATTTCCATAGCTGCCACATCCTGGCCCAAATCAAGAGCTGAAATCTCAGAGGCCCAGTGGGGACAAGTGAGTGAACCACAGACTGATGGTGAAGGGACTTGCAGTGTGTATGCCTGTAGTCACAGATGATGCAGTGGATGAGGCTGGGCTGAAGCACTCCAGAGTGTCTCCAGATCATCCAAGGTATCTGTCAGAGTAGTAGCAAACCTTCCTCTCACAGCTGACGGGCAGAGGGAAGAAAACTGGCTCTTCAGTTACTGACCAAAGAGATGGCCAGAGATTTAGTCTCCAAAAGCAATTTCGGCTCTGGCTCTGGCCATCAGCATGCTTCAGGCAATGAGTAGAGCTGAAGATAACTATGTGGCCGGCTGCAAAGCAGCAGAACCTGGCTGTGTCTCAGCATGCTCAGCAGTGACCTCTCCTCACAGCAACTATGGGCACTAATAACTAATGCCTCAGTCAAGAGAATCCCTTAACCCATGCAGCGTCTGGAGCTGAGCTGCAGCTTCCCTTTGGTTTTCAAACTGCTGCTTAAGTGGTTTTGTCATTGACCTTCCTGCAAGTCACAGGCTCAAATCACGTATGCAGAGAAAGATCTAGCCCCTGACCCCCTTCCCGGGGTGCTCCTGGCTATTCCATTTCATGTGTAGGGCCACTGAGAGAGGATGAATCACGATCTTAGTTCTGAGATGTTACAGCTAGTGGCACAGAGATATCAGTAGGACCTTTTTGAAAGCAAAAGTACAAACACCAGGCAAGTGTTTCTGACCAGTTGAGAGCTGAATTGGGAAATCCCAGCCACAGGAGGTGTCCCAAACCTCCCTCCAGTACTCACTCACCCTCAAAGCAAATCACACTCAAAAATAATAGCAAAACATACACCACATTTATAATTTCGCCTCTTGCCGTTTCTCTCTTGTTGCACTTAATACAAGCTCGGTATCTTATAAACACACCTGGGTTCAGACCTCCAGACCCCGCAGATCATTCAGGGCTGAGTGATGCCTACGTGGCACATTAGGCATAGCAAACTGCCAGGGTGTGCGGGGCCTCGAGCAGGAACGACCACAGCGTTGAGCTCTCGTTAGTCTTCCCCCAAGAATGAGATAAACTAATGCGTGCAGAGATTCTTATTCCAAAGGGCTTCAAGTTTTTTTTTTCCAGGAGGAAGCACCTGCTCAGGAATACACAGAAATGCCAGGACACAAATCTGGAACAGCAGCATAGAAAAGGCAAAAGGACTCCTCAAAACGGCTCTGCAGCAAAGAGGAAGGATGGGCAAGTTTTTCAGTACCTTCACGGGAAGGCTTCAGAAGCAGCATTCCCCACTGCTCTTGCAGCAGGGCACCTTGGTCTCTTTAGCTGAAGCCCAGAACTCCACCAAGTCAGTGGGAATCTTTTTGTTCGCTTCAGTGAACTTTGGACTAGCCCCATAACGGATGCAGCACTAAGAACCTCCCATCAACAGTGCTCCAGGAGCTGGACGAGAGCTTGCCCTAGCCCAGCTCTCAGTTGATGTCACACTGGAACGGCAGAAACACCAGACGCAGATGGTTTCAGTAACTTCTTGTATGTCTATAGTCAATCTAACAAATTTTATGCTTTGAGTACCCTCGCAATAACACAGCAAAATTCTGGCTCGGGCAGCTGTTTGGAATTGCATTTTGCTGCCCTGCTAGAATGCAGTCTGCTCGTAACAACCTCGGAACGCTTCCAAGTTGGCCTGAGTCGCTTTCTGCAGAGAAAACGCAACCTTTCACTTTTCATTCTATGCTTTTTTCGCTGTGTTTTATTTGTTTCTTTGTAAGCACTTAGGGTACGCTGTAATGGAATTTAGCCTTACAGTATCTTGCAGATTTGCAAGAGGCTTAAACCAATGAAAACGGGAAGCCGTTATCTTTCCAGCACCAGAAAATTTGTTGTCTGATTTAATGATTGATTTCAGGGATACATGCATTAATGCAATACATCATTAATGAGATGCTAAATTACTAGCAGTATTCCCGTTCTTTATTAAACACTTTGGCTAATTAGAATGGGAACATTTCAGAGGCTGAAGCTCTGTGATATCCTGCAGAAGGTCACGGCAGAAGGCGGCAGGCAATGGATTAGTGAGCACGGGAACTCAGCACGTCTGTTCAGCTCAGCCACAGGGTTGCGTTGCTTCTGAAATCAAGAAACCTGAGGTTCCTGAAGCTCTCTAGTGCCTTTTTTTTTAACCTGTAAGTATATAAAATAAAAGTGAAAACTCTAATTGTGATGGTGAGGAAGACCATGAAAATTGTTATTTCTGAAGTGGCTTCCGTGCCCGCCAGTCGTGCCTGAGAACCAACAGCATTAGAGTCTGTGGAAATACACAGCAAAACCATGTTCCACCAAAACCCTGGGGCAACTGACTCAGAACAATACATTCCAGAAACTCAGGTATGAAATACGGATCTTTTTCTCCCATGCCTCGCCCGCAGTGGTCACACAACTCTTGCACAAGCCATTGCAGAAGACTGACTTGGAGTTTCACTTCTGTTCCTGTGACCTTCAGGTAGCATCCTTCTGAAGAGGAAGCAAGCTGCTTTTCCTTCCCAGCAGCACATTTCCAGCCGTAAGCTTGGAATGCTGTGCTGCAGAATGGAACAGCCAGTTCCAGGGGCACTCAGTGCTGCCATTGCTATTCACGGTGCATCCTACTTTATTTTCCTTTATATAATAGGCATAATGCGGAAAGCAAATGCCATGGCTAGCCTGCTTCAAGGGCTCTGGTTTTTACTGATCTGAATGTCACAAGTTTACCGTGGAGAATTGCTACCAGCCAGCCAGTGAAGCTCCTGGCAGCATCCTGGATGTGCAGGGAGAGCGTGAGACAGGCGGGCAGCCCACACAGCCATCTCCGCCCCTCAGTAAACTGCTGGGAATAATGTGTTATTTGCTTTAGGGAATAAACTGTCTCTCTCCGAGCAGCACAGTCTGAACGCACTCCTGGCCACTGGAAGCAGCCCGTCTTGAGTTGTGACCCTGTCCGCTCTTGCAGGTTTAAACAGTCAGATAAGCTCATATCAGAACGAGAAAAATCATTTCAGCTGGCGTAAAGTATTTTGGTGGCGAAGTGACCGGCACATTTTGCTGCCATATGTTGACCTCCTGTCACGCCGACGGGGCGAGAGGTGCCAGCCGATAGATGAAGTAGAAACCCTGTGTTCTCACCTTGCTAAACGGCTATAATAAGTGAAGACTATTAAAGATCCCAGAATGTTATACATGACAAGTATAGCACCGACACAATTCTCTTGGCAAAGGCCCAAGCCAGGTAATTACCCTCCGCCTCCCTCGATTTGCTCTCCGTGGGCAGCGGCTTGAGCATTTCCTCCATGGCGATGCTGTTGGGACCCGTTCGCCACCAGCAACCCCGAGGACAAACGAGGTGCCTTTAAGGTTCATTCTTTTGCCCCGTTCCTAAAAACGCGTTCGACTCCAAATGACATCTTTGCTCGGAGATCAGTATTCAGGGGAGAAATGTGTTGAAGCACTCATCTGCGAGTGGTTACGTCAGGCACGGACCGAGCAGCTGACAATTGTTCTTTGTAGTGCTGGCGATGGGGGAGGGCAGCAGGGAAAGCCCTGCCTCAGCTCCTGCCTCCGCTCCAGTTGAAAACTGGGATATTACTCCAGTATCTACAAAGATATTCAGAAATGCAAAATTATTTCTTTTCCGAGGTCAGTTAAGAAGGTGAAACTTATGCTAGATGCACGAGGGATCGTAAGCCATGCAAAAAAATAGCGCTTCTGGCTGCATCACCAAAATTACAGTGAGTTGTACTTTTAGCCTAAATTTCTCATGAAACTGAATTCAAACTAAGATTCCAAGAGAGGATCCTGGGACAAGCTCCAGAAATTATTGCTGAATTTTTATGTTTTTTTTCCCACGCAGTCTGAAAAGAGAGAGAGAGAAAAAAAAAGAATAATCTCAGCTAACAATTTTGGCTAATCATAAATTCAGTTATTTTCCAGTTCTAGAAAGCTGTCTAAATGCCAGGTCACCATACCTGACTCTGTGCATCACCAAAATATTTCGTGACAAATGAATCTCAGAGTGCAAATCGACACAGTTTAAGGATCTTCTGGCCAGCTAAAGTTACAGACGGGTGTTCTGTGTTAATTAGTGTTTTGTTGTTGTAATATCTAAAGGCTTCTATCAATTTATCAGTTTAATACAATCTTATTAAATATGCCAACAGCACCCAGTCAAAATTTGGTGTCTAGAGTATATATATATATGTACTATAAGACCAAATCACTAAAGCACAAGATAACAGCAATAATCAAAAGCTGAATGAAAAAGAATAACTACTCAGACCCAGAGGCTTAGACATCACCCCTGAATTTCCCACTATTAGTTCTTCCATATTATTCCTTTAATATTATTGCTTTGCAGGTTCTGTTGCAGTTTCATTCTCTGAGTGCAAAAGCCACCAAGTACAAAGCAGTCCCTCAACAAAAGAAGGACGCAGTACTCAGTACTTCAGCAACATCTGTCCAAAAACAGCTTCTGGAGGGAATGCTAACTCATATGAATTATTATTTATGGAACTATTAATAAACGTTCATCTCACTGGCTACAAGAGAATCTCACATGGCAAGAAAATAAAGCTAATATTGAATGGAAAGTCTGCTTATCTGGTGCGGTTCATCCTCCACCGATCTGTTAAAAACACAGACTAAGAACTTCTGCATGATCAACTTCCGTTTCATCCTGTGAGCCTGGTTTCTGACGTTACTGCCATTTCTGATGAGCACTGTAACATACAAGGTCATCTGTCAATAAAATCCCACGCGTGTCAGAAATAACGCAAATAGCAAGAGTTTGACCACGTGGAGGGGACCCATTTCCGAGGCCGCAGGTATGACCTTGGTCTTGTTCTCGGACTGAAGAGCTGTGAACTGGGAACAGGCCACAGACATGTGAAAGAGAATCTTCTGCTACTGTATTTTTCTTTTATTTGTTCTGTGATTTATACGGAGAATGCAGTTTGGAAGCAATGAGACCGCACAGTGTTCTTTGACTCTTAGACTAAGATGAATTCTTGCGCAACTTTGTCCATGTTTTTAAATCATGAGTTGGGGCAGAAAAGGGATCTATGATTATCCCAGATTTCCTGCTTCGTGTGGATTTTCAAATTTTGAAATTGATTTGATTATGTAATATAAGGTGTTTCAGAAAAAAACTGTAATTTATTACAAAGATAAAATTGCTGAGGAAAAAAAAATTTCCAATTTTAAGGGGCATAAATTATATTCTGAAAAGTGAGGCAGAGGTAAGTGCCTGACTGTGCAGCCTCGGTAAATTGTGTAAATCTTGGTGACCTGAATCCAGGCCACAGACCACGAACGACAGCATTCACCTCCTTCGAATACCACTATCCTTGATAAAGAGCAGAAATTAATTGTATAAGGAAGCTGAAAATGGATTTCTATTGGTGTTAAACGTCTGGATCCTTTTCCAGAGTAAAGGCACGGTCTGCTTTCAAAAATAACAACTTCTGGATTGACCTGCACCCCGATGAAAGCCAAGCTGCATCTGAAAGCTCAGGCTGAAGTGATCCAAAATTTGAAACTCCACAGTGAAGGTATTTACACCTAGACTGCTTCCCCACTGCTCCCCTGACAGGTGTCTCTCTTTGACCTCTTGTTGACATCTGCTTTAGAATGAGATGAACCCAGCTGAAACGAATCCCACCCCTGGTGCACTCCATTAAGGACGTTACACCCTTTATTTAAGTGCCAGCTCCCAGTCTTGGTCTCTCCCTGATGCTGCCTGGTAGCTGCTCCTTGTACAGAGAAATGATGTAAAATGGTGCCACCGCTTCAGCCCGTGTCTGCTGCTTTGGCACACATTGCAGGAGAAATATGAAGACCAGCAGCGGCCACATGAGTGTCTAAAGATGAAGCAAGAGCAACACTGATAATAAGGGGAGCGCAAGAACTTCAGGTAAGCCAAAATATTGTGAATAGTTTTAGAAGACCACCAGGCTCCTCAACTTTCACCTAGCACGTTAAAGTGGGATTAAGGCAAAGGGAAATAAGGAAAAGTGAAATTTTCTGCTGTTACGCTACAAAATTCTGGCAGAAAATCTTTGGCAGCCACAGAACCGCAGTGTCCCCTGTGCCTATTCCAGTATCTGACTGCTCTTTCTGTGAAGGTTCCAGAGGCAATGTTAAAGGTACTATAAATAAAAAATTCTCCTCCCTCTGCTGAATATTTTGATCTTGAGTATATAGTAAGAATAGTTGCTGCTGCTTGAACCAGACTGGGAGAGTTGGAAAGGGTCAGCTCCTGCTCTGTCCAGAAGAATGAAGCAAAGCTCTCCCTTAATTCCTTAGACAACGCACAGGAGCATGAAGAAGAGTTGTGGGAAATTCTAATATATCCGAATAATATCAGAATAAAAAAATACCATGGCAGAAATATGAAGCAATACACAAGCAGGAAAGAATGAGGGTGAAATCACCATGCCACTAACATAACTAGGAATTTTTCCGCTGCCCAAAATGGCCTAAGGATCTGACTCTGCAAGTAATGTTATGAAACAACTGGCATTCCCGTTGGACTTTCTCTGGATGGAATTGAGGCAGTTATCGTCTTCCTCCTGATAAGATACTGCAGGTTTTCTTTTTGTGGGGACTCTCCTTGTTGTTACGCAGATAACTTGCAGATAATGCTTTCCCTGCAGTTCGCAGGGAAAACAAAAGAGAAAATAATCAGCTTGCTGATAGCTGGATTGTACCCAAAGGGTTTGGGGAGCACTGGCTACTGTGACAAGTCCCTTTCTTGTCCTCCCTGTTCTGGGCCCGTCAGCTGTTAGGGGATGACTGCCCTGAAATGTGCAAGTGGAGCTTGGCTAAACACTTGCAGGCTCAGGTAGATGCATCTTTGAGAAGACTGTGTGAACCTGTTATCCACATCACACGTTATCCCCAGTGCTCTGCAGCAGAACACCAGGGATGCAAGTGCAACCTGTTGAAAGCCAGGTAGTAAATTCAGGTAGACTTCAACAAGTTCTTTCATTTTACGGGGTGTCCTGTTACCTTTAAGGAGTGACTCGGAGGAGCTAGGTGAAGTGGGTAAGTGCCCTGGAGATTGCTGGCTTAGTTGGAATTTTGGCTGTGTAAATGTGGCCCTTTAGCATCTGCTGCCACGTGGCTGATTTGTTAATACTTTAATCATGCATATGTACTTTTAAAGCTAAATACCAAGGAAATATCAACCTGATGCCAGGAACGTAGTCTTCTGGCTGTCTTCAGGATTAGAAGGCTATTTTGTGGTAGGATTATTTTAGAAGGGAAGCTTGGTCAGAAACATAAGACGGAAACTTGGGTGCAGTCTGATTTCCTTGCCCAGCGCAACGACTTTCATAACCGTTTTATCTTTTATCAAGTAAATGCTGACATCAAACTTAAGCCCATTACAAATGGCTATATTTAATGGCCCAATTATATGGACATGTCTGCCTCTTAGTAATACGGTGACAGAAATGTCTGGTAGATATTGATTGCTAGCGTAATTATGAGTCATTTCCTCTGATATAATGCTTGTGCCAATGAAGGTTAGGATGCCCAAGGGGCTGTTTTAGGCTAAAAAAAAACCAAACTGAAATAGAAAGGGAGTGTGCCCTATAGAATGGCAATAACTTTCATTCAGAAAACAGCTTTACAAGATCTCTTGGCTTTGAGAAGAAAAGGATTTACATCCCTTCTAATATGGAATTAGAATAATAAGAAACAAAACTTTTAAATGGCAGAAGAGAGCAAGATAGCATATTTCCAAGGGCTTTGTAACATGAAATACACTTGATAGAACAAATCACAGCTTAGAGTTAACTGTTGCACGAAGTATGATGTTTAATAGCCTTTCAAAGGGTTTGATCTGGTGCCATCAGGACAGCTAGTACGTTCTGTGCTGCTGCTCCCCCCCAGGAATTACTTTTCACAGATAAAATCGTGTCACGTGGACCCCTCATGGAATTCCACGCATCTGTTCTAATCGTTTATCAATGAAAATAAAACTTTTGACTTGGTGCACAAGTAATAACGGATGGTGGAAAACTGTGTCACAAACACCGTCAGGAAATCAGCTAGACTGCTTCTGGTCCTTACCAGGATGCTGAAACCAAGTAGACGTGCTTACAAGGGGTGATCCAATAAATACACCCAAAAAACCCCCTCTTTGATCTAGATCAGACCACAGCAGATACTGTGGCCCCTGTTGTGAAAGCCATTTTGGTGAGCACATAGAGCAGGAAAGGGTCGTGGGCAGTAGGGAAGTCAGTGACTCTACGTTCCTTTATGAGACTCCGGTTGCTCTGCGGCCAGGCTCTTAATTACTCACATTATTGTAATAGAGCTTTCTGCAGAGTCAATGAGGGGGAGGGGAAATGAGCTTTTGTTGTTCTTGCATTTAATTCCATCCTACCGCTTTCAATATTGGCCTTTGGGTTGATGGGTTAAACCGAGGTTCAGGAGATCCGTTTTCAGTTTCCTTTTGGCCACAGGTTTCCCAGAGGGAAGCACGAGGCACATCACTAAATCCAGTTTCTCACTAGGCTCGGCTAAGGTGACTTTGTTTCCTCTGCTTAAACTGTGTGCTGTCCTGAGCAAGGACGGGTTTATACTGTGCTTTTAAAAATTACTGAGTTTCGTTCCCCTGAGCACTCCACTAACATAATAAGGACTTTGCTGATATAAAATTTGATTTCCCAGTCCTCACCAAGAGTAAACTGGAAATATGAAATAGAAAGGAGGATGTTGAATTACACTATCTTGCAAGACTACACGCTGAGTTGTATTTACGTGTTATGATACGTTTATCTTCATGAGATATATCAAAATAACTTGCATACCCTAGGGACAAACTGACTGCCAAATGCAATGGCTTTCCCTGACTGTCCTACCTGACTAGGAACTTGAAGACTTCAAAGAGGATTGTGATTGTTCACAAGTCTTCTCTTTCTTTTTTTTTTTCCCCCCTCTCCCACAATGAGCACAAGCCCTTCTCCAAAAATAAAAGCTGGTGCTGCTGTGCAGATGGTAGACATCTGCAGAAGAAATGCATCATCTTGGGTCATCTGGTATTGCTTATATTATCACTATAGGCACAGAGCCATTTATTTGTTATTTACAAGGGCCTCATTAGAGATGAGACCCCTGCTGTGAGAAGAGCTAATGCCACACACCCAAGACATCACCCTAATCCTATTGTGATGGCTTGATTAGCATTTATGCTAGCCTAAGACCTTTTACCTATATGTGTAGACACAAACTGCCACATGTATTAATGTGGAAAGATTTATACAACAGACAGAGCCCTGCAAAGGCATGAAGTGCCTGTCTATGTTCCATCATTTAGCATTCAGGAGATTCTTTAATATTACATTAATTTTGGATTGGAGATTTACAGTACAGGGTCAGCAGTGATAAGGACTGTCTTCAAAAATCAAGGAAAGACTCACCAGGCAAACATTTGATAATCCTAATCTGGATTGAATTGGCACCGCTTGGTGATTCCCACTCGTGAATCTGGCCCCTGTGTACGGTACCAGACTGAGTATGGCAAAGATCGAGATAGTAATGTGGTGTCAAAAGATTTCATGGCTGAACTTGAACATCCCGAATGAGGCAACTCCTCAGATGTGCCTGGGTAGCTGCCTCAAAACAACCTGATCTGGTGCCAGGATATTATGTACCCCAGAGCTTAGATCCGCCCTTTGGTAATAAAGCAGAGGATATCTTCGGTTCAAGAACAATGATTCTGCCTCACCAGCAAGAAGCTTTTTAGGATCTTTTCTTTCTCACTGCATTTCAGCACCATCTTAAGACCATTATGCAAAAATAGAAGCATTACTTTCCTCATATTTTTATCATCTCAACACTATTTTTAAAGAAATGTAAGGCTGAGATAACACAAAATCAGAGACTGAGATTCGACTGCTAGCATTATTCTCTCTACTACATCACCTACTTGTACAGTTTTCTTCCTCAGAAGTGGAAAGTATGGCAAGATTCATCTTCTGGAGCCTTGACTTGAAAGGGTCTACCTCTGTCCTCTTCCAAAAGGAGCCGGTGCCACCCTTGTGGTAGGGGAGAAGAGAAGTGAAGGGTTGTAAAGATCCTTTCATGCTGTCTCTCGGATAACTTGTTTACTGCTGAGGGATGGGAGAAATCTTCATTAAGTTGCATAAATGACCAGTGGACTCTACTAAGCTTTAGATCTCCCTCTGTGGAAAAAAAAAAAGAAAAATCAGTTTAGCTTGGTCTGAATGTGAAATGGAGCTCCATGTTGATACAACGTGGTTTCTCATAACTTTCCTATGTGCTCGAACATTCCTGACAGGCATATTTATACTTTTTTTAAATAAAAGCAGATTGAGGGATGGATTTTTCCAATTAAGATAACCATTTGCTGCTTGCTACCAAATGTTCAGCCAGAGACATCCTCATGTTTTAGTCTCTTCCATTCTCATTTTGCATATACTAGTTTTACACATGTATTAATCCACATAATATGATGGCGAGTCTTCTAATTAACATTAGTATAAATAAAAGCAGAACTAGAACAGCTGTTCTTTTAAAATAGCTAGGTATTAGTGATGTTTATGCTATTATTTAGAGGCACTGAGCGATGGATGTGCTTTAAATGCCTCAGCTAATCAGAATGCTTCAAATTAAAACAAATACTAGTGATACCATGGGAAGAGTGTCAAGGAACAGGCAATTCATCCTGATGTACTCTTTACAGCCCCCTTATTTTCTGTGACCATCTGATCGGCAAAGCCTTTCTCTCTACTGAATTGAAACACCAGAGTTGACTGGATGGGTTAAAAAGATTAAAATGAGACATCTACTGCACACCGTAAGTGTAATGGTGTTATCCGTGGAAGCACACACGTTGAAGCCTTAACTCCAAAGACGGCAGATTTCTTTTCTTTCCAAAACAACATGGGGAGTAACTGCCAGATGACTTCTAGAATGCCATTAGATTGTTGAAGACATTTCTGTTGTGAGGCAGACTGACAGGCTGTCTCACAAAGTTTCTTGCCCTGGACCCGAATAGGCTAACAGCAGTCGTGTGTATTTTCTTAGCTCTGTGCACGGAACAATTGCCCATTTGCACAGATGCAGCGAACAAAATCCTCAAGCGGGACAAATGCTGAGATCGATGTTGGAGTTTGTTCCAGGTATGGAGATAGAGCATAGGTGTTTTTAATGCCAGAATTCTGAATGTTTGGATTGTAATTTTATATCTTTCTGATGACTTCATCTCCGTTCTTGTGGTTTATGACATCACCAGAAGGGCTTTTATAGTTTTGTAAGCCCTTTTGGCTACAGGAGGAAGGGGGATACTATTTTTTTGCTTGTTTATGAAGACTGCCTTACAAAATAATCTGTGACAAAGAGAAGGATATTTTAAGAGACTGTCTCTGCTTGTATTGCCCATCTGTGAAGAAGAATATTGAGTTGAGGTGCATTCTGCATAGTGTTGTTATTCATCATAATAAATATCTAGACAGCATAGAATAACACCTTGACCAGAGAGACTATTGAGGTGCCTTCCCTCGGTGTGCCGCTAATGTATGCCTATTTTCTGCAGCCTACAAATAAGTAGGAAGTCTACTTCGTGGCTTATAATGCTAGGTCTAATGGTTCACACAGAATAGTCCAAGTAATTCTTTGCTGCCTACCTCTCCTTATGATGCTAGTCAGGGGCATGTTGATGAAAATTAGTCCTGTTGCTTTTTAATGATGAGCAGCATAAAACATCTGTCATTATAGCAACGGTTATTACTGTCCTGTTGCATCAGGTTTGGATCTTGGGATTTGACCTCGGTAGCAATTTTCGATTGCAAATTTTTCCTCTCAAAGCTCGACTACAAAGCCTAACTGTCTGCGACGTTATTTCTTTTTAGTTTGGCAGCTGAAGTCCTCTCTTGACCCCACACGATGCTTTAACGTCACAGAGCATTTCCAGTGCATCCTGTAATAATCCTGCCTCAAATTCCAGCCAGTGAACAGTTACGTCAGGAAAAGGGGAATGCTGGCTATGGAGAGGGTTATTTTGCAGCCTTTCTATGATGCTGAAGCTGCATCAGCTCTGTGAAATCTCTGTACAGTTAAATCTCTGGCTCACTTGTTCTCGTGTTTGCATAGTAGCAGTGATTTGATAGATGCCATTGCTGCTGTTTTTAAACCTGGGGGGAAAACTTGATCCAAATTTCCTGTTTGCTTTTAAGCAAAGTACCCCATTGAAATGCAGGTTTCAGTTGTCGATTTCTGTCATTTGCACTCTTTATTTTATGGATTAAGGAAATGAAATGCATGGTCATGGCCCATAGACATCTGTTAACAGCAAAAAGAGGGGAATATTTCAGGTAATGTACTTAGAACACCTCACTCAATTCGGATATGCTTGGGACTGGTCTCTACTGGACTTTAAAAGCCACAATTTTGTTTTCAGATGACTTGGAAGTTTGAATTCAGACTAGACATCTGGTGTCTTTCCTCTGTCAAATCTTTTGAAGAGCAGAGGGGGAAAACTCATGTTTCTGGAAGTCTGCTACAAGTGAAATGGTGCCTGTGCTCCTCCTGTGTTCTGCTCTGTCACTGAGCTGGACAAGGGTTGGAATGTGTATTTTTTTTTTTTCACTACTGGCTTCCACATGAGTTATTTCCCTTTACTTACCCTGAGAATTAATGCTACAATATTGTTGACTAAGGCCTTGCTTAACAGGAGTAGAGATAATACTAGATGTCTCCAACAACAACTCACAGTGTATAATAACTCGTGCTATTTGTTTGCGTGTAACAGTCTTTCTTCACATATCTTCCTGTTCCAGTCTGGGGAAAAGAGCTGCCTATTTAACATTTAATGTTCCATACAACGCTATAGTTCCACACATACAAATACTACCATTTTGCCGGTATTTTGCTGGTTTGCTGATTTTTGTGGAGAAGGTGACTGAGATTTATGAACTGTGACTGAGACTTTTTTCTATGAAAAATGGACAGCTGCATCTTATAAGTTAGTGTTATCGCTTCCTCAGTCAATAAATAACGGCCTGTGCGCTCCCACAGTCTCCTATTAGGAATGCTATAAATGTAATTTTTACTAGGTAGTTGTCTATCTAGATGTTCTTTGTAGTGAATGGAAAGAAATAGACACTTGCGTAAGGCCTCTGGGAACTAGAACTAATTCTACAAACTATTCCTGACAGTACTAATAACGGTACGACGGCTCACTCTCTTTTCTCGGTAGGAAACGATTGGGCACTGATCTGGCTGAATGCAAAAGAGTTTACCTAAGTGCTCAGGGCAGGACTCAGAACTTCCCTAGCGCCAGAAATCCAGCCGATGGAGCTGCTATTAAAAAAAGACCACATCTCCTGAAACCGTGTTTTGTTGCCTTCTGGGGTTACTTTTTACGGGGCAAGCTCGTTGGGAGGGTTGATGGGGAGCGGAGGGGAGACCTGAGGAGAAGCAGATGGCTTGCCACTGTGTTTATCCGCATTTGTCAACCAGCAGTTGGAAGGATGGAGAAACAAGGTGGGAGTCTTGCAAGATGTTCTGGTTTGATGGACGCTAGAGATTCTGCCTCTCTCTCCTCTACAGCCAGGAGTTGATTTAATCTGCTAAAGTTGTGCAATAATTGATGTAAACTCGGTGTACTCCTTATGATAAAAGGAAAAGCATATCTAATATATAGCCAGAAACTGGCTTACTAGTTTCAGGATAAAGGATATTCTTTCTCCTGAGGGCTTTCACCCCGAACAAATATTCTTAGTGAGAGGTTGGCTTTGTATTCCAAAACGGTCTGAGCTGCGCATCTGTATGACCTGAAAAACATTAAATTGAATATTGGCATCTTCCTGGATGAGTGACCTTATGTTGGGGGTGAGGGGGGGGAGTATAGAGTCCGAGAATGCAAACCTGCAGAACAGTGGAGACTGGTGTGAACTGGGGGAGCAAAAGGGAGTCGAGTAATAGCACACGGCAGGGTTGAGCAAGGTTGCTCGCCGCAGATAATCAATCCAATGTGAGGCCATGGGCCAGGCAGAGCAAAGGAGCAGAGAAGGCATGTTTTCAATCACAGCGCAAGAAGTAATTTTGTTGTTTCTTATAGAGAAGGATTTTTATAAAATGGAAAGGGGGAAGGGATTTCTCAAACAGAAAAGGATGAAATAAAAGAATATGATCTGGCCTGGAATGATCCTTCAAACCACTAACTGCAAAGCACATGAAAATGCTGTTGGAATATTGGTGTCAAATTGTATCCAAAGGGTATTGTTTCTTCATCTAAGCTATCTTCTGCCTACCTGGTTTCTCCTTGGCATTTTTCTGCTAGTAAAGTCTGTGTGTCGTTGGCAGTCCTTACATGTTCACAACTACTCTAGGTACTTTGAATTTCATTTTAAAATAGCAAGGACAACTAGCAAACTAAGCCAAATTGTTTTGTGTGTATGACAAAGGTCTACTCCAGTTGAAGGGCTTTTCTCTAATAGCAATGAAATGAAAGCGTGGACTGTAGGCTACACCTGAACAACATAAATGCTTGAGTTTTTTTAACCTAAGAACTTTCTCCCCTTAAAGCACAGATCACAAAGCAAGTCAATATTATGGTCAAGTAACGGGGGCTCAGCAGCTCCTGTTGTTTGGGGAGGTGCTGGAGAAGCACTGTTAAGATGTGGTGGTCTGGTAATGGCCTCAAGTTGCTCCAGGGGAGGTTTGGATTGGATGTTAGGAAGTTCTTTCCTGAAAGGGTGGTGAGGCATTGGAACAGGCTGCCCAGGGACGTGGTGGGGTCACCAGCCCTGGAGGTGTTGAAAAATGAGTGAACGTGGTGCTTTGAGACATGGTCTAGTGGCCAGGGAGATGTTGGGATGAAGGCTGGACTTGATGATCCTAGAGGTCTTTTCCAACCTGAATGATTCTAGTCTGAAGAAGACAGGCTTTTTGATTGTTGTGTAAGTCTAGTTCAAAACTAGTTTTTCCACTGTCACCTTTTTTCTGTATACCCAGTACCGAATCCACATCATCCTTAGCAGCACGCCTGCATGTCTACCACCTCCCTGATCGTGAGGGAGGAAGAGCTGCTGCTGTGGGTGTTGGTGTGGACAAGCTGAATGACAAGACGTTCCATATACACACACGTGAACGTGTAGCTCAGTGGAACGCTTGGACGCATGGCCCATGTGAGCTGGGGCAGCTGGAGGGTGGATGTAGAGCCGTGTGAAGGGAGGTCTGGCAGAAAGGGTTCAAAGAGTGGACAACCTTCTTCTTCAGAGGTGGGTCTCCACAGAGCACCTCTTCACCCACGGTTCCTCCTGGCTTTTGCCACCAGGCTTAGCTCTGGCAAGGCGCTGCCTGGAAGAACTCCAGGTTTTGGGGTTCCCTCCAACCACACCCTGCGATTTCTAGCCTCCCCACGCAAAAACGGAAGCAGAGCCCCCCACCCGACGCATGGACCTGACCAAAGGGTCTTCCCCTTGCCTCCCCACCTGCCTTCCCGCAGGTGCTCTCCCCCGGCAGAGCCCACAAGGAAACCCCTCCCCATCGCCTCGCTCCTCAACCTGATTTCT
>VZZY01004065.1:35616-157125 GCA_013400335.1 Eurystomus gularis | reverse complement strand
CCCGGGATCCCCGCCGCCGAGCTCGGCGCTCCCCGGGGAGCGCTCCGCAGCCCCTGCTGCGCCCGGCCGGGGCTGTGTCGCTGCCTCCTCCCTGTCCTCAGCCGCTTCCCCCCCGCCCTTCCAGCGTGGCCCGGAGCGCCCACGCTGATTGTCCCTTGCTCCCTTCACCTCCAAGCTGTCCCTGCCTTTGCTCCTCGCAGCCCCTGCTCCGCTCGTTCCGTAGCTAGCTCCCGGGCGCTGCCGCCGTTATCCCAGCCACCTCCGAGCAGCTCCCGTACCCATTTCTGTGTCCTTGCAGCGTACCCCGGTGCGCTGCTCGTTCCCGTTGCAGACCCCGCTGCATCGCTCCGGTGCTGGCCTCAACTACCATCGCTCCTTCGCTTCCTCGTTCCCATGCTGGTGACTCCTTATCTCCCGGAGCCATGACTCCTGCCGTAGCTCTGTCTGCTGACATAGTAGCAGTTGCTATCTGGTGGCTCCATTCCAGTTCCCATCATGGCGGAGCGTTGGCACCAGTGTGCTCAAGGCTGTTGCTAAATCAAGCCACCTGTTTAACATCAGCCTTAAGGATGCACAGCATTCCCGTGTCACAGGCTCTACTCTAGAGCTTCTCTTTATTATATTTTTAAGAATATGTTACTGCTTATTCGTTATACGTCTCCTCGAAGAAGGGGGAGTTGTCTTTCCATTTCCAGCACAGCCCTTCCCCGTAGCCAGCTCTGCATCTGGCTCAGCCACGCCCTCTAATCACCAGCCCTGCATACGTTCTTGATCTCAACCATTATCAGATGCCAGACTACTATCTGTGATTTCCTAGCGCTCGCCTCTCTGACACAGTCACGCAGGCTTTCTCGGCTGTGGGAGGGGAGAACAAAGCAGGTTTTTTTTCAGGGGAAATAGATGGGAGTACGCAAAAGGAAAATTATCTGCGTGTCATCTGTTGCCCCACTCAAATACATGTTTATCCAATAATAATAATTATGAATGTGTAGAGTGCCTAGGGAGCTGCACAGCTGGAACCGGACTGTTAAATCAGCAGAAAACGGAGAACACAAAAACCGAATAAAAAATTAAAAAGCTAGAACAAAGCAGCAGCACTGTTTATCATAAAAGCAGCACGCGGCACATCAGTTGTGCTTTCCACGCTAAAGGATGCTTTGCTTTGCTGAAGCTTGTACCCTTTTTCCCAGCTGGTCTCACCAGTCTGTGATGGGGGAGAAGGGCTGTTGCTTTGGGCTTCGGAAGCTGTGATGTTGAAAGACATGTCAGTGAAAGATGAGGAGCGGCTACGATGATGCTAAGAAACCCTAACTACAGCTTTACAGTAGCTTAAATGTAAGAGGCGGCAAGAGATAGATGCTTAGTAGTGAAGAATCGCTGAAGAGACCGTTGTCTGAGTGACAGTTTTGTGGTAGGTTCAGAACAAAAGCGTGCCTTTACATCTTTTAGAATAATTCCACGTTTTATATGTATTCCTGTGGCCTGTGATAGTGGTGATTTATTTGATTACTGCTAAATGAAAACATTCTCTTATAATTTGGAAGCTGATTTATAGACGTAGCAGATGGCTCATCTCCTTTCATTTGCATCATGAGAACTCTGGTTACTTAATAGCGAATATTTCGTATAAACTCTATCCTCTTGACGTATGAACTTGAAAAATTCTGACTTGATTGTTGGATTATTGATTTTTTTTTTCAGGATGGATTTTTTTGGTTTGTTTCTTTGTTTGTTTTTTAAGGATATTTGTCATGATAGTAATTTAATGTGTATCTAGTTTTTTAGTGCTAAAGTTTGTGGCTGCTCTCCATACTCCAAGTGTCTTTGCTTTTCTTGGCTCATCTCCAGAGATATTTTAACGATAGACTTTTTCTGCAATTGGGTGTAAGCGATTGGTTTCTTGTTGAAAGAGAACGGCAAGTGTTTTGGGTCTGTTTGTTTGTTTTGGGTTTTTTTTTGTGGGGGCCAATGCCATGGGTTTGTCTTGACTGGCTGGCAGGAAAGCAGAACCAATTGAGGGGGAGGAGGAGGGGATACTGCATCTGCTGCCATCAGTCTGCAAGGAACAGAAAAATAGCTTTAGTAAGAGACAAAAGCACACTTTATTCTCTTATTTAAAAGGCCATCCTGGATGTTTGCTCATTTTTTAACACGCTTGGTGATATTGTTTATATAGAGAATGCATATTTCTGGGGTTTTTTTGTTGGTTTTGTTGTGTGGCTTTTGAAGCATCGGTTTTGCAGGGTAGCGTGCTTGGGCGTGATTTGATCTGTCAATAACAATTCTGTTGTACTCTAACTCACAACTTGCAAATGGTTAAGACCTATTATGGACTTCCCAAAATGCCTGGGTAAGCAGACTGGGAGAAGCTGTCGTCTTTGGAATTGTGTGTGTCATAGCTTTTATTCAGGGAACTATCAGAAAAATTCAAGCAGGGGCTCTTACAGTGTTTTCCAGGTGCAGTGAAAAGACGGCGTGTGGTTTTCCTCATTCTATGCCCTCACGAAGATCTGAAATGTGAGATCAGTAAAGCAACTCAGTTGTAAATATAAAAGTTTTAAAACAATCAGGAAACAAAATTGTGGTGTTTGTCCTCCTCCACTAGCTCTCTGTAACAGGGAGACGCTCTGGCTGAGGGTGTGTCTGAAGAGAACTACAGCTCCCAGGGACCTCCCTTGCCTGAACGCTGTCCTTTGCGCATGTTTTTCTGGGACTTGATGTGCAGGTTTTCATCACCGCACTCTCAAGCCCTGGAGGGAAGAAAAGAGCCACCAGGCAAATAGGCCTTGAGACATAAAAATCACAGAATCAAATTTGAAGGTCAGATGTATGCTGGCTTTGGCTTCTTTTGTTTAGGAAAACACATTACCATCAATTTAAAGCCCTTGCTGATGCAAAGGGATGTAAATTAGGTGGGTTTGGCGGTAGTGCCATTATGCCCTTTCAGTTCATGGTGTTGAAATGCAGCTTCCCCGCTGCAGCTGCTCATTAGGAACGTTGCCTTTTGAAGTTACCGTCAGAGCCAAATGGCAGGCGTTCAGGCCCTCTGATACAGTGCATTTATAAGTGTCTGAGGCCGTTACTACAAAGTACCGGAATGAGATTTTTGTTTAATTCTGTGGTTTTTGGTTTCCGCTATAGGTGCCTAGAGAAAGTCACATAGATAAAAATCAAGGATCGACTTCAGATTAAAATGCTATTTTCACTTACAGTTTTAAGTCCAGTAGCTTCCACTATATTTGCCTAAGATGATGATAAGAAGGCAGGTAATTGCCATCCGTACAGTGAATCAGCCCTGCAGCTTCTAGACCTTCTAAAGATAAAGGAAAGCTTCTGCCAAACCATGTTGAGGTGTACAAGGCAGATGATGATGTATTTGAAAATGACCAAGGGTAACTGACAGCTTCCGTTGTAGTGGTTTTTTGGACCTTGTTATGGGCATTTGTCATTTGCTTTTGTTTTATCACAAGCAATATATGTATTACAGGTACTTTAGCAAAACTCTTGTTTGGACAGATGTAGAACATCAGTAGCTTTAGTCGGGGTGACTTCAGATCTTTAGGCAGCTGCTGATGGAGAAGCTGGCTTTTTGGGGAGTAGCTAACAAAGGAAGGTTTATCCTGCTAAACAAGTGCAAATTGCTTTAAGATACCAGAGTCCTTCTCTGAAGAAGCAGCAGCTGTGGAGTATATTCACACAGTACTGTACTTAATAGCTGGATGAGTTATCCAAACTCTTAAGCCACCACATTTAAAGTGAGTAACTAGTATGGATATCTAGTAATCCTTTGGACCTGAGAATCTGCAGTGGACCTGTGAATTGCAGCAGACCTGTGAAGAAAATAAGGTGCTTGTACTGGACGATTAATATATCACAGCTTTCTACTGTGTGTTCAAAATTAGACCTCAGATTTAAAAAGAAGGGGAGAGAGATTTTCAGGTCAAATTTGTAATTGCGCCCTTTTTCTACCTACAGTGCAGGTTCTGAGCTTCTTCCCTCTCCAGGTGACTAAAGTACTACAGGTCTGTCAGGCTCTGACTGTCCACAGAAGTCAGTAGTAAACTTGGCATCAGTTGGCTTAAAGCCAGGTCACAGAGGGACCCAAAACCAGGGAACGGCAGAAACTGATCCTACCACTGTTTCTGCTAGCGGTTTGTAATGACAGGGATGAAGCCCTGTATGATGCAAGAATATTAACTTCAGGCTAGAGACAGTAATGTGATAGCTGTCGTAGCTGATCCTTTAGCTGTTTGCATCCTAGATCTTATGACGAGACAGCGGGATCTGCAGGGCGTATTGTGAAAACTGGGAGTTGCCTCATTAAGTATAAACTTTGTAGGATAATTTGGGAATCCATGAAAATGATTTTTTTAGGATGGAGAGACCATGTGATTTCTTTTGAGTTAAAACAAACATCCATCACCTTGTCAGATTATTGTTTGCCAGGACAGAATATATATAAAGAAACTTGACTGCTTTAAGTGTTCCAGAATCATCAGTCTCATAATGCCTTGGATGAAAATATTTCTGTTTTCCTTTATAAATTTGTACAACGATTGGGTCTTTGTAAATCAGGATGATTACTTTCCACAATTTGTTATTGATTTTTAAAGTATGTGAGACAGGTTAATTTTCTTAAAATCCGTCTACTCAGCACTGGTGAGGCCACCTTTGGAGTGCTGTGTCCAATTCTGGGCTCCACAATACCAAAAAAGATAGGGACTTGCTGCGAGGAGTTCAGTGAAGGGCCACATCCAGTGATGGTGGAGCATCTTCTGTATGTGGAGAAGCTGACAAGTCTGTGTTTAGCCTGGGAAGGAGGAGGCTTGAGGAGATCTTAATCCATGTGGATAAATACCTGGTGGGATGGAATGAAGAAGGAAGATGTGCAGTGACAGGACAAACTGGAATAGAAGAAATCCTCCTGAACATAAGAAAACAGACAAACCCCTTCATTTCTTTTTATTATGAGGGTGGTAGTTGAATTCTGGAACAGGTTGCCCAGAGAGATTGTGGAGCCTCCATCTGTGGAGGCATTCAAAACCCACCTGGACAGGCTCCTGGGTAACCTTCTGTACCTGCCTTCTCCTGCTGGACTAGAAGATCTCGAGTGATTCTGTGATTTTAGTACAGCTACTGCTATACAAATAGTTATAATAGATGCTTATTTAAATTTTTAATGTACTTTTTCATTTTTGTTTCTATCAGTGGTATCGATCAACCTTAAAATCTTTGAGATAAGAATATTATTTCCTGGTTGATGTTTAATAACAGTTTACCCTGTTGGTTAACTTGAACTGCCTTTCCAAAGGTGTGAAAGCGAGTGTTTAAACCTGTGTGAGAAGTTTGGGAAGTGTGTGAAATAAAGGATGAGAGTAAGGAACTAGTCAGTTAACATATTCAGACTAGAGTTAGAGCTTCTTTGGGTCTGAGTATTGTATATTGGCGCTTGAAGGGTCCTTTCCACAGGAGAGTCCTGGCTGAGTTGTACGTAGAAAATGTAGTTGATTAGGTGATAAATGATGAAAAATAGTGATGAAACTTGTATACAATGGAAATAGAAAATCAGCGTCCCCAAATCTGAATGGGCTTTTCCAGATGTTTCATGTATTGTCTCTCTTGTCCCAAAAGCAACTATATGAAACAAAAACCCTAAATGTTACTGGAAATACAATACACTAATACAGAAGTTAGTTAATTGTCACTGAAATTAGTTTGTAATATTGTAGACTTTATTGCTTTATTAAAAAAAATAACGAAATACTTCTTGTAAAAAACATGCAGTTATTTAGAGTGGGTTCTAAATGCAGTCTTTTTAACATGAAGATTGATGCACATTAAGGATTGAAAAATTTAAATCCTGTTTTTTTCAGTGCCTTCATATCTACGATATTCAAAGCTGCATTTAAATATGATACAAAAGATGAGCAGCCAATCTGATGTTTACACAATATTGGCAAATTGGTCCTAATGTGTGGTATTATTGCATAATCTTATGTTTAAAATAAACACTGGAAATAATTGAAGAAACCTCAGAATTTGGAAATGCTTGTTGGTGGTTCTTCACATCCCGCTGAAAAGCAGGCTGTCTTTGCATATTAATGACTCTTTCAAAGGAAGTTTGCCTTATTTGCATTGTGCATGCACTGAGGAGTCCCATAGTGTGCCTGAGAAAAAAAAAGGCGGGGGGGGGAAATGGAATTGTTGTTCTCAAAAGGGTTTTTATTCCATTCAAGTGGAAAGACTGAATGCAGGAGAATTAGCGCAGTGTTTTGTGGAAGAACAGTCCCATTTGGTCTCTGCGTTTCATGTGGAGCAGCCCTGGCTTGTAAAGAGTCTGAGCACTGGGGGTAGGGTTAAGAGGGGAGTGACTCACCACGGGATGATGTCATCTACAGGATGCGGGAGACGCTCGGTTAAATGTACAAATACTCCGTAGTTTATCAGGCAGTTAGGACTGCGGATAAAATATTGGTGAAAGGTGTAGTGTTTGCCTTTTATGAAGACAGCGGGCAAAACTCTTGGTACCTTTGGAAAATGTGGAAGATGTAAAGATTGGGGAGATTTTCAGGTTGAGTAAGTTTTGGAATAACAAAGTTTCTTAGATGTACATCAGTCCTCCGGTAACGTGGTTTTACGTTACTTCCACCGTTCCTTGGGAGCGATGTGGGGTGATGTGCTAATGCATCTTGCTGCCTTTGTGCTCTTTCTGTTCTGGCCGCAAATCCAGGAAAGGTGAGCTTTGCCACTGTATTTACCTTGGACATCCTTGTATGAGTAAGGAAGGTGTCTGACAGCCTCAAAAAAACTCAAAACTTTTTATCTGGGATTTTGAAACGTGAACTTTAGGGAATGGCAGAGATGTTTCAGTGAGTGATAGCTCTCAAAGTATTTTGCTTGGTATCACGAGTAAACGTGCAGATAAAAGATGTGTATGTGTGTAAATATATATATTACACTGTAGAGGGAATTTGATTTTCAAAGGACCTGTGGCATAATGAGTAAGAGTATTGACCTGCAAATTGAGTCTGTGATTGTGGTGCTGATGAGCAGCGTTATCGATAGCTTCTGTTGTACGTACAGGTGAGACCTAATCTGTTCTTGTAGTGAAATTGTTTCTGCTGGAGGCAATGGAGAAATGAAGACATCTGTTGCAGCTCAGACAACTAATATAATCACTGTACTTCCCAAATCCAAAGATGTTATCATATGTTTGTGTTTAATGAATAATACTGAGCTCTGCTGTTTGCTGAAGTCCTTGGTATCTTTTTTCTTTTGCTTATCCTTGCATTATCAACTACTTGGGCATATTTTCTTACACTGAAAGAACCTCATTTTGTTCTGCTAGAAAAGTATCAGATGGTTTCCTTTTAATGAGAAATTCCCGAGGTTCCCAGTGAAGTGATGTAAAGCAGGAGGAGTTTTAGGAACCCTTACCCTATGAACTAAAGACAGCAGAAGAATCTTGAGTGTTGATGTTCTGGCTGCGGTAGGGTTGATTTTAACTTGAAAATGTCTTTCCAGATATTAATCACGGGAGCTGGTGTTTTTATTGTTGCCATCTGTAATACAAAATGCTATTTTTAGTTGCACAGAGAGTGGGGTTTTTTTGTTGTGAACAGGAGGAACTTTAGTGTAAATATGGTAATGCTATTACCGCAAGAGGATGGGAAGAGCATTCTGAGAAACTTTCACGTTTTTTTTTGTGTTTCAGTGAGAATGATTTGATTTATGATGTAGATGTGCCACTGCATATATTCTAGGGTAGAAATGAAAAGATTTTTGTAAGGTATCAGAGCTTTGTCTGGATGTCGTTGTGGTTACCACATCTACAGGCAGAAGAAAAAAAAAACCCAAACCTTCCATGCAATTACACTTTCCATTCCTTTGTGGGTTTACTTTCTTCCTATGTTTATATAAAGCACATTGCACTTCCAGTGTTTAGAGGTTAAGTGTTGTAGCAAATAATATATACAACTAATGTTGATGGTGTATATATCCATCTGTGGTGCATTTTAATGATAGCTGCCTTAATATTTAGCTGTTAAATTGTCGTGCAAGCTGTGACATTGTTAGAATAAAACAATGCACTTAGTGCACTCCTTTGTGTACGCTGAAAGCCTTATAAATAACACTTTTAAAAACTTTCTCTCTAGCTGCGGGTATAAATAACGCATATCAATCTACTTAAAACATTCATTTTGTGCAGTTCAGGATCTAGCATGCAAAATGCATGCTCACAGTATTGGCTAATTATAATTTTTCAAGAACTTCATTTTGCGTTTTGAATATGTTAATACTGAGAGAAAGAGTCATCAGACACTTGTGTATACCATTATAGAAAAATATAATCAACAGCTGCTTGTCCAAGTAACTTATTAAATTATTCTAAGCCTGCAAAATTCAAAAGAACAGACTACTGTAACCAGATTTCTGTTGTAGCATTTTCAAAAGATAATCCCTTAGATATACAACATGCTTTTAGAGGTTGTGAACAAACATACAGAATTACTCCGTAGTCCCCTAGATTCTTTTGCAGTTTAATCTCTTCATGATCCGTGGGATGTAACTTGAAGGCATTTAGCATTTGCTATATACTCCCTAGTGGTTTGTATTTGTTAGAAAAAAACCAAGGCATGTTGGAGTACTATTAATAGAATGTGTATATGGGTTTATTGCGCAGTTGGCCTGCAAGAACTAACGGATATTGAGATAACCATCATAAGTGAAAACCTTAATGAGTAGTATGAAGAGCCATGAATCCTATTTTGCTTTTCTCCCTGTTGTCAGCACTAGAATTCTGCATGGTCGTTTCTCTGTCCCCTCTGTGGTGACTGAACTTAGATATATATCTCGTTTCACATCTGTAAAGCTTCTCTAGCGGTGTTCACCTCGCTGGCATTTTTTTTCTGTTCTAGCTTCTATCTTTCTGCAGCTGGATAAGTCTACAAGAAGTTGATTGCCTGCAGAATTTCTTCGGCTTCGGTCTTTAAGCTGAGTTTTGCTTAAGAGAATTCATTGGCCTGTAAGAAGAGGACTGGCTTATGGAGTAGAGATTTAATTAAATATGGATTCGATTCCTGGCTTTGCCATTGGTTTTTTCTGTGAATGGGCTTTGGCCAGTCAGCTCTATAATTTTTCTCCACGTGTCTGTAAAATGAATGTTTCATAAAATATTCCATTTGTACAAGCAAATTTAGAGTAGTTTGTGCTTTATGGACAAAAATAATGCCAAGAATAAAGTGCTGCAGTGGATGCTTGTGTTTGCGTCTGAGAGAAGAGTATAATTTTCTGCGTCAAGCTAGCATGGATGTTAGCTCTAGATTAAGGCTATACTGTGAGAAGTTGTTTTGTCTAGGTACTTGAAAATGGATATTTCCATTGGTACGATGCTTTTATTCCTAGCAAAGAAGTGTGTTTTTTACGGTCGTTCCTGTGAGTTGAAATGAGTTGTGGTAACCTTTCTTACACACGCTGAAAAAAATAGAGATTTAATTGAATGAGGAAAATTGTAGCCTTATGGGGGAGCTTTTTTTTTTTTCCACCTAGGACTTGCCTTACGCTAATTAATTTGGCCTGCTGTTTCCAGTAATGGTTTGCTGTGGGTGGATCACTGTATACAGTGATCTTTTCCTTGCCAGATGCTCTCAGCTCTTTCAAATGGCAGTACTGTTGGTATTTAAAACAGTTAGTCTGTCAACATTTCATAGTATTTCACAGTTAACGTTCTTCTCTGTTGTAAGAACAAAGATCTTCCTCTTCGCTTACCACCAGCAAATCTGAACATCCAGTAATGCATGAAACAAACTCATACCGCTCTGATCTATTGTTTTACTCAGTCTCTCTGCTGGGAGATAACTTGCAGTGTATTGGTGTGTTTCAACTGAACTCTTTTTTTAAATATACATTTTCTGAAGCAGTTGTGTTTTCATTATTATGCTAAGTAGACATCGAATATTCAGGTTAAAAAGATGCCTGTTGTCCTTGGAGCAAAAGCAATCTATGAAGTACGTTTCCCTTGTATCTTTCCTGTACCCTAACTTATTTTGTGTGTTAAGGCACTGCATTATTTATGTATTTCTGCAGTCTCTTTTGTGTGCAAATGGAGTTGTGATTTATTATTTATTGGGACATACAGAAGTACCTCCAAGTATTAAAAAATAGAAGATATAGATATTTTCTTATCAGGTGATTGGTTTTATCTTATCTCCTTTTTCTTGAAGATTGCTGTGAGTAATGGGACCAGAAGAATTTAGTTGAAGGGGTGAGTGAAAGCAATGCTGCTGATTCCCTTGGAATTTAGCACTTTAAATGGATTAGAACTAAAAATATCTCTCCCCGACATTGCATCAGATCCGGAAGCATTTTAAAGTATCTGCATTTACATATTTGATGCAAATTTAAAAATATTTCCACATTTGAGCTAAATGATGGCATTGTAAATGTTAGCACTTTGGCAATCAGTAGTCTTCTTGGGACATCTGAATGTTGGACATCATTGTAAAATTAACATGTATTTTGCTAAAACGTTAGGCCATAGAACAAGCATTTCAA
Source organism: Eurystomus gularis (assembly GCA_013400335.1). Classification (NCBI taxonomy): domain Eukaryota; kingdom Metazoa; phylum Chordata; class Aves; order Coraciiformes; family Coraciidae; genus Eurystomus; species Eurystomus gularis. The sequence goes on along the minus strand of VZZY01004065.1, from coordinate 146,571 downwards.
TCTTGGTTATATACAGGATGTATAATTCCCTCCTTAGGTATGTGGAAGCCCTAACAATGCGTAACCTCCCTTGATAACTTCAGAGTAGCGTGGTATCTTTCGGCATCTTGACATATCTACTATTTCACGTGTAACTGTGCGTTGTACTTACTGTGCAGAAATATTTACTTTGGCTCAGCGCTTTTTGTCTTCAGTACCTTTGCCAAATGAATAGAATGTGGGGTTGTGAGGAAAGAATGCGTAGCTTACACCAACGAAAAGGAATGAGTGGTCCGTTACATGGATTCTTCTCAAGGGCATTACCATTATATTTGCAGTTGTCTTGCTTATCAATTCTGGTGCCAGATAACTCACCATAGCTCCTATTTTTGTTAAGTGATGGTGTGTTAACGCTGCCTTATGGCTTGAGATGCACTCCTGCTTATAATCGCATAAAACCCAGAAATGGTATTTTAACAATGGAAAGGGAAATGATCCTATTTTGTGCTTATCTAAAAGCTTGGAATTTCATCACCGCAAATGACTATCTTTCGATTTAAATTGTGGTGTGTGCTGTCGTTTTGTTTGGGCTCTGTTCAGTTTGTTAGTCCTGAGACAGAAAAGCGCTTTCGTCTTTGGTTGCTTGACAAGTGCCATTGTCATTGCCTTCCATTTTTATAGGTGAGATCCTGTTATCTTACAGGGTACTGCGAGCAGAGGATCTGCTACCAGATTCCTTTCTTGCTGCCATTTGCAGGAATTGGAAGCAAATCCAGTGAAATAGGGGTAGCTTTGATTCTGCTGCTCCTTGATATATCATGTTAGAAACTGGAAGACTACATTACATCATCTGATTTACTTTTTCCTCATGGAGAAAGTGCCATGGACATGGCACTTGCATACTACAGAATGCTGTTGTGCAGCCGGCCTTAGAAATCATACAATATTTTGAGACGTGTTTGTTTTTTAAGAGTCAGTTGTTTAAGTCGGGCAAAAGATGAGAGCGGTTTGGGGTTTTCTTCTGCGTTCTAGTTCTTTCATGTCTTGTGCCAAGAATACTAGGTAAGGCTGGTCACCTTGCATTCCTCGTGCGTTACCAACGGGGGATAAAAATATTTCTTGGAGCGTATTTCAAACCAATTCTGAACATAAACGATAAAATGCAGCGTTCAGTTAGACTTAGCATTCTTACTCAACTGGGTTTATAGCAACAGTCCTAAATTTTAACAGAAGTAGGGAAGCTCATGTAAATGTTGCTTGAACCAATGTACAGATGGGTGGATTAATGGTAATAGTTTTTGGTTTCATATAGCAGATAAATGATCGTGGTGAACTTGCAGAGGGGCTGAAACAGAAATACATAATGACACAGTAATGGTAATTTTTGTTTTAAGGAGATGCAATGATATCACAATGTTAAACCACCCTATGCATTCGTATTTTCAAAATGGCTGGAAAAATAGTTCTAAATCGATGCAATAATTTTTTTTTTCCATTATATGGAACATTTCCTTTATTTTTTTGCCCGCGTTTATTGTAACTGCCAAGCTATTGACTGCGTGCTCAATAGCTCTAAAGATGTGTTTCTGCTGATGTTGAAGACACGTATTGACCTTCAGTTGTTGCTTCTGCAGATTCTAGAAGTTGAGGAAGACGTAAGTGCATGTTATCCTGATGTATTTGATCAGCTCAGTGGGCTGCAGGGAAGATCTATCGAGGTGTTTCTGCTTTCATTTCGTTTAGATGTTTCTAGAGGTCGTAAATTAAAGACAGTGCTGTAAAAGACAGGTAAGATTTGGACGCTCTGGTCCAGGTTAACATTTTGAACTCCACTAGGTGGCACTAATTTATTATTCTGTTGATAAGTTGCTTTTTCTGGTGTAAACACCAGATGCAGTTTGTGAATTATGGTGGGAGATTTTTGCTTTTGAAGTAGAAAGCATAAATAAGATGGCGAAGATCAATAATACTTATCTATTTATCATGTGTGTACATATTCCGTATGCTTTGTGCCCCCGTGCTTTTGAAGTGGAGTAATGGGCTGATATTGTGGATGGGGTGGGCAAATCATAAACACATTTTAAATATATTTAGAACTGGGAAGATGTAGCAGAAGAAATATTTGCCTAGGTTTTTTTATCCCCTTTACTTAAACATCCTCTGCTGATGTTAAAGACAAACTAGTCTGATGTATTGGTGCAGGCAGCGCTTGATGGACAGCTGGGTTTTCCACAGTTGTGTCTCCAAAATCTCAGCATTTAGGTGAGGTCGGAATTGGTCTGATAAGGAAAAGCAAAGAGTATTTCCACAGATTATGATCGTACAAGTAGTAGCTTTGGTTAGCATCAGAATCATTTCAGTGTGATAGTGCTGAAGGGCATTGGATATGACGTGAGCATGTTCCATTCCAGCACTGAGGGTAGAAATGGCCATGACAGTTATTTTTGTAAAGCTGATAAACAAAGGGTTCTCAACAAAGATCCCGTGTATTGTGCTGAGCCAAGCTCTTTGTGCACTGTACAAAGATGATGACCTGATCAGAGGAGCTGGACTGGTCTGTTCTCCTGCCATCACTGACAGTTTTAGTCTGAGGAGGATGTTTGGAGTAGTCTTTGATTCACTTAACCGTTGACCACTTCTGGCATGCTGGGAAGAAATTTCCCTTTGCAGTTGCTAGACTGTGGAGCTGCAACAGACAGCTCTGCAAAAGCTGTAGGTGTTCTGCTGGTGACAGTTATGGCGTGGTAGAAAATTAGCTAGTTAGTTCTGTAGAGCTAGTGCTTGAGGACAGCATACGGTGACGATCTCTCGGCTTTTCTGCATCGTCTGTACCATCAAATACTGCCTTTGATGGCATTGTAAATGCACCAGTCTCATATGGACCTTGGTTTCAAGCCAGCAGGGGAGCTTTTTAGGGTGCTATGTGAGAATAAATTTTGAATAAGGCTTTGTTCTACCAAACAGTACCTTGTTTTCTTCATTGTTTTCTCTCAAGCTGAGTGGGAGCTACAAGCAGTGTTGCAGTTTTGTCTCTGTTGACTTTGAATCCACAACTGGTGGGTGTTTTATTCCGGTGCCACACAAGAGAAACAGAGCTTCTCTTAGGATGTTTGTCTGAACTCAAGAGCTCTTGTACTTCAGAGTACGTACAGGCCCATCTCCACTCTCCCTCCGGCGTAAACTAAAGGCTCTGTGTTGCTGGCGAGTGATTTGCAAGTGAGTGGTCTTCCAGAGAAAACAGGCTCCCCATTTTGCCGCTGACAATGTCTGCTTGCTTTCTGGCCCGTATCTGAAGGGATATGAAGGCTTTCAGGAGAACCTGGAGTCTTGAAGTATATCTGAACATAAAAATCTGATAGTAAATCTCCAGCCATTTATCAGTATTGTAGATGTTGAACAGTTATACTGTCGGGCTTCTGATCCTTCGGTTGTACTTTTGGAGTTGTGTGTAGAACTTAGAGCAGCTACCCGCTGAACTGGGTGTTCCCCTGGGGTTAACGTGCTGTCGGGAAAGGTCAAGGCGGTTTTCCAGCAGCTGGTGGCTTTGTCTCCTCCTGTCTGGCATGGAGGTTTTCCATAGTACTGAAAAATGAGTTTCACATCTGAAACCAGTTTTCTGGGCCTCAAATCTTACTGCAGTGCCAGTCAGCTCTTTGCTTGAAGTTATTCATGAGGTAGGGCAGGTTTCAAACCCAAGTGACAAGGCTGTAACTCTTCAAAACCTCTATCGGGATGTTTGCACGGACAGTGGCTTAATTGGACAAGACACTGGCGTGATGCACAGGAGGGAACTGAAGTACGTCCTTGTTTAGCTGGCAATTTCCCTTCAGGCATTTCTGTTTTAAGTACTGGGAAACAGTTTGATTTATGTGCTGATATTCTTGAGGGTTTCTTTGTTGGTTTGTTTTCTCTCAAACTGTAGATTCGGTTGGTCTGGCTCCTAATACATAAATGCAGTAACCTCTGACCAGGCGTAACACACTGCTCTGCGTAGGCTCCTTCCAGTGCAACTGGCAGGAGTTTTAAAGAACGGCTGTTTCCTCTTGATGCCATTAATTTTTACATACATTTATGTGCTTTAAGAATTTAACCCTTTGAGGAGGCAACTGGTGATACCTCATGGCTTTGAATCTTATGCTTGTCCAAGTGGTTGGGTTTTCATTTTTAGCATAGCTTTGTGTTAGTGATACAGGGATTTTTTCCCCCCTTCTCCACAATTTCTGTATCTTGTTTGCTGTGTATTGTTCAGCAATTTGAAGTGTTGATAGTACCATTCTAGCTATGACTGTATAAACGCATCGTTAATAACTGCATCATGTCAAGTGTGGCTGGGAGTGCTTGGGAATCATCCCTGTGTGTCCTCTGAGGCTGGTGGGGACCGGACGCCTGCCGTTCTTCAGACATATCACAAATCTAATTGTAAATTGGCCTAAAAAGGAAAAATTTACTGAAGCGTATCTAGGTCTGTTTGATTTGTTCTGTTGGGATAATCAATCAGGACTGATGACGGAGGTGGGTAGAGACATGAAGGGGGGGAGGGCTGATGATGAGTACAAGGCCTGTTTTCCAGAACAGAAGGTGGAATAATAATTTATTATCTGACATTCTTTGAAAACAGATGGAAAATACTATGCTTATGAATTGGCAAGGGAAAGAATTTGGGAAGCAGGCTCTGCATATGTCCTTCCCCACCTTTTTTTGCATGCTTAGAAAAACAGAACAATTAAGTCCTTCCTTGTTGTTAGGAAACTTGTATGGTGTTGGGCTGAGTCCTGCTGTGGAGGTGGACAGCATGTGTAAAAACTCCTCAAACAATGCAACCTGAATGTGTTAAATAGATTGAAAAAGTGTGAAAAAATAAGAGTGGCTGAGAAGTAAGAGTTTTGTGAGCTATGCATAATTCTCATAGTACAATTTGCCTTTTTTTTTTTAATTTGATACAGGGCAGTAGGAGGGAACTCTGTCTGTGCTGGAAATAATTATCTTGTAAAGAAAGAGGAGTTGTTAAAGGCTGAAAATGCCCACTACTTTAAAAGAATGAACGGTTGAATAAATGGCACAGAATCAGTATGCGACCTGTGTGCCCGTTGACATTTGTGTGATGTGCTTTGGTTTTACTTGTTCGTGGCTTTTTTCAGGGTGGCTGTTACTTGAGTCTTGTGTTACTTTCATAATTCAGTTTTACTTTTGTGACAAGGAAGTTTATGGCTTTGTTTGTTTGTTTTTAGTGAGTTTAAATGACAGGTAATTCTCATCCTCTGCAAATTAAAAGACACTGATACTGGGCTTAACAACTTTGGTGTAAAGGTGTGGCCTGCTCTAGGTGTGCCGCAGATAAGAGTGTTTGTGCAGTATGAATTTGTTTCTTGTGGCAAGTAAGCACCCTCTGGGCGTCTGCCTTATGGTCTTGAGACTGTGATCAGACATTACAGAAGTTCCTAAAGGTCACCAAACATACAGACCGTATAGGAAGTGTTTCTGATTGAACCTAGTTACTGTGCCTACGTCAGCTGGTGGCTTTTTCTGCTGTGAATCAGGAAAAGTGGTAAAAGCCTTCAGAAGGCAATTTAAACTCTGGAATCAGACAGATGGTTACTTCACGTAAATACTGTGATTACTCCGAGGACACCTGTCCCATTCCACTGTCTGGGAAGTCTAGAGAGCCTTGTCTCATAGCTTGAGCTGCTGTGTTAGATGATGGGAACGCTTTCTTAGAACTTGGCAGAGTGGTCCATCAGAGCACCTTGAGGGGTGGAATAAATGCTCAAAAGATCATGTAGCTATGGAGGAGACAGTACCAAGAATCAGGAATCTCCCGATTCCTGGGCACGTGGAATTGCAGCCAAAGTGGGTTTGACTTGGAGATTTCAATTTACAGCTCTGGAGGCAACTCAGGTTACTGTTTGTTTTGGTTTGGTTTTTCTTTCTAATTTAAAATAAGAGAAGGCATAGCATGAATGTTAACAATAGATGAAGTAGAAAACTCATGTCTTCATGCATTTACAGGGCATTTCCATTTTGATGGAAGGCTTTGATATCAACCACTTGTACTCTATCATTCTTGTTTATAGTGTATTTTCATCATTTGAATGTTAATTTTAACCTCTGAAGCCCTGACTTGCTCTTTCCACTTTCTATCATAAGAGGTCACATTTCCTTTTTTCTTCTTTCATTTATTTCTTCCTCGTTTGAATGGGAAAAAGCAGAAACGGGCTAAGATGACAATGCAGTTATTTCCAATAAAAAGCTAAGCAGGTCCTATGTGAGCCTACGGCTTTAAAATTAGAAAATTGTGTTGTAAATCGTGATGTCATTTCCAATTAATCAAATTCAAGCATAAGCTCACATTCCCTTGAGCGCCTGCCCATTATGAACAGCTGCATCATGTACTTTGATATCGTGGAGAGGCTGCAGGATCACTGTTCTGACTTCAGACTGCTTTTTCTTGCTGATTTCTTTGTTTAGAATTAAGTTTATGGTATTGGGTAAGACACAAGGGAGCACACGATCTAAATCTATGGCCGGAAATTGCTTAGAAATTCTGCAGTTTGAACTTCAGTGCTGTGTCAGACTTTTAGCAGAGATGCATGTTAAAAACAGCAGACTTTTAACGCTAACGAATAAATGAGAATGAAGGGAAAATTTTGTCCTTGAAGAGAGGGTGGAAAATCCGGCTTATTTCAGAGGGAAGTATACTTATGAAGGGAAAAGCTCTTAGCGCAGATAGAGCGAGCTGTTAAGTTTCAGGAGAGGTTCTAATGGGAGTGACACTCCTGGAGCATAGATAAAATTCAGCTATTTCTGTCTGGTATTTCAGAGAATGTGCACGTGTTTTCCTGTGGTGTTTCATGAAGTGGACAGGCCAGAATGTGTGGAGAGAGCTGGGAGATTCACACCTGATCTGTGCACGTGAAGGGAGTCTCTCTGTGCAGGAAATTGTTATTTCTTGCTCTCAAAGTCAGGTGCTTTAAAAAACACCAAGCGGGCTGGAGATAATGGATCTGTCTGGTCATTGCACGGCGAGGGGGAAGCAGTCGCATTGAGAAGGGATAACGGGAGCACCAGCACGGTTGTTTGGCTAAGGTTTTTTTTTCCCTTATGAGTGCCTAACAGAGAAGAGATTGAATGTGGTGAAGTCTGTCGTGCTGCGGCGTACGGATAGGCGGTCTAATGGAAAGAGGTGACGTGAGGTGTGGAGTCACCACCAGATCCCTTCCCGCAGGGCAGCTCTCCGGCCACTCCTCTCCTAATTTATACTCCTGCCCAACGTTGCTCTGCCTTGTTAAATTCCGCGCCGTTCATGATTGCCCCAGTCTATCTAGATCCCTCAGCATGGCCTCTCTGTGTGAAATTTGGGGGTTTCTGTATGTTTGGACAGTTGTATCTGACTTTATTAGGTTTCAAGGAAGCTTAGAAATACATTCACATTTATATTTTCAACAGTAATTTTATTTTTTTGTATCACAGTGAGTCATGTTCTCACAGGGCTTTTGTTGTTGTTTAACTAAATGACAGAACTGACTGAATTCATGCTTTCACGCATATACGAAATACCACATTTTTCGTACCATCTGTTACCAAACTTTGCAAGTTTGTTTTTTACCAAATTGCAGCAATTTTAGATCCAAACTCAGGTGGGACTTAGCGATGCAAAGCATTGGATGCGTTTCCTTGTCAGTTGTGATGACCAGAGAAGGCCAAGTGTCAGGTTTAGGTTTTTAGTATGTTCATCAGCCTCTCACAGAAAATGGTTTTACTCAACAATTATTCTGACAAAAAACTGCAGATCACTCATTATAGTTACCCTGTCATTAACTTTTTTAAAAAAATTGTTTATTGCTGTAATTGCAGCTCATTATCTCTGTTCTGATGAAGTAGAGGATTAGGATGTCCCAAGAGGTACTGGCTGATAACAAAATCACCTTGCGTGTTAGTTGTGATTCAGAAACAGGCCTCCTGAGTGTAATTTTTAATGAGCTTACACAGTAGAAAGATAGATTGTTCTTCACAAACAATTGCTAGCTTGTACTGCTTTGGAGCTGTCTGGTTGGACGGAATTTTTTGCTTGCTGTGGTAATTGTCATTTGGTTGTGGCTTTTTCTTCAATAGATAAAAAACCCCATTAAAATACATATTTGATTATATATATAAAGCTTCCACTTGATTATTTGATGCAGACATTCTTTGAAACAGACTTTTGAGGAAGTGCAATCAGAACAAAAATAAACAAGGCTTAGTGTTTTTCCGAAAAGAGAAGAAAATGCCTCTAAACAAAACTAAAATACCCTGTCATTTGTGAATCTGCTGATTTTAGGAATAAGTTCAGTTGGATGTGGAGTATGTACATATGACTCCAGAGTTTAAATCATCTCTGGCTACTGTGGGTATTTATAACTGTGCAGCTGCATTGCATGTCCCCGTGCCTGACTGAAGGCAGAAGTGTTGTAAATGCGGTGTTTGCCATCTCTCAGGTGTCTCTTGTAACTGCAGTTCTTCCATTCTTCTCCACTGATAGAGACATGGATTCTAGCGGTGCTTTGTTTTGAATACAGGTTTGCAGTCCTTTGAAAACGAACACTTATTTACCAAGGAAATGCAGTCAGGGGTTGACTCCTCCATTCCGATAGATGCCAATGGCATGATGTTGCCCAGTGTCTTACCAGGCGATTCTGGAGGCAGGGCTTTATTTAGAGGACAAAGCTACCAGCCTGCTCGGCCTCACCTATGGCTTGCCTTCGCTGGTGTAAGACCTGGAAGGCACCTAGAGTTGGATGAGTGGTGGACATTTGGTGTAGCTGCAGTAACCGCAGTTCCTATCAGCCGAGCATCATTCCTGCAGCTCCTTTTTCTGTAGAGCCAATTTTGTCCTCAACTGTAACAGGAGACTTTATATTTTTTCTTCCAAATATTCAATTAGCAAGTTTTGACTGTTAGCTTTTTCTATTACAGTTGTTTACCAGACAAATTCTGCCTACAACTGAGATCCTTAGACTCTACTAACTTCAGCCCTTGCCCTTATTTTATGGTAGCCTAAGCGCACGTGTATTAAACAGAAGAATGTGTCCCCGGGGGTTAAGGCTGGGTGAAGTGAGACAGCAGAAAATGTCTAGTCCAGAACTCTACTGCTCCTGACATACTCCCTTTATGATACTTCAGTGTCTTGGTTTTGCTGTTTTTACGGATACCGTTTTTGTCTCTAGTTTAAACAAAATGCAGAACATTTAGCTACGGAGTAGCCCCACGTGGGTGCTTGTGCCTACTGGATAAAGTGGCAGCTAGAAAGATAGTGCAAAAATTCATGAGGTAACTTTTTAGGAATTCCTGTTTCTAAAATCTGGCAAACAATTCCACTCTGTTAAAAAGCGTGGGTCTGGATTTATAGTGTGGTGACTGTTGGAGCTCCTCAAATTCTGGTTTCAGACACCCCTACCCAGCCCCCAACACACCTTAATCATTTTGCCTTACTGTAGCCTTGATTTCTTTTTTTTTAATGTATTCTTTTAGGGGAAAAACCCCCACATTTATTAGGAGTTGTGAATGATATCATTCACATATTTTTAAAATCTTCAGGGAAGAGCAGCCTTTAAGTTCTTCATGTTACACGTCGCACATAGTGGATGTGTCAATATGTGTCCAGATACATGGGAAAGAACTGTGTCTGTGATTGTCACATCAATTAAGCTTTGGATGCTCTGCTTCATATAAGATGTTATTAGCTGTGCCAAGTGTCTGTTAGTAGAGTGTTTCTAATTGCCTCCAAATCCATCAGCTAATCCATGTGTTTAAAGAAAATTATAATTCTGCACGGTATTAGAAATCTTTGTTAAATGTTTCTATGTACATTGTGTGCTTCCTGATTATTTTGCTTTTAACTTGGCTAGCCTTGAGGATGGTAGTATATACCAGAGTGTCAGTGAGCTGTTGGAATGGCAGGGGCAGAAGAATTAAACCGAGCTAACAGTGACAGCTCCTGTTGCAGTCTGGGGAAAACAGACATGGCTGGTAGCAGTACGTTGGAGCTTAACTGAACATTGTTAGAGTGCAGAGGTGCTATGGAAAAGCATTAGTCAAAGGAAAATAATGAACAGTATGTAATTGTTTAAAAATGAAATGAAAAAAAATGCTTACAGCTCACTGGGTGGTCTCAGTATGGAAGCCATATAGTCTGGAATTTTATTAGCTCTTTAATCAAGACAAAAAAGCTGTTAAGACCTATTATTCCTGTCTGTGTACCTTACTGATGCGCTCATGAGAGCAATCCTTCATCTAACAGCTGCAAAGTACTCAAAATTGGAAGTATCTTACTGCAGTGTTACTGAGTCCTAAGGTGGCTTTCCTGAGCATCTTCATAAGCGTACCAAGGACCTGACACTGAAAGGGGCCAAGCATCCTTTACTGCTGCTGTCCCTCTTGCACATCAGGGGTATTAAGTAATTCACAGTGACTGCTTTTGAAAGAATAGTTCTTCAAGATGATTTCTTAAAGGCGTGAGAAGACACTACTACCATGGTGCTGATTTAGCGTGATTCAAAGCAGTAACTTTATTTTGTCCCATCTGAATTGCTAGGCTTAAGTAGATCGGGTCAACCATCCAGTCCATCCTTGGTTCCATGGTTCCATCATGAAAAGTTGTCCTAATTTCACATTATTTTTTTTATTTGCTATTCATATCCTAGCAGAAGCTCTGGATAACTGGCATTCAAACAAAGGTTTGCCTATCTGTGCACTTCATCATTTCTCCCCAAGGGTAAAGTTTGTGCAGAGAAGCTATTACCATCTTTATTTTTATTTCTTCACCTTTAGATACTTCAAAACTCTTTGGAGATCTAATTACCCCTCAGACTGGAGGCCAAACCTGGAACTATTTGTTCTACAGCGTTTGAATTTCCATGAAATAGATTGGTCTGCTGGAAAGCCACAGCAGTCTAGTAAATAACCTTCCCAGTGTGGAACCTACAGTCTACGACCAAGGTTTTGTCTTGTTTAACTTGCAGTTGCAGACGCTGTCCTACAAGACGTGTTTTATTAAATGTGCACAGATGAGATGAAATGAACATTAAAACACTGTTCAGTACAGATGCCCTTTTGCAGAACTGACATTTCTTGTGCAAGCAAAACTGTCATATTCAGCCAAAGAGCAGAAAAACGGAAATAATTAGATGCCAGCAGCACAAGTTGTGTAGCAATCCATTCAGCTGTCTACCCACAAAGCACTTCCAGAAAAAGTTAGAGCCAAGGCTTAACTTGGCAGCGGTTGCTTAATTTAAAAAAAAAAAATCAAAATCATTTAAATTATCATCTCCCGTAGAAAACTCTTGACTAAATCTCCTTGCTTTGAGACTTGTCAACACTATGCAAGATCTTTTTCATTTGAAGTGAGCAGCTTAAAAACATGTGAATTCTCAATTGTCGGTGAGACTTTGTCAGTGCTCTGCTTCTCTGAACGCTGTGACGATGGTGGGATTTTTCCATGAGTGGGAAAGCTGGTCCTCGTGTGTCCTTACTGAAAATCAGGCCAAATGGTGGAGCTGAAGGGGCTGGGAAAACACAGTTCTGCTGAAATAACTGGCAAAAGTGGATGGCTTTGCTATAATGACCATACTGGGAAGGCAGGTGAATGCACTGGGGTGGGGACACCCCTTCCAGTCTCCCTGTGGTGCTGGGGAGGACCACGGCCACGGTTCGGTTTTGCAGCTGGCTTCCAAGAAGATCGCAGAGGTCTCTTGTGACAGTACAGAGACTTAGGCTCTTACAATTAGAGGAACAGCTGATTTTATCCAGCGTTCTCTGCTGAAAGGCACATTCCTGAGTGATTAGACAGTCTGATGTTCCTGGAAGTGCTGGTTTCTCTGCTCCATGGCTGGCTGTTGAGCGCAGCCTCGAGGGAGGAGTGAGCTGGAGAGAGCGCGGTCCTGGGAGGAGTTCCCTGGGCGCAAGGTGCAGGGGAGTCTGCAGAGCCTGCCTTTGGAGGCCACCAGAGAGAAGGTGTGAACTGCCCTTTTGAAATGATGGGCAGAGAAATAAAATAACGGTTTGAAAGAAGATAGGATTCTGCTGAAGGAACAAAACGTGCCTGTTTTCAGCGAGCTGATTCCAGTGTTTGATTCTCTGATTCATTTTTAGTTGCTATAGATAGTGCCCTGGGTGGCTGTATGGAATATTCATAGGACACGCATTGTAGTTAAAACATCTTCCTTACCGTGCCACTTGCGTTTCCAGTTGATTGCTTTGTTCTTACTTGATTTACCATCATGCAAAAGGTGTTTTATTTCTTTGATAATGAGTATAGTACTACTAGTTCAGCATTCAGAGGGGTAGATGTTCTCCGTATCGATGGCATTGTTACTGAGACCTGTTGTTACCTCGCTCAGTCGTTAGGGAGTACAGATTGTGTTATTTATGGATGAAACATATTATAACTCTCAAGTCATTCACACTAATCTGTATGTAGTTTTTGATAATTGTTGCTGAACAAAATGTAGTTGTGAATTCTTTGCACATTTGCTTGGAAGAAGACTAGTTTGAGTACTTGGGGGAGTGGAGTTCATAGGCTTGTAATCAGTGGCAGTGTTGTGACTGTGGCTCTAATTAAGGTGGCAGCGTAATACAAAGAAAAACCTATTTTCTTGTTCATCCTCAGTTGAAGCTTCCATAGTTTGATGAAGGATTTGGCTAGAAGCTTGTGCTTCGTGATGCCACAGAACAAACAGGAGAGCTGGTCATAATTAGAATTTTCTTACAGAAACAATACGGAAAATAAATTGGTATCACTTCTTGTTCTGCAACATACTTGAGCTGTTTGACTTTTCCTTGACTTCCTTTTTCCTGGATCATAAATTGTATAGACTCTCCCTTTTCTGGTTCCTCCCAACATACGTATAACATGTTTAAAGAGTAGAATGTTGTTGTATATTAAATGCTCTGGTGTTGCAAAAAATATTGGAGTCAGTGGCTGTGCTGGATTAGCTCTTCTTCATCGTTAAGGAAGCCGAGGGGTGGGGAAATCTAGATGGGAGGGGAGCTTTCATTTGTGTGGGGTTTTTTTTGTTTGTTTGCTTCTTTCTTTCCTGGGACTTGTCAGAGTTCCCGTTGCTCCGGATCTCTGGCACTAATGTCTTTTTGTATCTTTGAAAGGAGCGCAGCTCCCAGAAATGATGAGTGCCAGTGGAACGCCGTGTACAGTACCCGGTTGCATTCTTTGTGTACATGAAAGAAGCGTAACATCAGGTCGGCTTTCACATGTTTAAAGAAGCCTGGGAAGCAGCTTGTCCCCAGGAACTCATGCAAACCTGCTGTTGCAGCCATCAGGAAGAGCTGTGCTTGGGAGCTGCCTTGGCTGGTGAAGGGCAGTCTTGTCTCGTTGGCTAAACAAGTCTTTGTTTTACACCGTAGAGACCGTTCAGATGGATGTTTTGTATTGTAGCTGGTAAAACTTTTAATACTTCTGCTGCAAACAGAGGTATTAAAGAATATTAAATGATTTGAAGTTAAAGGTTCTGACGCATGCAGCCAGTGAAGTGTAGTTGGCTGGTCTTCAGTTGTGGTTTGGTTTTGATTTTGTTTGTTTTTCTTTCTTTTCAAAGCAGCTCTGCTGCACTGTGCTGCTGCCTTTTGGTCGCAGATGCAGCTGAAGATCTCTGCCACATTCAGTGTCTGGTATATACAATGGAAAGGTACAACTGTCAGGAACGAACCCCTGTGAACGGTGCCCTTGACCCTTGCGACGTGAAGGCCATTGCATGTAGTTAGTCTCTTCTTGTTTCTTTTCGTTTAGAAAGCGACGGGTAGCAAGATACTTTTTCAGACGTTAAAGAGTGGAGTTGGGAGGTCTAGATACGGATCCTTTCTAGGATCAGACAGAATCAAATTTTATCAGCAAGTGGAAGCAAATGTCTGTGTGGTATTGCTGATGTCCAGCATTTTTCCTTCTCACTTCATTTGGTTGCAGCCCATTTTGTTTCTTAGTATTTCATGCTTTTGTTATTTGTTCCCTGTTCAAAATAATTAAGGAACGAAACATACGATTTACTGCAATTAGCATTCACGTTAGAGATGGGGAAAAAATTATGCTATTTGTCTGGTTTCTTTTGACATTTCAGTTTGCTGATTTGATAGGCAGTACCAATTTCATGACACGTTCATTTTGAATTTTTTTTTCCAGGAGAATCTGATGTGACACAATGAACAAAAGACTTATTTATTACTGTGGGGTTTTTTTTTTCCTTTTTCTTTCATTCCTCTAATACTCCTGGTTGGCTTGATGCATATGTGAATGGTGTTTGGTGGCATTTCAATTTATGGTTGTATATTAGGCAGATAACCATGTGTCTTCCTTTCCTGTTGTGGAGGCAGATTTAGGAATAATACAGAAGTACCTCTAACTATGAAGTAAACTGCTCATCTCCTCTAGGGAAAGACTCGTGGTATTTGTAGCCAAGTATTTTCTAGAACACGTGATCATTTTCAATAAACAGCATCTGAACTTAAAATACTGATGTTACTGTCTGCAGCTAATACAGTGCCTGATCTGTATGGGACAGTCGGTGGTGATTAAAGAAAGCCAGGTAGAGTCTGAACTTAATAAGTATTTTGTACTGCAGAAACGGAAATGCTAACCAAGGAAAACAGAAAATTCAGAGCCTGTGAAGGCTGGATTCAAATACCTAGTGGCTTTGATGCAAGTAAATTTAATTTTTCTGGATGACTTGTCAGAAAGGCAGCAAGATTTAGTTTTTGTGTGTTCATTTCCATAATCAAGGAAACAGCAGCGTATGGAGATGCGCCTGAAAGCTGCTGGGGGATACAGGATTCTTTACGTCACTGTGGTATGTCTCCTGGTTTTGCTAATAATTACAATTATTTGTATGACAGTAATCACCAATGTCCTGGCAACTGGTGCCCTGTTGAACTTGTCGCTAACTTAAAGGATGTATAAAAGTAAGTCGAGCTAAAGAATCATAGAAGAAATGCAAAGATGTTCAGGATTTTGCCCAGAGTAAAGCAGAATGTCAGTGATGGAGTTCAGAACAGCTTCACAGTTTCAACAATCCAGGTAGAAAAACAAACCTTACCTGTTTTGTACTGTTTTACCCTAGAAGCAGTCCTCACACTATCCTCAGATGTGGTTCTCAGAGAAGGATGGTCAGATTCAGTGTCTGCTCTTAAAATGTAAAGTGGTACAGTTCAGCATAGATAAATAGAAAATGTATTGGAATTAATGTTTTAAACACCTGTGTGGGGGTGTTGGTAAATAGGGTGGAGTATTTTCATAGTGGAATCCCCAGGCAGAGCTCCTGCACTTAGGAAAGAGTTATTTCAACCTTCTGCATTTAAACAGATGGTTATCTCCACTCTCTGCTGTTCTAAAGACAGACTTTGCTGCTTCTGAGAATCAGATAATCCCAAAGAAATCTGCCTTAGCTATTACTTAAATGATGGACTTCCTAGAGACTGGGTACGTTCAGTTGAGGGTGCAGACAGAGTAAAGGGGCGATTGTTCACTCTTCACTTTCAGATCAGTACCGGTTAGCTAACTGCTGTGCAAGACGGACTTCTGTTATGTGATAGCATTTGCCAAAATAAATCAGAACTTGGTGGAGGTGTAATGCAATTGTGATTTGAAATCTGTTCTGGCTTGCCTGTGTGTTTGATCTGTCAGTCACCTCTTGTTTCTTTGGGAACCTTGCTCAACGTGATTTCCTCTTGCAGTGGAAGTCCAGGTCTGCCCAACGTGTCTTTTTTCCTTTGCGCTTACAACTTGTAACGCGAGTCTTAAAAATTCAGTGTGATAGCACGGTGTGTGTGAGAGCTTGCTTGTGTAGGGATGGCCTTCTCTGTACACGCTCTTTAGATAGGGTTATTTCATGATTTTTGTTTCAAACCACCTCTTGCTTTGTGAAATTTGCCACTTGGGAAATGAACCCGTTTGGAAGATTAATTTCTGTAACCGCATATTAGTTTTTATTAAAATTTCATGGGGCTTTTATTTAAGATGCATTCTAGCCTTGTTTATATGGGACCTGTTGAAAGTAAAGTGGATTAGACCATTTATAATCCATTCCCTGTGAACTTCTGAAAAACTGTTCCCTACCGTATGTCTGTTCCTAATTTTTTTCTCACTCTGTCCAGCTATCTCTCCATCCCACTGAATGTTTACAAGGAACAGGATTCTTGCATGCTCTGAAAAAGAAATTAGCATTTAAAAAACTCCATCATAACAAACTTCTTCCAGATCTCCCTTCACCGTACTCAATGGTTGAGTTCCAATTTTGCTTCTTATTGAAAGCACAGTTTTGGATCTGGAATTATGCCGGTTCTATTCTTTTGTTCGTAAGACCCGACTGCCATTAACACATAGATTTCTTCATCGTTTTTGTGACTGAGGGTAGGTGTTTATTACTTTTGGGACCCAAATGTGTTTATTGGTTTGTGTGTTAGAGCCAAGCCTGATGGGTCTGTACAGCAAGAATCTGCGTCCTGCAGATGGGGTCTGACTGCTCATCGATGGCACGGTTTGTTCTGATTTTAGTGTTGAAGCAGGCCAGCCTTTCACTTCCCATTCTCTTCTCTTTCTGCCAAATCACGGTGTTCACAGCAAGTAAAGCTTGGGTTTAGTTCTTGCTCTTTCGAAGGGTTTATTGCACTTATTCGCACGTAATATACAGGCCAATGACTTCACGCTCCTGGTGAGAATTTGACCGCGTATGGGTTCCATGAATTTGTGATGCCTTGTTAGGAGGCCAGCAGACTGTTATTTCCTAGTAGAGGTTAAAAATCATTCTGCATACGTGAACTGTGTTATAATACAAAGCAGTCTTCATCTGTACTGAGTAAAAAACATTAACGTTCTTCGCACCCTGAGGTAGGGGCTGTAGTCAGCTGCGTAATATCCCATAAACTGAGAGCTGTGTATAATAAACACTTTTAATGTGTAGTGTTGCCGTTTCAAAGTCAAGCTTTTCATCATGACTCTTTATTCTGAGTTCACCTTTTCAAAGGCTGAGTCGATCATGAAAATCTGGTCATGGAATGCAGTTGTTGATAATTCTCAAATGTCACGACTCAACTGTTCCTTATGGCTTGTGCCCTGGCTTTGGTTAGCTGTGACACAGCTGGTCATCAGCGGGGAAAGATCGATGGCTGTGGAGGCAGCCTCTCCTTGGGACAGAAAGGGACATCACAGCGTGGTTCTGACTTTCCGTAAGGAAACGTGCAGTTCTTCATTCCACATCTGGAGATGTGAGGCCACTCAGCTGTCATTTTATCGGCTACATGTATGGAAACACTGGGTAACAGCAGCAGGTTTTATGTGCTCTGCCATACCAAGGGCCCCTTGTCCTTGTTCAGCTGGAGATAACCAGTGTGTGCAGTCTGTCAGTGACTTGCTATCGACCCGAGCTCCGTGTTACGTTGGGGGATCTTGATAACTGACAGGAGGAGAAAGAAATGTAAAGCAGATTGAAAGAAGGACAACCACAAATCAATTTGCATCTCTTCTTTTTTTTATCAACCCTGTACGGCTACCCTAACAACATCCTGATTTAACTGCTGTCTGATGGGAACATGTTGGTGAGTAAACATCAAGTGACCAGAAGCCCTCTTAATTTTGGGCAACTGATAAAATGCTTATTTTTCAGCAAATAACAATACTGATGTTTTATTATCTGTGTCGTGCCTGTGAGCATTGCTTTTGACCAAGTAAAGAAAGCATTTCTTTAGAGGAATTGTATAAAAGAGGGATTGATTTCTCCAGCCAAAATGTTCCTGTAATAATTAGTTGAGTAATATCATGGCATCTTTGTATGTGGTTACCAGTTGAGGCACAAAGGGCTATTGCCTTTTCCAGGCTGCGTATTAAATCCAACACGTAATGATGAGTAAAGTCTGCAAATTTAGATCTTTTAGGCACCTCTTTTCAGAAACTAAACTGCAAGTGAAGTGAGACCATTCGAGAACATATATTTTATAGATTTTAATGTTGTGCAAGGAAAATTAGGTTCTGCACAAGAGACTTTGGAAGCCTGGAAAGGTTCCAACCAGTGATGGAAGTTACAGTCTTCTGGGTTTGATTTGAAATTATTAAATGGGTGATTAGATCCTCAAGATACTCTCATGGACTCTACATCTTGGAAACAATTAAATGGAGTCTCTCACATGCTGTTCTCACTTGGCATTTTTCAGCAGTGCAGATGGTCTGTCACACCCCATCGCCTAGCAGGTCCTTAGGAAAAACACTGCTGTGTGAGGCATGAGGAAAAAGAGAGGAGATAAGGGAAATAAGTGGGGCACCAGGAAATGGAGTTGCCCTCTCCCGTTCCACCCAGCAGAGCACAGGAGGAGCAAAGGCACCGCTTGTCCTTTAACGGCACCGAAGTGGCATACAGAGTCTTTCGTTGCTGTTGTGCAGAGTGGTTGGTGTGTTCCAGAGCACAGCTCAGGGTGTTGCTGTGTCTGTAAGCCCTGCTGATTCCAGCCTGGCTTGGCTCTGGAGGACGATGGCTTTTGGCTCCAGCGAGACTGAGTTACAGCGGGTTATGTTTGCAGCCATTGCAATGGGCATGTTTGCACCTTCCAGCTTGTTGAAGGCACGTTGGGACCTTGCTGATGGGTATTCTGTCTGGCCAATACACTTGCTGTATTTGCTTCACGTTAACTCCTTAAGTCTGGACAGCACAGGCGTGTGTCACAGCACAGGCGTGTGTCACAGCACAGGCGTGTGTCACAGCACAGGCGTGTGTCACAGCACAGACGTGTGTCACAGCACAGACATTTACTTTAGCTATCTCAGTTTAATAAGCTTCCTTTCTTAGGCAGGTCTTGGCTTAACTTTCCTTCTGTGTGGACTTTTCAAATTTTGACTCAACTTCAACACTGGTAAACGTGTCGTGATTAGAAATGTGCTTCTACCTGTTTTCTCCTGGATCCCTGAAGTTTTGTCATTTCTTTGTGAGCTGGGAAATACACAGTGCAGTGGTGATGCCTCTGCGTTGGCAGAATGTGGCTAATGCTGCTTTGAGCGTCACATCGACCTGCGGTAATGCTGTTAAAGGGCATTTGCCTTCATATCCGAAGCACTGCACTGAAGTTAACGAAGGAGATCCCGTTAAGAATCATTTCAAGACAGCTGATGAAATGGGAGATATATATATATATGTATTTTATTTTTTCCTGTTCCAAAGGAGAGGAAGGAGAGACTGGAAGACAGCGGCAAGTGTTAAATAGAGGGTTTGGAAGAGGGACAGTTCAAGTGTGCAGCTTGCTGTTTAGATTTTCATCCTGGAGTTTAGATAGTCACAGATTTCTTGGCAGATATAACCTGCTGAGCTCTGTTTAAGCACCTGTTTCTTTTCACTGCTTCTCCTCAACTGTACCCTGAGTGAGTATACATTACTGTGTTCCTTCACTCGAGAGTTACAAGCACGGCTTGCATTCTTTTGTTTATGTCATACAGCGGAGGAATTGGTTGGTTTTCTTGCAAGACTGTTTTACTAGGAAGTTGATAAGAGGGGAGATTTCCTTAGATCTACACTGGAATGGTTTAGGTTTCACTTCTCAAAAAAGCCTGCTGTGAGAAGGTTTGGTGCTCACATGTTTTGGTGAGGGGACAATACACTTCTTTTCCTCGTCTTTATCTGGTGTGAAGTCCAGAGGCACTTTTCCCTGCGTTCCACATAGCTGATAAACTGAGGAGAACCTATGAAGCTCTTTTTTGTTGAAGAGAAAAAGAATTGCAGTGGGGGAAGTAGGAGAAAAGGGCTTGCATAGAGCTGAGGTGCTTATAAAAACCATCAATGCACTTTCACCCCTGCACCACCGTGGTGTTTCTGATCTTTGGGCAAGCATGAAAATGATGGAAGTTCAGAACGATTATGTGCTCCTTGTCATCTGCAGATGTTGCCCTTTTAATGGAGCAAACATTTGTTTAACTTTATGGTACTAGTCTTAGGGCTTGACAGTGGAATTCATTCCTGAAGCAGCAGGCAGTTACGGTGGCTTAAGGGCTAAAGGTTTCCTAGAGGCAAACAGTTCCCAGCTGGGAAAGCGTTGCTGTGTCAGACAGCTCGCGTGAGCATTCAGCAGCGTAGCGGAGAAGGGCTGAAGGGCAGCCGAGAATATCCTTATTGTCCCACTTGCGGTCTGACATGTCTGCTAGCAAACCATCTTAGGATAAGACGTTTGAGTGCCGACTGCTGCCTGAGCATGCTCTCTTGTCCGTCGGGAAGAAGCGCCGAGGATACGCCTATGGAATACAAGTTCAGCTGCTCTATTCCCACGTGATTTAATGGCCAGTCACATCATGTGCTGGTAACCGTTCCATTTATAACACGTAACAATGCAGGATCGTCTCGGGAGGGTATAATTAATGTGGGATTCAGTTTTAGAAAAGTGCCGCATCCATTTTTGGAAGGTCTTTAATTATAGACCCAGCATGTTGTGTCAGAGAACAGAGCAATTCATTTCTTATTAGAAATGTTGCCATTCCCACACAGATAATTTGTTTTTAGGGAAAAGGAGAGGCAAGAAGCTGTTGGATGTGAAATCCACTTTGGAATGGCGCAGTGGAGACAGGGCACATTGTTGTCTGTGTCAGAATTCCTGATAGAAGTAAAGCACGTATCAGTTCTGCGCGCAGCATAATCCTCGTGCAGGAGATTGTTTTCCCCTCTCAACTGCCTGCGTTAATTGGCTGTAAACATACTCCATTTATTTTAATGGTCTATCCACTTATTTCTGATGTGGCATTTTGCCGTGGGGTTTGAAATAATTTCTTTCAGCCCCGTTCTAATGCCCCCGGCCTTTTGATTGTTTTGATCTGAAAGCTTTTTTCGAGGCTGTTTCAATGGTTGTTCCATGGATAATGCAGCACTAACCTTGGGGAAGTTCCAGCTGCAGTGCTGGGCTTGGCTTTTGGTCACATGTGACCTTTCAGGACGTTCTCAATTAAGTAAAGGGAAGCTCAAGATGAAGTGTCAAGAGATAAGTCACCTTCCACAGCCGTGCTGGCTGGGGATTTTGGGAGCGTTCCCTGTTTACCACAGACATACACATGGAAATTCCTAGCATAGTCCAGTAACAATTTGTATGGAGGACAAGATCTGTAGTGCTATAAAAACCACGGTAAAATATCAGTTCTGGGATGGGGGTGGGAGGAGGCAATAGTCAGCAACTGAAGGTGCTGTGGAAGTGCAGTTGTCTGACTAATGACAAGATTTATCTGGTGGAATAATGAGGCCGGGGTTTTTAGCTGTATTGATCCATATCACGGTTGATCATATGGTCTGCAGTGTTGGTAAAGACAGATTTACTTCTTGTGTGCCTTTACTTCCCTTCTCCCACGTTCTTGTGACTTCAGAGGTGTAACAGTGCTCTTCTTCGCTACTGAAATAGCGCAAATAAAATGGTTACTTGCGTGTGCTAATAGGTTGTCAGTTCTATCTCTGCTTGATTTTCGGCTTCTTGACTCGCTGAAAGGTGATAAAATAAGGAAAAAAAAGAAAAAGCAGAGGCATTCTCCTTTCTAAACCTCCTTTCTCTAGACTTCCCAAATGTATTTATGCACAGGCCTCCATCCTAACAAAGGGCTCTTTGAGGGTCCTATGGTAGTCTAACATTCCCTTCTTTCACATGAAATTAAGGGCAGTGATTTACTGCAGTGACCTGAGTGCCTGAGTGCTCTCATTTACAGCTAGCTTTTTTTTTTTTTGTGCCTCCTCTGGGTGCTTTAGTCATGCTAACACACTGCTGTGTATGTGAGGGATGGGCTGGTGTCCCGTGGCTCCCAGTGGTGGCCAGTGGAGTTACTGGGTGAAATTAAAGGAGTGGGTGGTTTTGGTTTGGCTGTATGGTTTTCTTTCCCCTAGATGCTGAAGTCTTTTGCTTTTCATCAAGTGAAGAAGGGAGGCAGATGTATTATTAATTGGCTATTACATAGATCTCTTTTAGATTTTATTATCTCAAGTGATGGTGGAGAGCATGGAATAGAAAGGCCCAGTCAGCATTAGAGGCTTATGGGCAGACTTTGAAGTGATGACTGTCACAACTTGCTGTCCAGCATTCTCAAGAAATAATAATTTCTCTTCCCAAAATTCAGGACGTGTGTCCCCGCTCAGTTGCCTGAGCTGTTCCTGTTACCACAGGAAAGATATTCAAGAGCACAGAGCTGCGTAGTAGACCTTTATGCAGCAGGACAAGGGGACGTGCCACTCAGTTCCCCCGTTGCTTGTTTCCATCTTTCCCCCGTAGCGTTTTTGCCATGTACCTGTACGTATCCGCGTGGCATTTAATGGTGGACTTAAATAGAACATGTTCAGTTTTGCTTTGTAGCTAGAGCTTTTAAAATTGTCTTCAGCAGATACTGTTTAGGGTGCCAGTTGATAGAGAATGCTGTTTAAATCACGGGGCCCCTGCTATGTTTTCTAGTTGTGCTGAACACGCAAAACCCTTTATTTTTTCATAAGGATGCTGTTGGGTTAACCACAGAAGAAACCCTGCAATGCAAGTGGGGCTCCGAAGCACCGAGTATAGCACAAGATCCAGCTTATTCTGTAAAACTGCTAACTAAACCATATTCCGGATCCTGCTGGACTTCTTCCAGGAAAATCTTTTTTTAAGGGAGTTTGGCAGGAAGCTTGGAGCGTATCACACAGTATGGGGCATCTTCCACTTTCATCACTCCCTCCACTGCCGCCTCCTCTCAGAATGTTGCTTCAAACAGGTGGTTGCTGTGGATAGCCCAGGAATCTTTTTCACACAAAACACGGCCCTACATCTTACTGTAGGGAGAGTGAGGCCGTCAGGGCTGCGCAGCCTTCCCTCTCCTTCTGAGGTTTCCCACTTGGGAGTATTTCAAGACCAAATGCGCAAGCTGGACTGAACTAGGATCTTGCTCGTAAAGCCCCTCAGGAGGCATGTGATGGTCACCACGAACTGCTACCCTGTCAGGAATGACATCCCCGTTCAGGGTGAGCACTGCTGAAAACACATCGCGGAGGCAGCCAGCAGGTTCCTAAGCACTGGTGGTGATAGGGAGAGGACACAACTTGGGAACTCACTTCCTGTTTTGGACTTTCTTCCCTTTTTACAATTTTTTTTTCCCTTCCTTTTCCTTCTGTGGGATCTGCCTTTTCTCTACCAGGTGGTGGTTGCGTGTGGCGGAGGAAGGCTGGGCTAGCTACCAGTCTCCAGGGAGAACGCAGTAGAGGATTCCAGTTAGACCTTGTTTAACTGGTGACCGACTTTACTGTCTGCCCGCAAGAAAATGCAGAGGTGCCTCTCGTGGAAGCCTTGTTACTACAGGAAGTGTTCAGATCACCTTAGTAAAGGAACTTGCACAATAAAAAAAGCGCTGCCTGAAAAAAAGCCCAAAGACGGAGCGGGGAAGATGCAGTTGATTCCTTTTCTTTCCTTTAAGCACGATTGGCTTTATATTGGATCCAGCTCCCAGCCTTGAGCATTTATTTTTCTGAAATGTTATCCAGTTTTTAGCTAGATTAGCTTCAAAGTGCAAGCTGAGAACACGGGCTGTTTGGCAGAACATTGTTGTGAAAGATGGTGTGGCAATGCAGCACAGAGACAACACAGAGGGTCTGACTGAAAGTGTCTTTCTGGCTTGTTCCTATTTACTATGCTTGGCACACAGTATAAACGTACTGAAAAGTAATGGAATTACCCTTGGCAGTGTAATTCTTTTCCTTAGTGGTCTACGGCGCTTGGCATTGTTTTAAGATGTTTTTCCACTCAAATCTTGAGCTTCATGCTCCCTTCAATGCAGCGTTACAGTTGAATTGCTTTGTCATCTTCTTTTTTTTTTCTCCCTCTTATTTTTATCTGTCCTTGTCTGTCTGGTCCTTCACTTGACCAGAAACAAAACATCCTTTGTGGCTGTAAACTCAGCATGCCAAATAGTTTGAATAACTGTAGCACTCCAAGAGTGAATGTAAAACATAAAAGCAACAGTAAATTCCTTTTAATGCCATCCTATAACAACAAGAATTCCCGGTTTAATAATTGGAGCAGCAGAATGGTTGACCTCGTTGTTTGATGCAACCATTAGCTTGCTTGGCTTGGTTCAAAGTCCGCTTACATTCTGAGTTTAACTTTGCAGCCAGTAATTTAGCGTTAATGACGCTGCATTCATTAACGTCCCAATGAGACCTCTTTTCTTTTTCATGCTTTTCTTCATAGGGCAAATCATTCGGTTACCTGAGTCTCTGCCTTAATACAGGCTGGCGTGAAGCGTGGGTTGTTTTACTGCCTTTGTTACGTGCCGCGAAGGGCCCCGAGAGCAAATCAGTTGTTTCTGTGGTTGCACTTTGCATTGGCGCTTCCGTCACACGCCCAGGGGAATAAATAGTTTGATGTTATGATATTAAAGAATGCTTGTTAGCACTATCCTGAAGAAGATTCTGCAGAGGTTTTGTTTCATTGTTTTTGGGATCTGTTTCCAGTTGTAAGCGCCTAAATGGTGTTTCTTTCCTTGGGAGGATCCCCTGCGCTCCCTTCGCCCTGCTCACACACACTGGTTTGCTTCTTTTAAGGTTGGTTGGTGGTTGCTGTGGAATTGTTTTGAGCATTGGATAGTTGACAAATTTCCCCACACTGCCTTTTCTCATTAGAGGTGATAGAGCATAGATCACACATGAGAGAAGAGAAAACAGAGAAATATTTCTGTACCTATTTAAAAAAAAGACTGGACATCAGCAACCAGGTGTAATCTGGGAGCTCACAGCGCTTCCGGATCGTAGGGGACGGATCTGCCGTGAGGATAAGGCAGCCCAGCTTTCATAGCACGTGTCTAGTTTGCACAGTCTATTAACTTTCAGATCATAATTTTGTTATCTGCTGCATGTTACTGCTCTCCACCGTGTGATGCAGGTCATTTCCAGCAAAGCTTTGTTTTATATCTGAAATAGTATTGGGGCGGGGGGAAACAGCGTGAATAGGCTCCAAGGGTTAGTAAGTTACGTGTATGGAAAACATGCTGCACACCAAGATGGGCAAGTGTGGCTTGTTCTTAGGATCGAAATCTGTTCTCAGGGAAACAGGGACCCTGCTGGCGCTGGGCATCCTGCTGTTAGAGACTGGCTGTGCCCCTGGCTAAGCGTGTCTACCTAGACACCAGCTGGCTGAGCTGCCAGACAAAGCCTGCTGCCATGCAAATGTAGATCAGGTATTATCTGGCTCCTCCTTCTAGTTCTCACTTGGGCGTGCTCGAGATGTCTGTATGGAAATCTGAGCCAGCAGCTGTCTGTAGGGATCTTAGAGAAGCGTGTAAAGCACTATGGCCATTGTTTGAAAGTCAGCTTCTGCTCCTGCCGGTGCCCCTGAGCTGATCCGTGATGTCAGAGAAGCCAACTACATCTGTTACTGTTTTGGACCATTCATTCTTTAGCATGTCTTTCGGTGCGTGTCATCTGTAGGGGGGCTTGCAACGCTGATGCGGAATAAATAATCGTAAATAACCCTAAGAGCACAGGCTGGGAGAAGAGAACCTGAACGTTCAGGTTGAGGCTCCTGCAATTGCGAGCGGCAGTCTGCAAGTGTGTGGTGAGAATCGGGCGTTCGTGTGAGGTTTGGTTCCCAGCATCTTGTGGGTGCCCAGGACAGCAAGGAGCTGTTGGCTACGGAGGTTTGCTGCGTGCTGAAGGCTTGTGGAGTTTGAACAGGCAGTTTTACAGAAGCTTGCTGTGCTCTTCCTTTTGAGGTTCCTTTCTGACAAGCATCCTGTACAAGCAACTATTGACGTGAGAGAACTGCTAAATGTGAGAGATAACGCTTGTGTGTTCATGAAAGCGCATTGGCCAAATTTGCTTGAATAAAGAACTGTCATTAGTTTATTAATTTTATTAGGTAGCATGGGGAGAAGTCACTGAAGGGCAGAACTAGGGATGACAGATTTATTCACCTAATATTTAGCCTTTAGTTTTCGGTCATACCAAAACCTGCCTCATATTCAGAAGGTGGCTTGCCCACAACTTGAACTTGGTGTTACAAATTTCCTTTCCAAGTTACATTCTGCACAAAAAAGCAGGCTGCTGGAAGGTTTTCACTTGCTAGTGACTTCTCTGGTTGTTGTCCCATCTACTGAGGGCACTGAATTTCATTTATGCAGAGTGATGCTAAGCAGGGCAGAATTTGAAATGTGCAGTCTGGTTCTTGAAGGACAAAGGAATCTGCATGAGTATTGCATCTGCTGCTTCCTGAGCTTGAGCAGGAAGGGCTTCGTGTCATACTGTCGTGGTTTGGCTGGGGCAGAACCCCGGGCCAGCCGTGCTCTGCAGGCCGTTAGCAGTGTGGGGTCAGCCAGGGCAGCTGCCCCGAGTTAGCTCCAGGTGTAGCCCAGGCCGTGAATGTCATGCTCAGTATAAAGGGGGAAGTTTGCTGAGCATAAGGTGGTGTCCTGATCTTGTGATCTTCCTGCTCCTCTTCCTGCTCCCAGGACCGCCTTCCCGTGTATTGTGAGCACCGTGCATTCGCTGGGCTGAGGATAACTTTGTGTACTTTGTATTGGTATTAATTTAATTTGGCTGTTTGATGAAATCTGCTTTCATTTCAGCCCATGCGTCTCCTCTCCTTTTCCCAGTCCCCCTTCTCAGCTGGGGAGGGGTCACTGGGTGGTAGAGCCACTGCTCCAGTTTATCCCCGGGTACGGGCTAAATGTGGACACATACCTTAGGATGCTTTCCCTATGGGTACAGGAGAGAAGGCTTCAAAACCCCAAATATCTCTTAGTAATGAGTTAGTGACTAAACTTTATTTGCCTGGAAGAGTAGGGATAGTTTTCCTATTAGGAATTTAGAAGGCATTTTGCTGGCTTGTGGGCTGGTACAGAGGAATGCTTTGGACTCTCTCTGGTATCTAGAGAGGGGGCAAAGGGCCTCATCTTTGTTTATGATCATGGCAAAAATTAATAAGCAAAGCAGTGAATGTAGTGCTGTAGTTCCCCCTCTATGGTTTTGTTTGTTGTTGTTGTTTTTCCTGATATTGCAAATGTAGGTCTGTTTCCAGTTTTTGAGAAAAATCTGCCCTGGCATTATTGGAGTCCCCAAGTCCTAGATAAGGCCAGAGAGTGCTTCCTGATGAGCTTGGAGTGCCCGTGGCTGGTGGTGAGAACCACTGCAGCTTTCCTTCGGGCTTTGGAAAGTTCTGGTTTGGGTGTAGGCTCCTTATGGGATTGACCCAAGCAGAACAGAAGCAATTTAGGATTAGTGGACATGTTTTTCTTTCCCATCAAGTGACTCTTGGATAAGAAATGTTTGTTTATTGTTTTACCTCTCTGGTCTGCATTGTCTTTGTGCTTCTTGCAGACTGTACAAGCTGCTTTTCCCTGCGACTTCTGGGGAGGGGAGAGTCATCTGGCACACGTTCATAGAATTTCATTGTGGAAGACAGAAATACATTGTGGCTCAAAATAAAGCCGTCCAAGGCTCTTGACGCTGGAAGAAAGCTTTCCAGACCCACTGTGGTCTTCATTATAGCAAAGAAAGCAGTTGTTAGTGGCAGGAGAAATTTATTCAGGAGATTGCTATTTCTGCAATTTCAGAGTTGTGCAGCTGTGTAGGGGGACTTGATAATATACTAGCCAGGGGCCCCATCTGTTTCTAATAAAACACGTAGGGAAAAAAAAATGCAAAAGCAGGCAGGAGCAGTTGTGTAGTGCAGACTGGGACACGAGTCCCAGCAGTTGTCTGCTGCCAGTTTCCCCTCCCTCCCTTTCTGTGTCTTCATAACGAGGAGTGAGCATCTAAAGAGGAATGAGAGGTGCTGCACTTTTTCTTCTCCCTTTCTTTTTTTCTCCTAAGAACATGGAATGTTATTTATGTCCTTAGTGCTGGCTGATAAATGAGCTGTAGGGAAGTGCATTGCATAGCTGCAGGCCTGGGAAACCAAGCAGCAATGGATCTCTTTCAGCCCGTGCAACTTTCAGTGCAGTAGCTCCAATCCTGCTTCTGCAGATGAGGGTTAGTTGTCTGCTACTGAACTTCTTGAAGTTCCTGGTCATAAGATATATACCCAAGCAGATCAGTTGGGCGTTTTAATGGAGCATTTTTCACTTCTACAGAACTTCAAAAACGAAGTGTTATAATTTAAGGCTTAAAATAATGAGATTATTTTGGGAAGGATTTGAAACTCTTCTTTGCCTTGCTCTCATATGAAAGTCACAGACTGGAGACAGCAGAGTGCCAGCTATAACTTACTTTTTCAATTGTTCTAGTTTTGTAGCACAACATCCGCAATAGAACTGTGATTAATTGTAGTGGAACCCATCACAGATGAGGTGAGAGGCGTTTGAACCAGAAAGTTTGTGAACCCTGATATCTTACATTTAAATTATTAAGACATTCTAATGGAACTGGGCAACTCAAACCTGTTGCTTTCAGTGGGAGCAAATTAATATTAGTTTTCCATTATACTGATTTAGCTTTGATGTCAGCTCTTCCTTCCACATGAAGGTATCTTGAAACGCTGGAAAATGGGAATGTAAGGTCCTTCTGTGCCCTTCCATGGCTATTAACCTTCTGTTGTCTCGCGGAGTCAAACTTCTGTCTGAATTACAGTGGAAAATATGCTCGTCCTTGAGTGCAGCGATAATGCCTTGCTGTGTGTTTGTAGTGGATGGCATGTGTTTATACTCCAGCTCCCAGGAGATGGATGCTTTCAAGTCTGTTACCATCCTGAGCTTCTGATTTTTTGCTTAGAAAAGCATGCCGTGCAAGGATTCGGGTCTCAGTGTATGAAGTATTACGTGAACATAGGATGAAAATAACAGGTGATGCTTTTGGATCATTTCTGTTGAAGCAAGAGAGGGCAGGGTTGGAATGGATTGAGAAGTGAAGAGAATAAGGAATAGAATGGGTGGAAATAGCGGTGACAATAGCCTGGAAGTTGAAGAGACTGTTAATGGTTCCTCATTCCAGAGTGCAGAAGGACACTGTAACCATGCGGCTGTCTCCCAGTGAAATACTGCTGATGTTGTATTGCTGCTTTGGAAAACAAGCAGGCTCCTGTTCATCTCATCACAAGTGAACCTGGGATCTAGGATCCAGCGCTTCATTTCGTGAAGCTTAACAGGCAGAACCTTACCTGAGGTCACTTTGGGAGCAGAGAGTCCTTCAGAAGTGCTCCAGTGTCCTTGCAGTAGATGAGGGGGTCCAGGCCTTGCGCCAGGTTGGAATGTACAGGGGTAACTGGGTGAAACCCCAGTGCACAGAGGGGAAAGCAGCCGCTGCTGGTTGCACCCAGTAACGCTGAATGGAACCCAGGCGCCCACCCGAGCAGTAACTGCACGTGCTTTAAGTACTGCACAGCCTCGCACCAAGCAGATACTTAGAGTCTGTGTCATATCAGCTTGGAAGGACTTGGAAGGGTGAGGATATAATGGCGAATGAGATCCCTTCATAATACACGTTCAGCTTCACTGAAGTAAGGATGGTTTCTTGTTCTGTCACGCAGTATCCAAGTGGCAGTCTGTGAGCAGGTGGCTTCTGTGTGCAAAATGGAATGGAAGCAAGGCTGCTCCTGTCAGAGGGATTTATGACGTGTTGCTCGGGTGTCTCAGCGTCTGAAGGAATTAGGGATGTGCTTGAGGCACCATCCACACGCACACAAAAGAGCTGGAAGGCAGAAGCAGCCGGTTGTGAAACCCCTGTGAAGTGCTCCCGTCTCAGGTGAAGAGTTTGCTCCTTCTAATAATCAAGGGGAACTACAGCTTTGGGTTTGTTGGGGGGGTTTCCCCCTTTGGCTCAGAAATACCCAGGTAATGGTTGATAGCAGCCCAGGCACCGAGTTACTGTGCTTTGTGCATTGGATCCAGACTAGCCACAGTTAATTATGTTGTGGCTGAACGAAGCCATTCCTGACAGATTTTGCCTTTCTGCCTCCTTAGATCCTTCAGAGGAGGAGATAAGCACAGTGGTCCTTTCTGACCTTCAAATCTGTGGGTTTAGGAGGAAAAAACCCTACATCGATAGATAATCTTTCTAGGTGTGAGTCCTGGTTTTCACGGGCAGTGACAAAGGGTTATTTCATGTGCTTGGTGGGCAAGGGATGAGGGGAGGATGCCTGAATACACGTTTTCCTTTCCATGGGAATTTTTTTTCTTGATATGCATTATTAGCACCGATGTTTTCGTAAAGTTTTCTGGCAAGTCTCAGGAAACCTATTCTTTATGACTGGCATAAAAGAAAAATACTTAATGGGAAATACAGAATAGCAAATGGTGGTGCTAAGCTGCATGAGTTGGATTCTGATCTATCGTCATGGAGCACTACTCTTGGTGCTCTTGAGGCGAATGTTACTGCGGCTCTTTTTGTTTCAGCAGGGTTTGTAGAGCTTGTAAAATCCTCTCGGTTGTAACAGGACACACATTGTGATGCTAGGGACTCATTTTACAACAGAAGACAGACATTTAATGAGTGTTATTTGCAAGCTCTAAGGAATGCGTCATGGCTGCAACAGTAGAGATGAGAGGTGAGGATGTTTATTATAGCTCGAGAGCTTTATTGAGGGGACTGGTCACCTCCAGCACATGTTATTGGGGTGACTGTGGTTGATTCTTTTCTTGGTACTGTGTCAGTAACAGAATGCATGAGGACTTGCCATGAGGAATGTTGAATGCTCCACATTTGTTGCCTCTAAAGAACTTCTGGAGCATTGCTCATCCCATGCAGACGTTCTTCTACAACGTAAATCTGCTCTTTCTGCTCTCTAGCTCCTTTCTGGCCTTACCTTGCCGCACTTCTCCTCAGCCTTGTGATGCCCTCCGTTGTGGCAGGGTCCGGGCAGCAGGCTCTGCTGTGCCATGGGTTCCATGCTCCCTCTCGTGGCTTGTTCCTCCTGGTGCTGCCCGGGACAAGTGACAGCGCAGGAAGGGTGGGCAGCCCCTGACACCGGGGTTTGCTGGGCAGGGACAGCCCCCTGAGCAGCGCGCTGCGTGGAGGAGCTTTAGCAGATGTAATGATACACTGCTGGTAGAGATTTGTTTGGTATAAAATGCAAAGCAAGTAAGTAATTGCATTTACCTTCTACTGTTCATTCAAACAAACTCAGTAGATATGGGGGTTTTTTTCTTAATTTCTCCTTGGAAGGAAAATGTTTCAATAATTCCTTTGGTTTCTGATAAATAATTTCTGGTGCCTACAGTGGAATGCATTTCATCTGCTGTTTGTTTCTGGAGAGGCTGTTGTTTGGCCCTTACAGACGTACTGTTTGCATGCAGCGGAGATGCTCATTCAGTGACCTTCAGTGGGAGGGACCTGCTGCTCCAACTGCCTGATGGACCTTACACATAGTAGAGAACTGAGCAAAATAGATCTCCCGTGCTTTAGTTAGTTATCTCAGATTGTTTCAGTGATAGAATAATTGCTTCCACATATTTATCTAGCCTCACAACTCCCTCCATGAGATAGGTCCCATCTCTCTTTGTACGTCACTGGAACCATCAGTGGAGGCGTGTAGGTCATACGACATGGTTTCTGGGTGGGAAGGAGACACAGCTTGGACCCTAAGGGTGTTAGTGCAGGGAGGGCTCACTTAGCTGCCGGGACACGCTAACTACTGTTGTGGCTTTCAAAGCAGATTGGTAATGGGAATTATTGATCACCTCTGACAACTTCATTGTGTCCATTAAGGTTGTATGTAGTACATCACCCTCCAAGCTTTGTGAGGGACGCCAATACCTGTCAGCCCTGTAGTCTCTGGAAGGCTCTTTTTGCACCTTCCTGCTCAGCTGTTTCTCAGTCTGACACCAATGGGAGAGTTGGAGGGGTAGAGACTGACCTGATTTAGTTCCTGACTTGTGTTTGCTGATGATTATTTGAATAGCTGTTGATCTGGGCAAGGTTAAGAAATACTACTGGGACTTCAACTGTAAAAACAAATATTGGCTCTTGATGGTGGAGATCAAAGGCAGGATATTGTATCTGGGAGATCCAGACACTTGCACATCTCAGTGTTCCCTGGGGGCTTCTTACAGTAAAGAGCAATTAATAAGGGTAGCGATGATTCCAAAAGGGTTTTTAGTGGTACATTATCTTTTGCTATTTTCAGTCATGGCAGTACAATGATACTCGGGTTTATTCTTTCAGCAGGCCTCTACATTGATCCCTTCCTGTGGGTCTGGGTTTTTTCAGTTTGAGGACATTTTTGTTCTTCTGGCACTCTCAGAGGACATTTGTTTGATCCCTTCTGCATTTTCTGTTCTGCTGTTATGTATTCTATAACAGTGGTGTTTTTCTTACGCGGTTATTTCACGGCCTGGAAAGCAGAAGGATGTGGAGGAAGGTAGGAGGGGGGTAGAAGGAAAGGTATTCAGCAGGAATCCTCAGGTGGCCTGAAGGTCTTTGCCTTCAGAGATCACTGCAGCCAAGCGTTCTTCTCCAGCCCTCCCCTCCCTGCTTGCTTTCAGTGAGTAGTTCCTAGGCTACAGTTGAAATATGAACACAGTAAGTGGTAGAAAACGTGGTAAACCTAACTACATCAGCCGTGGTAGTGATAGCCTCAGAGTGCAAGGTGTGTGAGATAGAGATACAGGGAAAGACTGTCCCCAGTTACGTTGTGAACAAGAAAAAGACAATATGGTCCCTGTTTTACAGTCAGAGACTTGAGACAGGTTGAAGGCGAGATGGAATTGGAAGTGTTCTTCCAGTTGTCTGAAGTTGTTCACATTCATCAGTCAAATGATAAGGCCAAGTCAATGTACTGATTTTGGTTTAAATTTTTTCTCTTTTTTTAGAAGAAGAAAAAGGTACATCTGTGTTCAACAATCATCTCTAGGGTTTTGAACTTGTAGACCTCTTAGCAAAAGTGAGTGCTCGATAGAATTAAGGAAATTAATATATACAAGGGAGCTTTAGAAGACAGATAAATCCTCAGGCTTCAGGGTATGCTCCAGCCATTAGTAAACAGGGGTCAGGTGGAGTCTGTCTCTGGATATACGTTATCCTGGGGATTAACCTTGCCTACGTCCGTTTCAAAAGCTGGTGCTGACTGTCCTTTGAGACCAGCTATCGCACCCGCCTCACCCGTACTGCGGCAGGTACAAGGGCCAGGGTTCCAGACGAGGTTCTGTTGTGCCACGTGCTCTGTAAATCACAGACAAAACCTAAAAAGCGTAGCTGCAATTCTAGCCTGTATAATCCTTTGTAACAGTTCCTCTTTTGCTATTTAGGGAATACCTCTCAATGAAAGAAATCCTGCTGATGACTCTTAATTCCAACCCCAATATTCTGAAAATTGTGGCTATTGCTCTAGTATATTAGCTCTTTAATATTACTGCTAATTTCAAGCTTTTGCTGTCAAACTGGGCAGCAAATATAGGTGAGAGCCAACTGAATTTTCAGCAGTTACCTGAAGGGATCTGGTTTTCCTACATGAGACATGCGCTTCTTTTTAAAAGCAAATGTTGTATCTTATAAAGGTTTGAGACTGGATTCTCACTGTCTTTATTCTGATGCAGCAATCAGCCACTAAAAACAACTATAAGCCAACATCATGAGGAATACCACAGGTCTGTGGTAATCCAGACACTTGCAGTCTCGCTTCCCTTG
The DNA here is from genome assembly GCA_013400335.1 of Eurystomus gularis. Taxonomy (NCBI): domain Eukaryota; kingdom Metazoa; phylum Chordata; class Aves; order Coraciiformes; family Coraciidae; genus Eurystomus; species Eurystomus gularis. Next base: position 113,047 of record VZZY01004065.1, on the reverse strand, counting down.
ACATTATTGCACTGAGGAAATAGTTTAGGCAAGGCAGAGCCATTCCTTGGTCAAAATCAAGGAAGAAGGAGGGTGAGCAGCTGAGGTTGCTATGGAAACAAATGCTGCATCCTAGAAAAGACTTGGGGTGGTGCAGGGAATAACAGTCACCTGCTTCAGAGAGGAGAACGGGCTGAGAAGCGCTGGTGCTGTGCGGAGGGGTCTGCAGAAGACAGAGGGACTTGATGGCTTGTGACAGGCAGTGAACCTCACAGGCCGAACCGTTCAGATATTACCCTCCTGTGAAGAGAGGCTCTGGAGGAGGCAGAACAAAAAATGTGAGTGCAGCTGAGTGCAAAGCTAGAAGAAAATAAAAGTGATGGATTAATACATGTGGCTTGACCAGGCTGATTTTGCTTCCCCAGGATTACAGATCTGTGCTTACATTTTGAGCAGTAACTTTGGTCGAGTTGCAGTGGTTTTAGCACAGATTAGAAAGCCCTGTTTTATAAAGCCTTTATGGCTTTAATACGAGGCTGCCTCTTTGTAATCTCGGTGATTAGCTATGGCTTAGGCTGAGTTCTCATAATTTACAACCTTCACCTGTTATTTTCCTTCCCATCAAAACTGCTATAGTAGGGAGTTCATTTTTTATGGGTTATTTTATGTGTGCAGTATAAATGATACATGCTGAACACCTGCAGCCACTGCTCTGACAGAAGTCGTTCTAGCTCTGCTCCGAGAGCAACAGGCTGAGCAGACGTAAATCAGAGTACAGCACTAAACGAATGAAGGTAACCAACTCTTCTGCCTATTTGTGCCTCGTGTTAGGAGCTGTGTAGAGGAGCTTTACAGTAGGATCAGAAGATGAATCCATATGTGCGTGTGCTGCTTTATTTTGTTGGTTTTTTCCCCAAAGGGCTGTTACAAACGCAGTGTCAGGTGAAGCACTCGGCTACAACAGCAGGAGTCTCGTTCCCCATAATCCTGTATGTTACTGCACAGGCAGAGGTGTGAAAATCCCGTTGCATTTAGAGTGTGCCGAAGGTTCTCCTGATGCTTACACGGAACAAATTACCAGAGGGGACAAGAGGACACAGGATGAGGGACTCAGGCCACATCGTTAAGATCTCGTGGTTCAAGGGCTCTGTTGGGCCACCTGTCTGCCTGAAATACCTTTGTGTGAAATACCTTTAAGTGCTCGCGTCCAGCAAATCTTGGCTATCGCCCCATGGCAGTGATCTGGAAGCTGCTCAGCAGAAGCTCTGCGAACTCAGCGAAGACTTGACTGAGAAGCACAGCACATCTTTGAGTCAGCAGGATTGTCCTTTGTATGGTGTGTGGAGAAGGTGTGTGAGCTTTGCACAGGAGCTGCCTGTGGGCTTTCACTCCCTCCTTCCTCCTGGACACATAGCTTAAGGTGATCTATATTTTAATACAGTTGAAGGTGACTAAAATCTCTAGGCACAGACTTTTTAGCAGGGTCTGTAGCGATAGGACAAGAGATAATGGTTTTAAACTAAAAGAAGGTTAGATTCAGACTAGCTATAAGGAAGAAATTTCTTATGCTGAGGGTGGTGAGAGCCTGGCACAGGTTGCCCAGAGAGGTGGTGGCTGCCCCATCCCTGGAGATATTCCAGGTGAGGTTGGCCGGGGCTCGGAGCAACCTGCTCTAGGTGCAGGTGGCCCTGCTCAGGGCAGGGAGTAGCACTAGGTGAGCTCTAAAGGTCCCTTCCAACCCCAACCCTTCTGTGATTCTGTAGTCCTCTGATACTTGTTTTATCTATTTTCTCAGTCACAGAAGCTATGAACAGCCAGATCTCCAGCCCTCAGTCTTTTCTGCTTTTATCTCTTTATTCATACCACAGCTTGTGTTTGAGAAGAGAGGACTGAGTAGCGCAAAGGGTGCGTTTCCTAGGGATAAAATGCAGGCTTTGGTCTCAACAGCAGCAGCTGTTTTCCTGTCCAGTTTCTCTTACAGGGACTGTTCCTCGCAATCCAAAGGCTGTGGAAATGCCAGCTCTCAGCTGTCACACCATAAGCATCTCCTCTGATGGTGAAGCAGATACCAACCGGTGTAATTGTCCTTGGCTGAAGTCTTCTTTTCTCTCCTGTGTTTGGGCTGGGAGTAGTGATTTTTAAACTAAAAATGCTTTGCGCTTGTGACATTGTGTGGCTGTGCTCCAGTGTTCATTTGAGTAGCCTCTGGCTGTGCCAGGTTTTTAACTCTGATGGCCTCTGGGAAGCAGGCAGGTAACTGGAGTTCAGAGTATTCCAGGTATGATCCTGATGTTAAATCCAGGCTCTTCGTACCAGTATTACAGAAAGCAAGAAAGACTCCTGGTCGGGGTACACGGAAGGATTATCTCTGCTCAGTCTATCCTTCAGATATCAGAAGGACACAGAGTTCTAGCCTTAGAATTTCAGACTATTTCTGTATTTTACTTTATTAGACACAGAAGGATCCATTCTCAAATAATGGAGAAGATGGATCTTGTCGTCAGCCTGTGTACTCAAAAAAATTGTTCAGGATGTTACTTTTAACTGTTTAAATTTGTTTTTTTAATTTCCTCTAGTGTTCCACATCCTCCCCAGTAAAAAAGGAAACGAACTACGTGGTTCTTAACCAGCCACCTCTGAAACATTTATTAAGGAAACACAGCATTTTCTTTCTCGATGTTATAGTTAATTTCAAGAAATTGACTTAGTGCTATTTGTAAGCCATTGAGCAAGATTCATGTTAGACATAGTGGCATCCGTTCATAGAAATCCATTTTCTCAGGCCAGGTTTGATATGGCTCTGGTTCCACTGTTACCTGCTGTTGGCATTTGGGGTTAGCTGGTGGGTATATGAGTTTGTGGCAGGTTGGTTTGGGTTTTTTTAAAAGAAGTAGTAAAGGTGAGAGATTTTATTCCTGCCTGTTGCTCGTGGATTGTTACTAAGTCTGGGGATGCATTACAGAAGAAGGTGGAATGAGAGATGAAGAGCTCTGCCTTATCCCACCTGACTTGGTGCTTACAACACAGAAGGCATTAAAAACGAAGAGGGTGTTTGGCCTGGTGATGAGTAGACTTGAAAAGAACGTCCCATCTCTCTTGTGACCAAGAGAGCTTCAGTCCTGAACTCTGCCAGTTTTCTGAATTCTTGAGGCACAGATTTCAGCAACATTGTCTGACTCTCATAACTTCTGGGTTGCAGAGATTGAGAAGAGCAAGATAACAAGACTGGAGGCTGGTACTGTAGATAGCCAAGGAGAACAGCATCAGCATTCACCCAGAGTAACTGGTTGATGAGGCTAACTTCAACCCCCTAACAGGTGTAATTGTCCCAGTAAAAATCCAAATAGGTGCTGTATGGTTTTTTTTAAAGCTGAGATAACTGTGGAAAAGACTCCAAGCTACCCAGTGCTGTGCCCTGCCATTAAACATGAATTGAATTTCTTGTATTTGCTGTGGTGAATTCTTACAAGGTTTCCAGGAGACTTCCCAGAGGACAATAGATGCAGCATTTTCTTGCCTTCTGGCAATTTGGTTACTGTTTATCCTGTCCCTCACAGCTGATGCTGTAAGACGTTTAAATACCCTGGGAGGGCAGGGGGCAGGTTTGGTTGGGTTTATACTCTTTTTCTTTCTTCCCCGGATCAGCCCTTTTTGAGCTTCTTAGCTGTAAATGACACCTGAATTTGAGTTTGTGTAAACTGTTCCTCTTCTATATGGTGTAGTGCCTGGATGAGGAGAACCCCTGATTTATTGCCTGTAGCTTGACATTAGGCTGACAACTACCTAGTTAAAATAGTAAAGCAGCAGCGGGGAGAGGAAGCAGTAAACAAGCTCATTTCGCTCTTGCCTGAAGGCTTTTTTCGTTCCTGTGCTTGGTGAGCAAATAGGTCAGTGTATTAGCATGTTATTCTCCCTAATCTTTTGGCTTCTGTTTTCATTATATTAATGCTTTGGGTTTTATTCAAGGGAAAGATGCCTTAATGGTGCCAATAGTCCTAATGATTTTCTGAAATTCTGGAGGTTCTATCAATGTGGTAGTGGCAAAAGGTCTTCCAGTTAACACGCTGCTTTAAATGTTATCCCAGCCTACCCACAGATCATAGTGGTATTTCCAGGGGCACTAGCAGCCTTAGCAATTCACCCCATCCCCATAAACATCCCCGTTAGCCATTGGGTGTTTCTGCTTGGGGCGTCCCTTGTAAATGATCAGGAATCACCTTTTGGAAACCGTTCTGTGACTGTTACCTGGCCAAAGTCATTAGCAGCTGCAATCCAGCTCTGCTGCTTCACTTGAATCCTGATTTGCCTGATGGTTGAACAAGATCTGCGGTGGGAATGTTACAGGCTAGTCCTGGTGGGACATGCACCGAGGCTTAGCATACTTTACACACTTCTTTGGGTACTTGCATGCATTTCCCTCATCTTTGGCATTTGGCGAGGAAAAAGCTCCACAGGCACGTTCCCTTTACCAGGTGGAGTTTCCCCCGTGAATTTTAGGCTGATTTAGTTGTCTTCCTTCATGGTATAGGTCCAAACTGCTTGTCCACCAAGCTTCTACCAGGGTGAATTTTGAGAGCCAAGTTACAAACCCTGGACACTAGAAGTTTATAAAATAGATGCTGACACAGCAGATCCATACAGCAAGAACACTTTTATGCACGTAGAAGATGCGTTGGGTTACAAATATGCGTGTATGAACTTTGCTGGGTGTGAGCCACGTCAAGCCCTGGTGTGGTATTGCCGACTTTGCTCGTGTTACGCTTGCACTCTGTTTGGCACCGCACAAGACTTGGGGATGTTTTTCTCTTGACATAGTGTGCAGTCTTTCATACTCTCCTCGTATTTTCTTAGGGCTGGCTTTGATTATGTTCTGTATGATCAGGGCTTAAGTCAGGCCTGATAAAGCTCTTGAAGTGTCCTCCTCACTGGAGGAGGTAAGGAGCTTTGAGCAGAAGACATGCTTTCTCTGGTTTTTTTTTCAAGATGGAAATTGTTTTGGCACACACCAGTAAAGGCAACTCTCAGCCTGTGCAGTGTCAGTGATCCTGTGTGGCTCCCAAGGACAGCCTTTGGCCACTGAAGGAGCTGAGTCCGTTCAGTCACACTGCATTTGAATATGACGTGCCAGGTCACTGCATAATGTCTCAGTCCAGGAGGTTGGATGAAATGAGGTCACTGACATGTTGAGATGAATAGTAACTGAAAGCAAGAGCTTACCTTAATCTTTGGGTAAAAGAAAAAAAGCAGGCTCAGGCAGAGTATGCTGTAAAGAAACCTTCCTGCATAAATTGTTACAACGTCCATAGCTTTGTGGTAGTCCTGAGGTCCTGACTTCAGTTTTTGATTTTGCGATGGGAGCAGTGCGGGACCTCCCGCTCACCACTCTTGTGTTGGACCTCCCGCTCACCACTCTTGTGTGGGACCTCCCGCTCACCACTCTTGTGTGGGACCTCCCGCTCACCACTCTTGTGTGGGCATACAGGCCCAGTTCCGTTCGTTGGCAGGTGACACGCTCTGCACCGATTGCTGTGAAGCCCAGCAAAGAGGAAAACCAGCGTGATACGTCAGGGGAATAGCTGCTGCATTATCTGGAAAACAGGCTGTTTGCTGACCGTTAAGGGACATAATGACAAGTTAAATAATCAGAAGTGATAGAGCGTTTTCTAATAAATATTATGGCAAATGGCATTTCAGCAGCAGCTTATCCGTAGGAGGTGGTGTTAAACATTACTTTTCCTGTCCACTGGTAAGACATTAGAGCGAACAGATCCTGATAGTTAGCTCGATGCTTTGTTGCCATTAAGTGCAGAACACGGACATCTCAGCGTGAGGGGAAGATGGTGACAATGCCTGTTAGACAAACCCTTCATTTACAACCCCAATCAACACTGAAAGTAGTGGCAGGGTCAATAATTCAGCAGTTCTGTACCTCAGAAAGCTTTTGAAGAAACAGTCCATCTTAGATTTCCTTAATTTACACGAGTAATTAGAAGTCTAAAGGAAATTGTATTAAGGAATAAAACTTAATAAGAAAGCCTTAATCTGAGGTGCTGCTTGGACAAAAACGCTGCTTTGCAACAAATGAAACGTTGGAAAAAATACATTTATATTGTCAACAGGGCAGAGCTGGTCTGTTGGCAGGTCGTGTTCTTTCTGTCTTGCAATGGCAAGGAAGCCAGGGAGAACGTGGAGGGGAGAGCGGCCAAATGAAACCTTCCCACTGCGGTCAGCAGCTAGAAGACAGGAGAGACCAGCTCATGTGTCTTCTTTACTTCTTTATGCCAGCTCTGACTTGGGGGTGAAGGGAATGTTCTGCTGGAAGGAGCTGTTGAAAGAAACTCTGTATTCCAGATGCAAAGAAGGTTTTGAACACCTGTCAACAGAGAGTCCAGATGTTCAGGTCAGTCAGCACAAGCTGCGCAGATTCCTGAATGCAGCATGAAGGGCAGACACTTAGACGTTCTAGGATTCTATGATTAATCAAGCCTCCTCTGAAGGCTCTGAAACTAGCAGCCCTCAGTGAGAGGGCTTCTTGAGAGGGTCACGTGGAGCATCAGATTCTTGCTAACTTACCACTACCTTACGGAGTGTTTTCAGCTCTCCACCCTGAAGGTTCATTAGCTGTCTGGAATGACAGCAGACTGGCGGTTCTGTGGCCTGATCTGTTGTCTAAGGGGAAAGCACTGGAAAATGTACCTTGTCTTATTGCTGCTGGAGATACTTCCCTTGACTAGGACTGTTTCCAAACACTGTGTTACTGGTGCTGTCCTTCATCATCTGCAGCTGATGTGGCTTCTGTAGCATTTTGCCCTGGTGCTGGAAAGCGGATGCACCAAAAACTTGTTTCACTTCAGAGTACGAGACCTGTGAAGTGATTTGATTCTCGCTGCTTGTAGCATCTTCTACAGCATGGTGCTTTTGAGGGTATACCCAAAGTAGGTTGCAAGGCAGATAGTGAAAGAGCTCCAGTGGGATGTTCTCCTTGTGCCATGGTGTGTGGTGCCACCAGTCTTGCCTGGCTTGTTGCTGGAGGGATGAGATGTGTTTGGTGCTTACAGTTTGGCAACAGGACAGAAATTTTGTAAACTTCTTCACAGGCCTGGTTTAGTTTCTGTTTTAATTGTTTCCTAAACTTATTGTCAGTTTCTACAAAGGGAAGAGATTCCAGGGAATGCCCTTGGCAGTGCTCTGAAATAAGAAAGCCAGCAAGAACGTGTGGAACAGTATGTGGTGAACAGTGCGTGCCTGAACGCCAGGCAGGCACAGCCCCGAGTCTTCGTGCGTCATTACAATGTATGACAAGAAGAAAGTACTTGTTGTTGGTCACCAAATCGGTAACAGTGTGAGATGTTTCATCAGCTGATGAGGAAGGGCCATTTGGCTGCTGTCTCTGCTCTTTTCAAACAATGTGGCTGATACAGCTCTCCTGACCCTGCCTGAAGGTGGGACCAGGAGAAGGGAGCAGCTGAGTGATCAGTCTCGTTGCTTCAATTCCGTGGTAAACTAACTGCAGTTAAAAGATCTGTGTTTCTTGTGTTAGTTCATAGTAAGAACATCTTTCCGCAAAGAACAGGGACATAAGACGACTCTCTCTGTGTGTGTAGAGTACGTTGCTGTCCCCTAACGCGCCCAAAGCCGTGCTCTTCTGGCTTCCCGTGTCCTTGCGATGGAAGATCCTTTGTACACGACACTGAAGGACAGTGCAGGAGGCAGGTGCAAACTGTCACTTCTGACCTAAAATCCCAGAAAGTTGCAGCTGTTGCATTGGGAACACAAACCCGATGAATCTTTCCGCTGCTTTCTCCTCTTTCTCCAGGTGTTGCCAACGCTGCCTTTCCTCTAGAGGTACGTAAAGCAGTGAGCAGTTGTATAAGCCCTGGAAAGTGCTCGTTGCCTAAGGCCAAGTGATTCTAGAGAGCGAGTGAGGGGATTATCGGGGATGATCCTGTGGCTGGGGTCATTTTCCTGTTTCGTAGTTAGAGCGAGCGGAGTACAAAGCATTCCTAGGGGCTGTACTGAGAGATGGAGTTGTTGATCTTCCTAACACCCATTGTCCTTAACAGGCAGCTTGCTGGCAACCATTTCTGAGGCCCGATGATAATGGAGGAGTGAAATGTTACGCAGGATGGGGTAACTGAGCCTGTGATAAGCACTGCACTGTGCCTTAAGGCTGCTGCTGGACGCTGCCTGTAAGCACACGGGCTTATTGCGGTGTGGATGTCAGGGGCTGCATAAGAATAATTCCGTGTCTTTGGTAGCTGATGCTGATTTTTTAGATCTTCATTGCAAAAGAACAGCTCCAGTCATGACACTGTGTAACTGTGAATAATGTCAGCAAAACCCGGCAGATTTCATTGTAAAATTCAGGGCTGAATGGAAGAGCACTGGTTTCCAGCCATGTTTTCCTTCTCTGATTTAAGCCTTTTCACTGGAAATTGTTTTCGTTCAAAGGTATAATTTCAAGTTTCTCTAAAAGCTTCTTTGCTGCTGAGAGCACCTACATTTCAGTGCTGCTCATCTGACGAGGCTGCTGAGTAGGCCAGATCTCCTGAAAGTCTCTCATCAGACGTGTCACTTGTTCAAGAAGTCTCGAGCTGTGTTCATCATCCTTCGAGCTGGGCACTTTATTTATTTTCAACAGCACCAGACCGTTGACTTTGAAGGTATACACAGATTCCTTGTCTTAATGTGTACTCAAGCACAAGAAGATCATTTTCGTTCAGCTGTGCAACTCCGACGGTATCTAAAGGTCAAATACTTTGAAGATTCATCCTGAAACCCAACCGAGACTAGGATTTTTTTCTTTGCCTTTGTTGAGTAGCAGTAACTGCATCTTTGTTATTATTGCTATTAAAATTAGGTAAGCATTATGTTTTCTTTTTAAGTATGATTTTTAGCTCTTCCTCAACTATATAGTGATGCTCAGCTATCAAAGAATTCCCAGGTTCCACTAGATATGAAAGATTAATTTACACATTAAATAAAGTATTGATTTCTGGCACTTTGTACTTGGCAAAAAACGGCTCCAGGTACGAATTCAAACTATTAAACTACATAGTGCTCTCGCTGAAGCTTGCTTGTGAGCCACAATTCATTAGAGGCAGTCTCTGAATGCACGAGGAGTATTTAAAGACTTGGATGCCAGCAGTGTGAAATCCTTTTCTAGACAAATAACACAAAGGGCTGCTGGTTCAGTGCTGAGAGTACAAAATGATGGGCAGTCATAAAATATGATTTAGAGAAGAAGTAAGTAATTGATTAATCATCTCCAATTAATTGCCACAATTTGAGTTGAGTTGCCACAAGTGGAACTGCGTTGCTACTGCTGGGCGTTCTGTCTGTGTGCGTGGCATGAACTCAGGTAGGAAGTCTTCAGGGGGCCTTGGATTTAGATGCTTGTAAGAAACTTCTGCAGATCTTGGTTTCTGAAGTGCAGAACACCTGCCTCAAAACTTCAGGTCGGGTTACTTGAAGCAGCTTGGAAGAGGCATCCAAAAGTGAAGGCCCTTTACATTTTTTCTTGCTTTTGAAAAATTGTTGTTCTTTGTCTTCTCTCTTCAACACTTAGATGGCTTTTGTCTTCCTGTGAGCTGCCACAGGATGGATTCACGGATGGGAAATGTGTGACCCATGAGTTAGGAATGGCTGTGTGTGCAGTGAGTCTTGCAGGCTGCTGTCAGCAAATCAGAGCTACTGGGGATACTTGATTTACAGCAACACAACGATGCTGCCCAAGTGATAGAATTGATTTGGACGTGACCTTTCCCATCCTGTTACAGCTCTGTCTGTCATTAATTTTGACCAGAAACAGTGAGCTTTAAGAAAAAGAATGTATAGTCAATGATGGAAAAGGTGTCACAGAATCACGGAACAGTCCAGGTTGGAAGGACTCGAGATCACCTGGTTGAATGTTTCATGGAAACGGGAGCCTGGATGTCTGGTCTGCCTTGTCAGGTCTATTGATGAGGACTGTGTTGTTCCTGTTACCTTGATACCAAAGTGCTTTGGGAAGAGGTATGATCTCAAGCAGAAGTTGCTGAACCTGGGAGCAAGTAGGAGAAACCATGTCCCATTCTCAGTAACTTCTACCCGCTGCTTCAGCTGGATCAGTGAGATGAGAAGGCACCAGGCCTTTTACAGCCAACGGTGCTTCCTGACCAAGCGTTTCAGTATTGGAGAGCTTTGCTTCTTCCTGGGATTTGACCTCTTTGGAAACAGAGAAGGGAGAGCAACTACATTCCATGTTTTGTTTCTTCTTCCTTTTTACTGAAGTACAAGAAAAAAGTATTTTTCTCCTGAGACGTGCAGGTGCTAAACCATCATAGACCAGGCAAAGGGAGTCCATGAATGAGCTAGACCTCGAATCCATCTTCCTTGAGTGAATCTGGAAGCTGCAGTGCTGAGAATGTGGTACTGAATTAATCATTTCTATGAATTAAGGCCTCAATTTCAAGCTTTTCAGCTAGTCCAGCTTCAGCCGTTCTTAAAATACGGCCTAGAACGAAATCACCGTATAAAAACGGGTGGGAAATAATTATTTTCAAGACATTAAAAATCGAACCTCATGCTGACAGTACTTCTGCATTCCCTAAGACTAAATGGTAGCGCGTCGGGGAAGCGGAGCTTGCAGGTTCTAGGGATTGCTTCATTTTTGGGATGACAGCAGCATCCCAAGAACCGCAGCTCTCGCGGGGTTGTTAGCTAGTGCTGCGCCGCGAGGGAAGCGATAGTTCTGTTCCACAAAAGAATGCAACGTGTGTGCTTGCTGCTCAGCAGATTGCCAGGAGAAACTAGCTGCAGCGAGATTAGACTTGAATCATGAGCTTTCACAAATCCCGTTTTTCTCATCTTCGCTGGCTTCTTAATATACCCCCCGTGCAATGTCACGCACCCACGTTTCTTTTGCAGCAGGAGATTGTAACTTTCTTAGTTCTTAATTAAAATTGTCTGTGCTCTGATTTAATGGCTCCATAAAGAATCTTGGCTTACTCTGCCTCAGGTAAATGAAAATATTTGCTGTGGCAAATAGGACTATTAGTTTTATGATCCATAGCAGTAAAAAAAGCATTTATCAAGAATGTCATCAGAAGAGGCGTAAAACTACTGATGTGCCGTGTCTGAGAGGCTTTACTGTGCTTTATAAGGTTTTCTAGGAAAAGGTGCTTGTGGTTCTTTTGGTGTATCTTATGGTCATCTCAGAAATGAAGAGCAATTGTGAGCAATGTTTGAAAAGGTCCTGTTCGTGTTGGCTGCAGCACGGCATGTTTAGCCGGAGGGTGAGGAGCATCCTCTCGCATACCAGCCGCAGGTCACCCCTGGACCCCTCGCCTCTGGTTTGTTGGGGTTGTTTTGGACGTTTCTCCTTTAAAGGTTGCTTTGATCATGCATTTCTCTTTGCATTTTGTTGTGGCACCGCGGTAAGCGGCTGTTTGCTTCCCCTCTGAATCTTTATGGTCTGTTATTCCCCAAAGGTATCAGCAATCCCCTCCTCCAGTTCATGGCAGAATTACTGAGCGGTTTCCATGGCGACGGAGGAGGAATTGGATCTGCAGCCCAGCTGAGATCAATCCCAGCTGCCTGCCTCCTACTCCTGAGCAGTCAGTGTATTTTTAATAAAGCGACCGTGTACAGGAGGCATGTCTTTGTCTTGTTAAGCCTTTGTTGTGTATTAAATCCCGAGGGCTTTCGCCATAATCTGCTGAACTCACAAGCTTTGCAAATCCTACCCTTACTCAGAGCTGTGGGCATTAGGTCCAGTAGATACTTCTTTTCCTGATCAATTTTGTTTATTTCTGGGATTTAGCACCACTGCAGGGTTTAATTGGGGAACTGTTGCTAGAAATGAACAAAATCAAAGGTAGAGTCTTTTAAGACGTGATCCTAGGGTTCTGACTTTAAAACTCACTTGAACTGTGTTTTATTTGCCGAGAGGTGATGTGTTTTTCTCTTCACTTTACTTGCATGTGGAAGAGGAATGTAATCCAAAGGAAAAGCGGTGGTAATATAAAACTGAAAGTTCTTGCTGTTAGCAAGTTTGCTTCTAGACTTTAACTTCCAGCTTGCACTTGTTTCCACTAACCTCCACACGTTCAGTTTGGTTCCAGGCGTTAGAGATGGTGTCGGCAGGCAGGGCGAGCTCCTCTGAAAACCCAGGGCTTACAGCGGTACCTGAGTGGGTGCAGGGTCCTTCTCTGCACAGTTCTTATTAGGGCAGCCTTTAGACAGAGAAAAATTGGGTGCATAATTCAGATTCCACAGCCTTGATGCCAGAAGGCAGCAACAGTCTGACCTCCGGGCCCCAGAAATTCACCTTGTTCCTCTGGGCTGGGGCCGTAAACCAAGACATCCTGGTGGTGCTGATGCAGTCAGGCTCTCGTCAGCTCTTCTGTTACAAGGTGGATGCAGATTTGGATCAGAGAATTCAGACCGCTGGAAACAGGCTTGTGCTGGCTCTTCTGTATTGCTCTGTACTTGCTTTCCTTCTCCCCTGTCGCCTCCTAAAAACAGTAACTCCAATATATTTATTTGTTAAGACTAATTTTCAGAAAGCTGTGAATAGGTATTGTAGATATTTAATAGATATGATTAATATAGATTGTTTGTATCCCCGTTGGCAGGCTCCAGGCTTGTTCTTTGCAGTCCTGCCTGCTGCGTTTGTATACAGAGATGAGTCTAGTGTTCTTGATGTGCTTTTATCTGTCTTCTTCAGATAGACCTTCAAGAGCAGTGTGTGCGTTAGTCCTCCTGCTCCTAATGTGGGCAGGGGGCCACAGCTCACTGCTTCGCTTGAGTCACTTTGAATTTAGACAGATACAGAACAATACTCAACAATTAACAGTTTCCTCTGCTTAAAGTGGCGTGTTATTTACTTAGCAGGTAGAGCCTGCTGTGTTAGCCTCGGTCTTAGCCCAGTAGGGAGACATCCTCCCTGCCTATTACCAAAATCGTGGCTTAATTTGAGCTAATTTCTTTTGTTGAAATTCAAAGCTAATTATATTTAACTACAGATGAACAGGAAGTTGCATTAGCAGAGGTTTTTTTCAAATCAATGGGGAATTATTCAGCATTATTTGGGGGCTGGGGAACTTTGTAGCCAGATAAAAGGTATGGGGGATGGCAGAGCTATAAAAAGTGTTATTGTGTGATTATGAAGAGGCCTTTTAATGCAGTTATTATGCGATGCTAAAAAGGCCTTTATTGCTTGAAGTTGGAAGCAGAATACAAATGGGCTCACAGTGTCTATTAAATGAAGAGTGGAAAAAATAGTCTCTGTTTCCCCGAATTGCAAAGCAAAAATAACGATTAAGTAGTGATTAAAATCCGTGGCCGTGCTGGGTTTGTTAGTTTGATCATATACAAAGCAATAAAGTTTAGCGAGTGGGGAGCAATTGTTTGTGTAATTTAAGGCATAGTTCATTGTCACGATGAACCTGCTTGTCCAGGTTATGATGTCAGCAACCCGTTCTGCTGATAAAGGCTGGCTCAGACAATTACGGTTGAACTCTCCCTGGTGTGAAATAAGTACAGATGAGCTTGATGTGAATAATTCAGAGGAACGTTTCTTCTCTGACGCCAGCTGATTTGCAGAAGTTATCTTCCGTTTCCCTGGCAGAAGGCTGCTGGACAAACACAGCTGGGCTCTTTTGTGTCTCATTTCATCACCACGGGTCTTCCTCCCAGCCCTTTGTTAACTCAGTTTGCAGGAGAAAGCCTTAACACTGCTTGCAAACACATGGAGAGCAAACCCCCGAAATTTCAAAAAGGAAAAAAAAAGAGCTTTGATTCGTTTGACTGGGACACCAGGAGCCCCTTCCTGGCTGTCGCTGGGGATTTCTCAGGCAGTCACAATCCCACTGGAAATGGAAGCCCAGCATCCCTCCAGGCAGGCACTGAGCGGTGGGGCACCAGCGTGTGCAGGCTCATCTCCAGAGCCCACTCAGCACTTCCCTCGTGAGGTGGTCCCATGTTATAGCGGTATCTTGCCAGCACAGATGAATTTATCATGCCTGTCACTGCCGCCTCCTTGCTGGTGCCATCACCAAAGCTGCAAGCTGTCACTTCGTTGCAGTCCTATGGGGAGCTTCTCGAAATGTCCGTGCGCCGACAGGACACCACGTATGCACAAGTGGAAATGGCTTTGTTCCTATGCTGACGTCATCTTACAAGAAGGAATGCTGATGTTTATGAAGCTGATACAGAAATAATGGATTAACATCTCTCCAGAAAGATCTGTGGCATGTTTTTTAGATCACCAGTCAGTGTAGGAATACCAACATGTTCCTCGTAAGTGGGTAAACAGATATTTCTTCATGTAAGAGCTACTTGTATATGAAAGGTCTTTTCCAACCGAACTGATTCTGCGATTCAGTGATTCTATGAAAAGAAGCCCCGTTGTGCTTCAGCACTGCAGTGTCGCTGCGAGTTAGGGAACTCCTCAGTAAGCGACTTGTGCCTTTGAATAGAGATGGAGTTTATGGAGATGCTCATGTTGTAGCAAGCTTGGACAGAGCAACTTGGAGAAAAATCCCTGGAGGTGTTCAAGGCCAGGTTGGACGGGGCCTTGAGCAACCTGGTCTAGTGGGAGGTGTCCCTGCCATGGCAGGGGGGTGGAACTGGGTGATCTTTGAGGTCCCTTCAAACCCAAACCATTCTGTGGTTCTATGAAATAATGATGATGCCTGTTGAGATATTTTATGTGACCTTAACATCCTAAATTGCAAAGAAGTCGAGACAAACTCACAGGTAATTCTGTAAGGCCCCGCAAGACTGCTCTTGATGGGATGGATGGATTGCTACAGAAAATCTGTTATGCCCAGCCTATGTTTAGATGGCGATGAAATAACTGGATACCATTTTGGAAGCTGCTGCTGCTAAGGAATCCCCCATCTCTGTCAGCAGTAAGATTGAAGCGTAGCTTCGTGTTGGTGCAGAACACTCTCACAGTATCACTATAGATATTTAAAGCTGTGCGTGTTTGTTTTCAGATACATCCAATATAGGCATGCAGAGAATATAAACCATGTGCAGTGTCCCTGTTGGGTCGAAAGAATGAAAGAGGAGGTATTCCTTGCTTGGGTGGAAGCTCTGTGCTTCGCCTGCCGTACAGAACACTGAGTGAGCAGGACAGAGAAGAGCAGCAGGTGCCCTCAGAAGCAGGACGTGCTGTAGTGTCTGTACTACAGATGTGGCAGGGCCAGCCCAGCTGCGACTGATCCTCTGCCCGATTTCCCAAGTCTGCCTGGTACTGCAGCCCCGCCTGCCAGTGGCTGTCGCCTTGTCACTGTTTAATGGCAGCGTTCAAGGAGACACTGACGTTTTAGAACACCAGACATGACAGCAGCACTTTGTTGAATGACACTGGCCTTATGCAGTTTTTCTGGGGTGAGGTAAATCAAGTGTAAAGGGCACGGATTTGTGTCAGTGCCTGCGCTCTCGCTCTCCGAATGAGCATGTGAGGGGAGGCCTTTTCTTTGTTTGTTTTTACAGCTTGTCCATTGAGGGAAGTCAGTGAACGCTAGAGGAGAGATTAAATCGGGGAGAGCATCTTAAAATAGAAATACGCAGGTTGTCCCAAGAGTGTAAGTGACCCAGAGCCACGGACGTGTGAGCGAAGTACCACCAGGATACGAGCTCGTAGCGCGTCACCTGCCACACAGCCCCCTGCGTGCGCCTTCGGAATCAGCCCTCGTTTTATACTGGAGTGTAACGTGGAAGAGGTTTGTTCATACTGAGTCTCTGGTTCCTACTGCTCACGAGGTCACAGCTCCTGTGTCGTGGTGATCGCTCGGTTTGAAAAGTGCGTTTCCAGGGTTTGTGATAGTATCAGGAGGTTTCCTTGCTGCCTCCCTCAAGTGGCGGTTGAAGGGACTGTGCTGACACACAGGGGGGCTGTTGGTGAAGGAATTGCTGCCCCTCTGCATAACCTTGCCAGAAGTTCTGTTGCTTAGGCCAGTGATTAAGGGATTTAATGATAACTTTGCATCTGGTGGGGCAGAGGGAGCGCTGACTGAACGGGACATAGCCAAGGATGTCCTCCTTTCTCTCATCTCTAAGATTCCAAAGGATGGTTTCTCTTGAAAACCTGCCCAACGCTTAAATGCACAGAGGGAGTTGAGCCCTTTAGAAAAGAGAAGGGAAAGTCTTGAGAGCTGGACGTTGCTGCCTGGGCTCACATCTCTTGCCTGGCCCTGCGGACTGTGTTTACAGTCAGATGCTTTCTGGCTGTGTGATTTTCCCCTGATTCTTTGCATCTTCTGTGGCACTGACATACATAAAACAATGTAAGGCAGAGCACAGATGCTGAATTCTGGGGTGATGAAAAGTTCAGTGCTTTACACAGAGCCTTTTTTCTCCTTTCTAGCTGTAACAGAAAGCACCTGAGAAAGGAATGAAAGGCATTACTAACCCCAGCCTTCCCAGCATGCAGCAACCCTCAGAAGTGTAGAAGAGGTCCATCGGTATATTTATGTAGTGTAGTGTGGCAACAGGAATGAAAAGAGGTATGAATTTCTATTAGAGCTCAATTATCTCAAAGCCATTTTACCATCACCCCGCTGTTTGCCAGCAGTGCTTGGACAAGTAGAAAGTTGATGTCGAGTCTAAATGCCCTTTCCTTGGGCTGGTCTAGTTTTCCAAGGCAGTGTGGGAAATCAATCACAGCTTCGTTGTGTTCCCTGGTGATGGAAAGAGCAGGGCTCAGAAGAGTGTCTTGTGCAGGCCAGGAGGGTCTCTAATATGCCCCTTGCTGTTACTCAGGAGATCAAGGGATACTTTAATGTCCTCTCCTCTGGGCTAGGCAAGATATACAGCCATACCTGCAAACGTTAGCCAGAGCTAGAGCACGCAGTGCTCGCAAGCTCTGGTTTCAGTTGAATCTTGGCTGGCTTGTTTCTGCTTCCTGCTGTATTCCAGACTTTTGAGATGGGATACGGGTGTTTATCTGTATAGCCAGTGAAATCTGGTGAGAGTACAGCTAGGAAAGTGGCATGGCCCTTGCACTATTATTATCCTTAGTGGAGCTCCGCTGGCTCCGATTAATTGCTTCCAGCTTACTTATGAAGAGAAGTGCTGTGTCAGAAGAGTTGGTGGCTAAAGAGGTGTACTCAGAGCCGCTGTCAGGAAATCCTGCTGCTTCTGGGCTTTGTTACGGATGGCAGGCAGTGCTCCTTCGTTCTCTGTGTAGCTGTACACTTCTTGTCTGACTCCCCCAGGTACTGTAAGGAATGCTGCCATTGGCACATGCAAACAGGTTTTAATTTCTGAAGCAGTGCATGTTTCTTAAAAGCCCAGGTGTGTGTTCGGCAGGTGAAGCGAGTGCCTCTGTGGTCTGCAGGTAAAATGAGCTGCTCTGAGAGGAGGATTTTCATGCACTACAGCATGAAAACAGAGGGTGACAGACGAAGCGCTTGCAGTAAAGTTGCTGAGAAGTGACCTGGCTACACGGGGTAGAGGAATAGCTCCATTAAGGTGATTGTTTTCTGCAAGCTAAAGCCCGTAGTTGTGAAACAAAACCTATTCATTTTGGCCTCTTAAAATCTGTACTTGACCTGGCCTTGTTAGGCCCCAGAGCTGCTGCAGCATTAAGCTGTAGCTGGAGGAGAGCCAGAATCCAATTACATTTCCAGCCTAATGGGTCATGATTGATGCCATGAAGGCGGCAGTGATGTTGCTGGGGGAAAAGGGCACTGGGCAGGCTTGGCTATGCATTGTGGGAGGCCAGTTGTAAATGAACATGAACATAGGGAGCTCTGCTTTCCTTTCTCACTTGGTTAGTACCGATGGAATTAAAATCAGAAAGTAAGTAGCCAAGCTTTCGTCTTGGTTGTCTAACTTGCTTTGCTGTGATTGTACTAAAACAGGAGCGTTTTAATAGAATTACGGAATGTTCTATGCTGGAAGGGATCTCTAGAGGTCATCTGGTCCAACCTCCCTACTCGAGTAGGGCCATCTCTACCTAGGGCAGGTTGCTCAGAGCCCCATCAAGCCTGACCTTGAATGACTCCAGGGATGGGGCCTCCACCACCTCTCTGGGCAGCAGAGCATACATTCAGCATCTTAATTTTTTGCTTTCAGTTTCCAGTGATACTTCCAAACTGGTATGTTCCTTCTGCTTTGTCCATTACACGCTAAACAGCTTCAGTTTTGCAGTTAAATGAGGAAGAAATACAGGTTTTTTCAGTAGTGGGACTCCAAATGTAGGCTCCTAAGCTGTGCTTGGACAGTTGAGGTAGGAGACTTGCCCTGCTTCTTAGAGAGCTGCTCAGAGACGTTGATTATTCTTGAAAGCCCAGCTTAGACATCTAAATACAGATTCCAAAACTGGACTTGGGACTTATGTTGTCCATGTTGGCCTTTCTTATTTTACTTTCTGAGTGAAGGTGAGAAGGCTTTTATAGCAGCAATTATTGGAGCCTCTGAACTTTAACAAACATTTAACTGTTCACCCCAGAGCTCTTAAAGTTCCTTAACGAATTGTTCTCATTTGGGTGAGACTAAAGTGTCTTGGTTCTGTAAATTTAATTTCTAAACAGGAGCTATCGCTCACATGCCAAAGACAAGATCACAAAAAGACAGTTTAAATGATAAATTTGAAAACGCTGTAAAAAGGTCCCACTATTAAAAAGTGCCTGTCTTTTGCTGATGCCCCCCAGCTTCTGGGGAATTCATACTGGAGACGGCTGTAGTGTCATTCTGGAGCATTTGCATCACTGCACATCGCTGCAGCTGCTGCCCAAAGACATTAATTGAGTTGATAATATCGCCCGTGCTCAAATCTAGTTCCATTGGAATGCAGGATAAATGGCTGAGATAGTACTGCAAAGCAGAAATCTGGTCTGGAGGAACTCTGAGGTCTGGATTTGAGACAAATATTTCCATTTTCTCTGTAGTACCTTTGCATTCATTCCATACAGCAGAGACCTTCCCAGGGAGAGCATCCCAGAATATGACTCTAAATGTAAAATTCAGATGTTGGGAAGATTTGTAGAAAAACAGCAACAACAAAAACGAGCCTGTAGAAGTAGGTGATTGAGCTTTTGCTGCACTGAATCTAATAAACCTTTTATTATATTTGGCCCTTTGTACTTGCAGTTCTGCTTGGGATTGAATTATATTAAAGTAGTATAGTTGAGAGAAATGAGATTATCCAGAAATAAAGGAGGGTGAATGCAGGAGCTGGGAGGACAATGTGTATTTCATTGAAGAGTAGAATGAAGGTGAGACAGCACGCTCGGACAGGACATGTGAGTTAAATTAAGACATCCAAAGGGAGATTGAAAACGTCCGAGAATCATTTTGACTTTTCAGCAACAGTATCTTTAAATATTCTCTCTGGAATTATTATCTAACCTGGGTTATTTTTAAATGATTCCTCTGGGGCTGTGCTGGATCCAGTTGTAGGGAGCAGAGAGAGCACAATATTTCCCACTGGCTCCAGGCTCCCTCGGTTCTGGACAAACACGTAACAGATGCTTCACTTGGGTCCGTGGAATGTCTCCTACATCTCTGCTGCCAAAACACCTTCAGTCTCTTATGTAAAAAGAAAAGAAACAAAGAATCACTAAAACAACCACCAAAAAAGCCAAAGTACTGCTGTGAGTCCCTGAGAAGGTGGTGGAAGAGACCACAGGACTGCTGATATTCTCATCTCTGCCCTAGGAGGCAGTCAGGTGAAACGTGCCTGGATGAGCTCGGAAACAAGTCTCAGCCAGCGAAGGCAGAAATCACAAACTGTCAATAGTCCTTGTCAGTAGGTACTGGAGGAAATTTCCTTCCTAATCCAGGTGTGCTCTGTCTGCCATAAACATCTCTGATGTGCTGGCTGCTTGGGCTGCGTTTATGACTGGAAGATCAGAGCAGGAGATGAGGAAGATCAAGGACCCAGAGTATGCCAGTGACTTCCAGACTGCGTTTGTGATGGCTGGTAGCTGGAGCATGTATGAATACGGTGTCGTATAGAGCAACAAGAAGTCTCCAATACAAAGATAATTTGTATTTCCTGCCAGGATAGGCCTTTGAGCAGGTTCCAGTTTGAATTCAGAGGAGTCCTCACAGGCTACTTGATGTTCTGGTGTGCACACCAAGCATCCTCCTTAGTACTGCGCTGTGGTGGAGATCTGAACGTAAATGAGCCCTTTCTGTCTCATTCCATGTGGTTTTATAAAGGGCTGGAAGCGACTCTGAATGTTAGCAGCTTCTTTTGGGTCCTCGGGGGTCCACGGCACTCTACATTCAGATAAATACTGATAAAGAGCAACACTTGTGAAGCCAGAAGTGCTCCCCCCTGTGCTCTTCCATTGGATGAGTACAGGAGCCATGGGGGTTGGAAGGCTGGCAAAGCTTTTTTGCTGTAGGCCACTCCTTAGTGTCTAACCATCTTCTGTGTGCTCGTTTCTTTTCCAGCCTCTCTACAAGTGGACATTGTTCCAAGCCAGGGGGAGATCAGCGTTGGAGAATCTAAGTTCTTCTTATGTCAAGGTGAGTGACGGCTTATGGCATCGGTTGTCTCTGTCTTGGTTTGCTGGGAAGGTCCATCGTGTGTTAACTCCGAGATAAAGGCTCCAGTGCCAGGTGTAGCTGCAGGACCTCTTGCTCTTTCCTTCTCATACCCCCCTACGGTTTATAAGACTCAGTAGCAAAAGCAACACGTCCTCTTTACTGGAAACAGTAGATGCATTCTCCCGTGAGAGCTGGCAGCAGAAAACAGCTCCAGCAAACAGATTTTGAAGCTGAAAACCAGATAGTGAAGCATTGTCTCTAAGCTTGAGCAATAGCCACAACAAAGGCACCTTGCATCTTTCCACAGCTCTTCGATCTTCTGAGTTTAGAATCAAGCCTGTTGGTTTTCCAAGTTATTTCTCTAATCACCAGCTAGCAGCAGTGATGGGAGTGCCGGGTGACTTGAGAGTTGTCCCCTTTGCAACCGAGGATTTTAACGCTGCTGACAACCTGCATTTCTTGTGACAGTTTGCTGCTTGTCCAGGCCACCGGCTGCCCCAGGCTGTCCTGCACAACGTGGTGCAGTGCTGACGCAAGCCCTGGGCCCCAGAGCGGGGCCTGCAATTTTATGGCATTTTCCAAATGAGCATCCACGTGTCCTTTTCAGAGGTTCTCCTGAAAGCAGCCGGCCTGGTGTCTAATGGGAGGAATTAGTGTGTTAGAGCACGATAGCATCCTGAAGCGTGGCACGGAGCAAATAGGTGCTGCTGCGAGCTCTGGGATCACGTTTCCTCAGGACCGTGCTGACTGGGGCGAGTAATGAGCTCATCTGATCCAGGAGTGCTTAACTGCAGAGTAATTTGTTAACGCCAGTGCTTTAAAAATGAAAGTATACTCTGAGCAAGTGCTGCTGTGATGTTATTTGCATTCAGAAAACCGTGGCTTCAATTAAAGCCCCTCCAATAATAGTGGTTTGTTCCAAATAAAGCCACGCTGAGGAACGCAGAGATGTCAGCTGCAGGAGAGACAGCCTGGAACCACCGAGTAACAATTCTGGTTTACCATGGCTGCAGCAGGAGCTTTAAGCTGATCAGTGCCAGAGCTGCTGCTACACCAGTGTCACCCTTTCGGTATGCAGAGTACCCAGCCTGCAAATACAGGAATTTATTGCAAACGTGGCGGAGCTGAAGCAGGAAGAGATTTTTTATTTCTTGGGCTTGTCTGCCTATATGAAAGGACTGCAGCATGGGATCCCGGGATGCATAAAAGGCCATTCTGGGCTAAAATGAGTGTACCCCTTTAGGTTATAAACCCACCTAATACCATTTTTGCAGAACAGCAGCTGACCATTCACAGTGTGGTGAGAGAGAATTTTCTTTGCTTGTTTCTCAGGCACCAGAAGCCCTTCCCCTGGGTCAGCCTTGTGCGTAATGCTACTGGTTGTATTTAATTGCCTCTGTGCAGTTTGTTTGGACCTCATTTCAATGCTCTGTTTCTTTTATTGTCCCCAGTGGCCGGGGAGGCCAAATACAAAGACATCTCCTGGTTTTCCCCTAACGGGGAGAAGCTGACGCCGAACCAACAGCGCATCTCGGTGGTGCGAAATGATGACTTCTCCTCCACCCTCACCATCTACAACGCAAACATTGATGATGCTGGCATCTATAAATGTGTTGTCAGTAGCGCGGAGGAGGGAGACTCCGAGGCCACCGTCAACGTGAAAATTTTCCGTAAGAGAGCAGCTCCGAGGCTATTTTCTGGTCTACCTTGCACGTGTATGAGGCAAGATTAGAGAGGCAACCATTTTACCTTCCTAGGAAAGACTGTTTGTAAAGGGGAAGAAGGAGGGTGAAAAGAAAGGGGGTGTTAGGAAAATGCAGCCTTCTCCTTTCTTGTTTGGGGTAAGAGGGAGCTAGGACCTTGGCCTGTCAGGGCATTACCAGCATGTCTACTGCTTAAATTCTTCTGAAAGTCAGGTGAGCAAGGGGTAGGAGGAGATTCTAGCACATCATAAATGTCTGGGGACAGTGAGCAGAGAGAACAGCTTTTGTGGATGATAGACGCGCTGTGAGATAAGAGTAGTGCTCAGTAAAGAGGATCCCATGGGTTATAACAAGCCATCAGCATGTTGTCCAGCAGAGCCATGACAGCAGTTCCTGCCCTTCCTGCTGGGAAGCTGAGCAGTTCCCAGTTCCTAATTTCTCTTTGCAGTGTGGACAAATCGGTGAGCTAAGCAGGGTATTGATTTGGCCCACTGCCCTGCCTGGAGGCAGGGCTGGGAAGGGGCTGCTGTGTTGCAGTGCGTTGCGTCAGGTACAGCCTTGTCCTCCCCTCGGGAACAAGATGATTTCTAGAGAACGTGTCCTCTGGGGTTTCTTCGCTTTCCTCAGGCTTGAGTCAGGAGCACAGCTTGAGGTGCACTGAGAAAGCTGCACTGACTTTCTCCTTCCACTGTTTGCAGAAAAGCTGATGTTCAAGAATGCTCCCACTCCTCAGGAATTCAAGGAAGGGGATGACGCTGTGATTGTGTGTGATGTGGTCAGCTCACTGCCTCCTACCATCATCTGGAAGCACAAAGGCAGGGATGTTATCCTAAAAAAAGATGGTAAGGCACAAGAGGTGTCTTGGTGCTTGTCTTTTCAAGGGTCAAATGTCCATCTTCCATCAGGGGTCAAATCAGACTCGTAAAAGGGCTTTGGGAGAACAAAATGGTGATCAAAAGGGAGGAGAGAAGCAATTTGTAGCTAATACTAGATGTTAGGATGTGAATTTAGTTACTCCGGGTGCTGTGGTTTGGCCGTGGCAGGGCAATAATGTTGCCACAGAAACGGCCATTGGGCTTTGACGCTGGAATAGGCCAAGGAACGCTCGGAAAAAAAATTTCAGTGAAGAGAAATGCCGTCAGACAGACAAGCTGCATGGTGTGACACCCTCCAGGCTTCTCGAGTGTCCCTTCCTTCTAAGGAAAAAGGGGCCCAAAGCTGCTCACAAGAACCTTTCTCTTTCAAAGTGCTGCAGACATTCATGCGTGACTGTTGGCCTTGAGCAACCGGGTCTAGTGGGATGTTTCCCTGCAATGACAGGGGGATTGGAACTAGATATTCTTTGAGGTCCCTTCCAACCCAAACCATTCCATGATTCTGTGCCCAGCGGGGACTTTGGAGCCCTGATAGCACTTGAGCATTCGTGCCTCAGCTGTTTCCCACCTCCACTTGTTGCAGGCACAAGGGAATTCCAACCAGGCTTCAGCTCTCCTACCCATGGGCAAGAGGGGCAAGCTCCAGGTTGCTTGTTGTCTGATACTAATTAATGTGGTTTTGTGTGTGTATTTATCTGTTTATCTCTCTCTGCGTACTCATGGTGTAAAGCACCAGAACAGTTTGCTTGCTACCCACATCTGGTTTCTCTCTTGGCAAGGTCAGATCAATTTACAGCAGCACCCCCATTAAATGACAGGAAGGGATATTTTATTACTCTAAGCCTCATCTCAACCCAGAAAGGGCGAGGAGAGGAGAAGAACCTGTAACCTGCAGGGAGCTTTCCTATGGATCCTTGAATGAACCTTCCCTTTGTGTTTTCTAGTTCGATTTATCGTCCTGTCCAACAACTACCTGCAGATCCGGGGAATCAAGAAAACCGATGAGGGGACATACCGCTGCGAGGGCCGGATCTTGGCTCGTGGGGAGATCAACTTCAAAGATATTCAGGTCATCGTCAATGGTGAGCAGCTTAGAGTAAGGCCGGTACGGGGGGCAGGGTGTGTGGCACCTGCACCGCGGGCTGCTGACGGAGATGTTACTTTAGATTCATACTCGGGATTTGCAATTAGTTTACTAATCTTCCTCTGCTGTGTCAAATAAAAACGTCCATTAGATTGGCTGAGTGTTTAGCAAAGGTTTGCAGGAAATTGTCAAGAGAAACCTTAAGTGTCTCATGATGTGGAGTGAGGTATTGATCTCGTTGGGACTCACAAGTGGTTTTGGCCACAATACTGATTTTCTGAGCACCTCCCCACTCCCGGCCCTTCTTTCCCTGTACTGGTTGCTTTGAAGAGCTCATGTATCAAACCTGTTGATTGAAACCTGCAAGCGGTGGAAGAAGGGTTTGAGTTACTAGTGACA
Organism: Eurystomus gularis; assembly: GCA_013400335.1. Classification (NCBI taxonomy): domain Eukaryota; kingdom Metazoa; phylum Chordata; class Aves; order Coraciiformes; family Coraciidae; genus Eurystomus; species Eurystomus gularis. The sequence continues at coordinate 88,511 of VZZY01004065.1, read as the reverse complement.
TCTGTGTACTGCAGAGATTTACAGCGAGCCTTCTAGGGCTCACTCCTGCTCACGTCTTCTGGCCTTTCTAACTCAAAAGTGGATTCCTTCTCTTCTAGTACCTCCTTCTGTGCGTGCCAGGCAGAGCGCTATGAATGCCACTGCCAACCTCAGCCAGGCTGTCACCTTAGCATGCGATGCTGATGGCTTTCCTGAGCCAACCATGACGTGGACCAAGTAAGATGCTGTGTGCAATGTCCTGATTTTGTGTGAGCGTGAATGTTTTCACCTGGAAAAACGGGTTGGAGGGAAAGCAACATTTTAACTGGAATAAGATTAATTAATTTTTCTCACAAGAGAAAGAATGGCCTCATAACAGAATGGCAGCTAGCTTCTGTTGTGGGTTCACCTCAGTAGGCAGCTACGTACCACGCAGCTACACCCCGAGTGGGATGGGGAAGAGAATCAGGAGGGTAAAATCCCAAAACTCGTTGGGTGAGATAAAGGCAGTTTAATAGATTAAGCAAAAGCAAATCAAAATAAGAAGTTCATTCACCACTTCTTTTGGAAGACAGGTGTTCAGCCATGTCAGCTGTCCCAGCTATGTCCCTTCCCAACTTCTTGTGCACTCCTAGTCTACTCGCTTGCGATGCTGCCTTGGTGTGCAGAGTTTATAGCTCTTGTGTGTAGGCTATGATGTGTGTCAGGAGGTGAAAGGTTCAGCTGCCAGGAGCCCTAAGGGGAATAGATCAAAATGTAAGATTTTTAGTCCATAGAGAAAGGAAAAGATGGTGGTCCCTCTGAACCCGAGGAGTTTCATTGTAGCAATACAGTTCGAGCATTAACAAGCCCCAACACAGCCCGTGTGCTTTGTGCCCTGCAGGGATGGAGAGCCAATAGAAGAGGTCGATGATGAAGAGAAATACAGTTTTAACTATGATGGGTCCGAGCTCATCATCAAGAAGGTGGATAAGAGTGATGAAGCAGAATATGTCTGCATTGCTGAGAACAAGGCTGGCGAGCAGGATGCCACCATTCATCTCAAAGTCTTTGGTAAGCATGCTCTTACTGTGCCCCCTTTCCAATCCACTTGGCTATTGGTAGGTCACTAGTGGTCCCAGCTAGTGCCTGATGTGGCTTATCCGGAGCTGCTGCTTTCCCAAGTGTTGCTGTGCACCTCTGCCTTCATGATAAGCAAAACAGATTGTCTATATGTGGCTGAAACAGATTCCAGCTCCATTCTGCTTCCTCTGACTGATAAAGAAGTTCAGTTCTGTGCAGAGGTGGTGTGAGATACACACTACTTGAAATTCCTTCCAGGTCCAGAGGGCTGAGTCCTAGTGCATCCAAAGCTGCTATTAAAAGGGCTTCAGCGCTGCAGCAGAGTGGGACTTGCTATAACCTGGACAGGAAGGTGAACTCCACCCCAGCGCTGTGTAAATTGACCTCAGGCTTGCAGGAGTGAATCAGGAGCTTTCCTGCCTTCCGTGAACCTGGGAGTGTTCAGGGATGTAATTCTCCCTGTCCTTTTCCTCTGCAGCCACTTGACAAAGCCGCTTCTCCAGAGGCTCATCTGGGGCAGATAAAGTAGACAGCGAGGTGGAATGCTTAGCTAATAATGCTGGGGACTGGTCATTTGTACACTGTTAGGTGGGTTTTACTTCAGATACACCCTCTTCTAGTCCTCTCTTACAAGCCTCAGCTGTAGCCATGTGTAGAACCTCCAGTTCTCTAAGGAGGTAGCCTCTTCTAAAAGATTACTCTGCTCCCTTCCCCATACGACAGCAAACTTGTGCCAGTTCAGAAGCCATTTTTCCCCAGTGTTTTGTTTCAAACGTTGCTGTTGACAGACCAGCTTCATTCTGAGCACCAACTGAATGAAAGTTGTGTTTTCTTTTCAGCAAAACCCAAAATCACCTACGTGGAGAATAAAACAGCCATGGAGCTAGAGGATCAGATTACACTGACCTGTGAGGCATCTGGGGACCCAATCCCTTCCATCACTTGGAGAACTTCCACCCGGAACATCAGCAATGAAGAGAAGGTATAACCCTTCCCAAAACCGTGGTCTCGTTTGCTGGGATCAGCGCAGCTTGTACCTGCCTGCCTCTGCTGAGCCAGAATGCATGATAGCCACACGCCGGGCATGTGGAAATCATGGTGAATCACCTCTCTGTACTGAGAACATGTGCAGTCCTGCACAGACTAACATCTAAAGGGTCACCTCCACCTGCTGCAGGTGTCCTGTATGAAGAGCCAGCTCAGTTTATAACAACTGAGGATGTGCTTTTTGATTCCAGCCCTGGGCCCTTTTCAGAGGAGCTCCCAAAGGGGCCTACAGTTACAGGAAGCTTGTGAAAGGGCTTTTCCCTCCTGTTTCCAAGCTGAGAGGTGGGAATGAGCACCCTGATTCCAGTGTTGTCCATGCTGTCATCATGACGATGATAGGACCTGGGAGGGTGGCAGGTGGAGAGGGGTGGGGTGTTACCTCTCAGAGGTGCCAAAATGAGCCTGTTAATTCCTTCCCGCCCTTCTGTATTGTGTTCTAATGCTGCATGTATCTGAAGCACAAAAGCCTGGCTGCCTTTGTGTTCACCTGTTCTGTTGATCACGTCAATTCCATTTTGTTCTTAAAAGGCAAAAATAATTAGCAGTTTTTCTTTCCAAAAAAGTGCTGCGTTGTTTTTTTGTTTTTATTTATTGGCCACAATTCCCCTTAAGTAGACAAGATTAGGATGCGCTGTATTGCTGTAGATATTTCGTAATGGTTGCATAAGGTGGTCAGGAGGCGCAGTTTAGAGCCAAAGAAAGCTTAGACAGAAGCTGGAGCAAGGAGCTGTCTATTAATAATCTTCTAATTGGCCATACCAGCGGTTCTCACTCAAGATGAAGGCAGCAGTTGATAGATAAAGGAAGGAAAAGAGGTATCCACCATCAGTCATGCACACAGCTGCCATTCCGCACTGTAGCCTCCTAAACGAGCTTTATTAATTGCCTCCGTGATGTCAGCTTTTCACCATGTTGTTAATGCGTCACTTATTAATCAGGGTGCCAGAGCTTTCCAGCCTTAATTCTTTCTTAATATCTTTTGGATTCGAGGACTAGTGTAAATCTCTGCAATGTTTAGAGAGAGAGTTTGTTGCCTTCAAAAGCTGTTGGCTTGGGCTCTCGCTGCAGCGTGGCTGGAGGGCCTGTTTGCCAGGATAGGGTTATTTGTGGTCCTGTCTCTGTCGAGGAGAGTGGTGGGAGGAGCTGGGTGCTCCAGTGCTTCTAGCACAGCCATGGAAAAGGGCTTTGACAGGGAGAAGTGCGTGAGAACTGAAAGAACACTACATCAAGTAGAAGTTGGTAGGAGAGCCTGTTTGCAGAGTCCCATCTGTCCAGCACGGTGACACCAACAAGAGCTCAGTGGCAAAACTGCTAACCATTTTTGAGACTCATATACCCTGCCTGATGCTGTGAAGTTGGTGATCAGTATTCAGGGAAACGTTCATACTCTGGTAGTTTCTTGTGTAGAAGGCGGGAAAACCAAAGGTTTGAGGTCCTGCTGCCATGTGTCTCATGTGCTGGTTCAAACCTTCGGGGCAAAGATTTTTGGTTTTGTTTTTATTACCTACCATGCACTTTCTAGGCAAGATTTTTTGTGTGCGTGTGTGTGTGTTGGTTCGGGGTTTTTTGACTTTTTCCTCATTCTCTATCTTGTGCTGTAAGTTTAGGTGAGTGGTACAGAGGTTCAGAAAACCCTCAGGTCCAAATAGTGCAGATAAATATTCTATTACATGTACAACCAGCTCCGTGTATTCAGTTTATGATCCACCAGCTCTCTCTGGAATAGCGCAGGGAAATGGGTCATCTTTGACATGGGACAAAGTACTATTTCTAAAGTTACCAAGCCCTAATTTTAATATACTTGGGCGCATCTGTCTTGCTACATATTTTTTGCTTTTGTAATCATATTCCAGTCCAGATTTTTAAAGGTCTAGAGGTCCCTTAACTCCCATGAACATTTGGTACTTCAGTAAAACCGACCCAAACCCCCAAACAAACCAACCCTTAGAGGGTTTTTCCCCTCTCAGCCTTTGCCCAGGAGCAGAGGCGCTCTGAGGTGTGGACAAGGGGCAGGAGATGCTATAGCCCAAACACCTCGGTTGATAACGTCACCACTTCCAGCATTCCCACGCCTCCCTGGGAGACCTGCTGATATCCTAGCACGCACAGCACAGGATTCTCCTCTCCATGGCTATACCTACAGAATGTGCCACCACTTAGACAATGTTTTGCTTTGAGGAGGGTCTGCAAAGGTAAGTGGTGGTGACCGTACTCCAGCAAAATCAGCTGGTTGGCAGCTAGACATCAACACAGAGGAGCAGAGCAGGCTTCCAGATAGGGCACGATGAAAGCTTCCTCTTACTAGTAAGCTGGCAGCTTACATTCTTCTGCCCTGCAGAGAGTGCAAATACAACAAAAGTTAAAAACCAGAATTGCTTATATGTGGTTCAGTGTGGCTGTCAATGTAGGAACATGCTAGTTAGGAAAAACTTTGGCCCTGTCAGTCTGAGATTCCTGTTTCTCACCACTGCAAAACGCAGCAAGAGCTAACAGGCCTGGAAGGCCGTCAGTATGACCATTTGACGTGGTTTGGCTTTATCTTTCCTCAAATATTTATTGCTGTGCCATTGCAGGGAGGAGGAATGTCTTCTCTTTGATAGCAGATGATGCCATGCTCCTCCTCACCTTCAGTGTATTTCATGCCCTTTAAAGAGACGTTTCTTCCCCAGCTCTAGCCGAATACGAACTGGGATTCGGTAACTCCGTCGTGCACTGGTGTATACAAGTTTTACAGTTTTAGTGCAGACTTGAGTGTGTTTCCTGTCAGATTTTTGGACGAGGCCATCACCAGCTGCTCTTGCACACGCTTTCACGAGGCCGTTGTGGAGACAGCCCTCGGTTCCTTACCCAGCAGCATAGCTCAGCCTGGGAGGAACGGGACGGGAAACCAGGGATGCTTTTAGGTCAGCCTTTTATCATCTTGCCAGAGCTGGCAGGAGGTGGATCTGTGGCGTGGGACTCTCCCAGTGCTGCTGTCTGGCTCCCATGCGAGCTACCAAGACCTGCATCACGTTCTCATTTTCTCTAGGGCAAGTCAAAGATAAAGCAAACATTTCAGAGTGAAACAGAGAAGAGACGAGTCCTCTGCTGGTGCCAGTGAGCACTGCTGAGTACCTGCAGCAGAGCTAACGTTTCAAAATTTAACTTAACCTTTATTTCCTGATTATTTTGTTGTTGTTTTCTTTTAAGTGGACAATACATCTTGAATACAATCCCCTGTCTTAAATCTCTGTTGTGCTTCATATCTCGTGAGAGGTACATGGGAACACCTTTGGATTTAATGATCCAGGGAGTAAACGACATTGGTAGTTCGTAGGAACTCCCTTGTAAGTAAAGGTGCTCCCATTTCACAACTTGCTTCCAAAGGGAATGGAGGATGCTAGCATGCATGAGGCGCTTCGTTCCCCCTCTATCTTCTGTATGGTGCTGAGCAGAGCTTGTGCATCTCTTTGTCTTGGTGAGGAAGGGTTAGTATGAAACTCTCCAGGACGGAGAATGTGGTTCTGGCTTTTTTCCCCACACCCACGAGTGCGTTACAAAGAAACAGCAAACTCTACCACTGTGGGAACAGGCTTTTTTCTCCTTTCATCTTCCTTCAGGCTGACAGATACTGAACATCAAAGGATAAGAAGACATCTCCTTTTTCTTTTTTCATTTTTTTTTTCCCTAAAATTCCTCTGTTCTGACAGTGAAGAGGATTGGAAGGGGACTTGCGTTGGTGTGAGCAAGGCGCTTCCTTGGCTAGCCTGGCTTGCTCAGATACAGTGACTGGTACCTCAAAAGAGAATTATGCTGAATTATTATGGCTGCCTGTTCAGCTTTCAAGGAATTTGTGCACAACAGGATATATACAGACAGAAATGATCAGGTGATGGGAGGGTCCTCACCCATGCAGGTGTTGGTGAGCTGCCCTTCAGGTGGCTTCACCTCATGCCTCCAGTTACAAGCAAGTAACTTGCTTCTATCACAGATATTCTAGAAGGAGGCTGTCTGTACCATCTGTTAGTGCTTAACTCTCACAATGTTCACCAGAAGCACTGTGGAAACAATGCTATGCTTCTTTATTCTCATTTCCTAAGCTCTCATCTCCATTTCTGTAATGTCGCTCCTGTGTATGGTGTTATACCCACACGTCAGCAATGCTCGTGCCTCACGTCCAGTGACGCCATCCTGGCTGTGATATTAGCAGGTGATTTTTGACTCCTGAACTGAAGCAGACCAAGCTGCGATTGAAATAGAGACCAGAAAAAAAAGAAAATATTACAGGGGAAAAATGGAACCCAGCAACTCTGGTCTGTCTGAGCCACGGTGGGTGTGGTGGCTTCCTGGGAATGGGACACGTGTGCTTCTTGGCCAGGTTTGTGCATGTTTCACCGCGGCCTGTGGTCTGGTTGTCCCGAGCTCGGCAAGGATTGCGCGCACACATCCCTCAGCACAACGAGCTGGCCGTTGTCACGTGGAGGGACAGGCTTCTGCCCTGCTGTCCCCTCTCCTGGGGGTCATACTGGTGCAGTGCTCTGCAGCTCAAGCTCTCCTTCTCCTGGCACAGGATGCATGTAAAAATGTGTGCAGATGCATGATCGCATTAAGGATGGGAGCGTTAATGGCAATCAGTGTGTGCGGGTGGCGTTAGAAAACCGGCTCCGTAACTTATCTTTGCAGTTTAGTGGCCGAGGCCACCAGAATCCCTTCCGCAGTGGCTGGGACCAGGTTCATAGAGATGGTGAGATGTGACAAGGGAACTAGTCACCCAATATGTAAAAACAAAGCACTCTTTAGGTACCATTAGCCTTTGTTTAATCGTTTGAAGGCCAATTTATAGGATATTAAATTCTGAACGCAAATCTAAATTGAGGTTCTATTGGGAAATGGAAATGGTGGTCACCCCACACACATGAGATCCACCACTTGGAGCCTGCATGTGCACAGAACGCAATGTGGTGCATACACTATGATACCTGAAAGCAACCTTTGATAAACTTGTATTGCTTTTTTTCTGTTGTTGTTGTGTTCTATATCTGTTCTCTCCAGGCTTCGTGGACCCGGCCCGAGAAACAAGAGGTATAAGATTACCAGACCTTTAGCAAACTTCTTAGTGTTTCGGTTTATGGTATTTTAAGCATTACAGATTAACAAATCTCTAGTCCAGTAACCACGCCAACTAAACCAGCTTTAATAATAAGAACAAATTAAATATCAATGCTTACAAGAAACAGCTTATAGAGTTAGAAGTTGCTTGGCATGTAGTGATGCATCTTTGGATGAGCAAACCAGCTGTGTTGGGAGTGGGTAATTCTGGTTGTCACTTAAAAGGCAATTAAAAACAAAAGCAAATGAAAAATCGGACAAATACTGCTTTCCCCGTTTTCTTCTATGCTGCCGGTGTGAATCATATTTTTCTTCTAGAGTGTTAAGAATTAACAGCAGCATGTATTCTGGGAAAGGGCTTTTTTCCAAAAACAGCCTCTTCTGCTCCAGCCAACTCATCTGTTTGCTCACGGTGCTCCTTAAGTTTGACCTGCTCTTAAAGGATAACTGCTTCATGTTCTATTTCGAAACCAATGCAGATCAATCTTTCACAAGTTAGATTTCTCCATAAAATGTTCCAAATTGCTAAATGATTATTTATCTTTGACTTGCCAAGGGTCAGTGAGGGGTTGTGGGGTAATGCAGTAACTCCGGTTGGTGCAAATGTGTTTTGTTGCTGTTTTATTTCACTTTCAGTGCTGTATTTAAAAAACAACAATAATAACCTGCCTTTACATGCACTGATTTTGTAGCATTCTTGCTTCAAAACAGACCAGAAAGTGTGTTTCCAAGCAAATAATAGGGGTCAGGTAGAGAATAAAATGAGCTATCAGAACCGAGTAACTCGTATTTGTGTTTTTAGGATCAACTTTGTGGAGGCTCTGGGTATCTGGAATTGTGTTTTATTTTTAAGCCATCTAAACCACAGAGACTGGTGTGGCCTAAACAAAGTGAACCTGGAGCTTAAGAACCATCCTCCTTTGTTTCATGTGAGGCTGAGAATATCCTGCCCATTCGTACTTCAGAGTAACCTGTTGGAATAGGTGACTAGTGGCAAGTGAAGGCATCGGATATTCAGACCAGTTTGCGTTGAAGAATTTGGAATTTGAGTAGTTGCATCTCTTGAGGCCTCACGTTGATTCCTGTTACGGTTGTCTCTGTCTCCCCCCCAAGTTTTTTCACTGTGCTCTCTGTCTCAAGCCTTTCATTAATACGAGCACTAATACTATTAAGCTTGCTACTCTAAATTTCTTATCGAGTCTGTGTCTTAAAACACGTGTGGGGTTCTGTGAGAATGTCATCGAAGCTTCTTGTTGCAGCTTGTGTAGACACATCTTAGAGTAGCTAGCGTGGGGTCTCAGCAGTGTCCTCCAGCAGCAGGGAGTTCGCTTCTCAGGAAGCGGAGGGAATACCTGGCATTAAGTGCTTCACTTTTACTAATACATTAGCTAAAGTAAGGGGTCTCTGTGAGCTTCAGTCATAGCAGCATATGTATGGGTGTTAAATCTTGCTTCCTTTCCTTTGGAGGCACAATTGCAGTTGACTGCTTCTTCCTCTAAACCCCAACCAGCTCTACTTGCTGTGCGCGATCCCCGATGTCTCAGTTCACCGTTCTGGTCCTGCATATGCTGGAGAATTGTTGGAAATCATATTAGCAGCATATGCCAATAAAAAAAACCCCAAACAAAAAAAAAACCCAAACCACTATCACCAACAGATGCTAAAAAACCTCAGTTACAAACAGAACGGCACCGCAGTTACATCACAAGCTGGTGAAGCCTTTCTGGTGACTGGGAATTAGTGCAACTTCCCAAATATTCAGAGTTTTCATTAGTGCAGCACAAGTGCAGAGCTAGGAGAGACCACTCGTCTTCCTTCGCTGGAATTTGTAGCTGTGGTCAGGATTTCTGGCTGCTGTTCTGTAATGATGTCCACTGTGTGGAAAGCAGGTGAGAAGACACGAGTGTGTGAAATTAAGGCACAGGTACCTGTCTGCGAAAGGGCTGAAAATCCAGAATGCGGAGGGAGGAAGGGGGGTAAATGTGTTTCCTCCTTGTCTCTCTTCCCCTTTAGCACTGAAGTGTTGAGATCTAGGCCAGCTTTGTACAGAGTGACTACGTGCCACGTGGCATTGTCAGAATTTGGAGGAAAACACCGGCGTGTATCTCAGGATAAGTTGCAGTGATGGGCGGTACAGAGAGCCATCACAGCCCGCGCTGTTCCACGGCGGTTGCGGTGGCATGAGTTGTGTCCCTTAGGTTGTCTCTCCATTGCTATGGGGCATTTTGTTTTCCAAAATCCTCAAAATCCAAGAGACAACGTAAAGGGATTGCAAGTGTCTACATCTGGCTGACAAGTTTCTGCCTATCCCGTGTCTCTAACAGCCAGGAATTGCTAGCATCCTTTGGTCTGCAATATGAACAAAGAAAACGAGTAACGTGCTTTCTTGGGTAGACGTTTTTCTCTTCCTTGGAGTATTTTTTTTGAAACTTCTTTTTCTTTACTTCTGCCTTTTACATTAAGAAGCAGCGCTTCCTCTTCAGAATCAGTTACGTTACTGGTAAAGGTATTATTTCACCATGACTCTTTTGCTTGTATTGGTCTTGACAAAGCAGGGAAAAGGCAGATGAGACTGGACGTAAAATCACCTTTGCAGTAATGATCCTGTGCTGGTCTTTTGCTGTGTTTATAGTCTTGCCTGCTGATGGGGCAATAGAGACAAGTACTTAGAATATTCACCCAGCACATGAGCTAAAAGAAGCTGGGGAGCCTCTGCAGATCTGGAGTCTTGACGTTTATGGATGCAGTAGTTTCAGAAGGGAGCTGGGTTTTGGAAGCAAATCAGGAGTCAGACAAAAGGATAGCAATCTAGTCCGCCGGTGAAGAAAGATAAAAGCAGAATTCGGTTGTGTGAGATACCACAGCGCAGCGAGGCCATGTTAAGGGGCCCTTCCCGTCTGGGAAATGCTGCACAAAACACCCTGTGAAATAAAGAACTGCTCACAGCACCGCAGGGAACCAGGCACAGGACAGGAAGGGGAGCTGGTAGCTTGTGGCACTTGTTAGGGGTTGCAGCAGACCTGCATGCAGGGTAAAAGAGAGAAGAAAAATACGTAGAACTGGTTTTTGTCATCAAAGGATGCTAGTGTTGTGCATGTGAAATTCAACTAGCTCGATAAGCTAGTATTCAGAACTAACAGAGGTAATCACATTTACTTGTAGAAACGTTGTCAGTCTCGGAGATTGAGCCCACTAGCTCAGAAGAAAAGAGGCTTCAGGCCCAGGGGTCTGACCACTTGAGATACCAGAGATACACTTTGTGCTACAGCTCAGTGCATTTGACTATTTAATATCCTCACAGTTTTTACTTATCTCAGCACTTGTCCTGTATTGACCAAGAAAATGAATGCAGTCGGAGCATTCCTTGCATTAAGCGTGGGAGGCTGCAACAGCAGGCACAGCCATGAGGGTACCTGATTTGTTCACTTGTGCCACTTTGGAGACCAGACAAGAGAGCTGGCGCTTTCAAAGCTTCCAAGTGAAGCACGAGCACCAGGCTGGAGGGAGGAGCCCATTGCCTCACACGCTTCATGTGTTAAGGGAGCACTTGGGCTTTGGTCACAAATTGGAGAGGAAAAAAAAAGGTGATGTGGGATGGGATCACTGGGTGGCTGCAATCCCCTTGAGCAGATGGTAGCCTGGATTTTACATTCCACAAGGAATCTTCTTGTTGCTTTTGGAAATGCTTCTCTGTGCCTGTTTCACCTGGCCTCAGGTGATCGCTTCTGAAGTACTCTGGAGGGTTGGTGTGAGGTAGACTTGCACCACAGGCTCAGAGCTCAGCCTCTAACTCTCTTTTCCTTTCCTACCAGACCCTGGATGGGCGCATCATAGTACGTAGCCATGCCCGGGTGTCGTCCCTGACTCTCAAAGAAATTCAGTACACAGATGCCGGAGAATATGTATGCACAGCCATCAACCCCATCGGGCAGGACTCCCAAGCCATGTACCTTGAAGTGCAGTGTAAGAAGTAGAGGATGGGGTGGGGAGAGTGTTCACGCGTTCAGAGGGGGGACTGTTCTCATTTCCTTTTCTCGTGAGGAGCCTGAGACACCTACAGCTAGGGAACTGTGTCTTGTTTAGGTAGAGGGCATGGGTAGGAACTCGGCCTGAAAGAATCTTGTTGGAGACATGTTGTTGTGTGCCTACGTGCAAATGTTTGGTCTAGCTGTCTCCAGCTGGGATACCGTTTGCACCCTGGGAAGATCACGGGCCATGAATCTGCCAGAGTCTCATCTGCTGGGTGCGTCAGAGTTCTTCCCTAGGAGAGCTTCCTGGTATGCACTTCCCTAGATACATAGCATGCTGTGTGCTCCTCTTCCCACACTGTGTTAGGAGCAGCCTTTGGGACTCAGTAGGTTTCCTCCTCCACGTCCTCCAGAAAAAGACACCACCCATCCCCCTAGATGAGAAGACAATTCATGTTTCCTGTGTTGGATTCCCTGCCCCACATTAATTTGGACCCCAGCCAAAGGATCCTTAAAGTGAGGCTGCCTGGGCTACTCTAGGAGATTTTTCTGGCTCAAATTGCCTTCACAAATGTGTCTGTCTTTCAGATGCTCCTAAACTTCAGGGCCCTGTGGCCGTCTATACCTGGGAAGGGAATCAAGTGAACATCACCTGTGAGGTATTTGCTTACCCCAGTGCTGTCATCTCCTGGTTCCGGGATGGACAGCTGCTTCCCAGCTCCAACTACAGCAACATCAAGATCTACAACACTCCATCAGCGAGCTACCTGGAGGTGAGGAAAAGCAAGGAGGGGAGAAGGGATATGCAGCCAGGGAGGCTCAGTGCTATCAATTAATTTGAAGGAGTTAAGTCTTTTGTCAGGGCGCCCTGTTGCTAGGCGAGAAGTCGGGTGGTGTTTCTGGCATGTAAATACTTAGAAACTCAGGTAGTAGAAGACACCACTCCCTCCTTGCCTCTGACTTTCTGCCTCCGGCAGCTCTCCCCTCTGTGGACAGCCCTCAGAATGTCAGCACGGGTACTTCATGGGGCTTCTCTCCCCAGCAAAATGCAGAGCGTGCTGGCAGAGTGAAGAGGGTTTTCTGATCCAAGCTTGAGCCTTCGTTCCTTCCACAGGTGACACCAGACTCTGAAAATGACTTTGGGAACTATAACTGCACTGCTGTGAACCGCATTGGCCAGGAGTCCTCAGAGTTCATTCTTGTGCAGGCAGGTGAGCATCCCGGGCAGGGAGAGGAGGAGATGCGTGTGCAGCCCTGGAGCTGAGGTGACAGAGTGACGGCTCTTTTCTGGTTTGTGTTGATGGGGTAGCAGGAGAACCAACGTCTGCTTTCAAAGAGACTGCTCACAGGTTTTTGTGTTCAGATGGGTGGTAGATAACAAGATCCTCAGTATCTCTGTTTCCTTGTTTCTGAAGGGTCTCATTCTTTTTTTGTGCTTCCAGAACTGTGCACATGCTTGCACGTGTGCTTCTCAGAATCAGTAAAGTATCCCTAAGAGTACAGCTAGTGCAAGATAGAAACCTCAGAGCACTGTGACCCAGCCAAGGAGGGCTGGTGTCTGCCTGCGTGACACACTGGAAGGGCCTCTGCGTCCTCTCTGGGCAGGTGTAGGAGTGACCAAGCTGTGTACTGGAGTGCCCCACGGAGGAGACTGCAGGGACAGGACAGCATCCAGGGTGCTCTTCCTGTGCTTGTCCTCTCTTGAAGAAGGTGCTGTGAGTCTCCAGCCTTTTAGAGGAGAGACAAGAGGAAGGTCTCTGCGCTGTCTAATTAACATTCTTAACAGCCCTCTGAGCAGTCTTCCCCTCCTGAGGGGACCCTCAGGCCTTACCCTTCTCCTCTCCTTTGTGAAGCTATGACAGAAGTGTGGTTGATATTCCCAGTCTCCTGTTTCCATTGCACTGGATCTTGTTTCCTGCTGTCTTCTGGATCACCGGTCGTCTTCCCTTCCTCCCGCAGATACTCCGTCCTCTCCTTCCATTGACCGGGTGGAGCCCTACTCCAGCACTGCCCAGGTGGAGTTTGATGAGCCCGAAGCCACCGGCGGCGTGCCCATCCTCAAGTACAAAGCGGAGTGGAGGGCGTTAGGCGAGGGAGAATGGCATTCGAGGTGGTATGATGCCAAAGAAGGTAGGGTGGTAAAACAGTGTTACCTTCCCCGCCTGCATCTCCAAAGGCTTTCTTTCCTCTAGAAGAAAGCCAGAGTGGAGGTTTCCAGAGCTTTGTGATTTCACCTTCTATATTGAGGCCCAGACAAGTTCTTAAACATTGGGTTTGTGGTGACACCTTGAATTTTCAGTTGGAAATGAGGGCCCTGCTCTGCTGATAGCTCTACATGTGTGACAGGGCACCAGCCTTCTCCACCTGCAGAGTGTGCACTGCAGCACCATGCTCATCTCTGCGTTCCTTCCTTGTTCACACCATCCTGTCTGAATGTGGTGAAGAACCCTGTGGCTGGTATCAAACCGGGTTTCACTTGCTGACTGCGGAGTGGCTGTGTGCTTCCTGCAGAAAGCTGTTCAGCCTTGTCTGTCGGCCCATTTAGTTCCGCTTGGAACATAAACCCTCCTATTGCAGAAGCAAGTCTAGCTCTCATTACGCCCAGTCTTGTTGTAGCAGTCTGTAGGAATGCACACTGCTTAAAATGCATCCTTAAGTGTAGTAAACTAAAGGAATTTTGATTTTGGAGGACTGTGAAGAGAGTTCTGTTTCAGAGCCAAATTCCCTTCTGCCAATCCTGGCTGGAACTGAAACTGTTCTTTTAGGTCCCTGCTGGAGTGATGTGATCATAGCTAGAGTCAGGGTAATTTTTTCTCATTCCTCCTTTTGTGTCTGTGCAGGAAAAATAGCCCTTATTTCTTTCTTCATCTCACGATGACCCCACATCAGGTTCTCTCCATCTCTTACGTTGTGTCTGACCTCCTCATAGATTGTTAAAGGAGACAGATGGGCTCCTTCCTGCTGAGGGCTTTGCTTTCGGTTGGATCATGGAGCCCAACAGATGAGCTGTTCTGGGGTTAACGTCTACATGACAGTCGTCTTGAAGAGCATTATTTAGGGAGCTCCTTGACACAGGCCAAGGGCTGCTTCCCTCTGGTGTCTGCCGTGAGCTCACACGCAGAGGCTGTGGCAGTGCACCTCTGTCGTGAGGGGTGGTAGCTCTGACCTTCCTCTGTCTGCGCCGTTCAGGTGAGGCTGGGCGCAGAAGAGGCTCCGTTACACGTGGTGAGTGTGGCAAAAGTGTGATAGAAATACGGTATTTGTCATTGACTTAAAGCCTGAGCCTTTCTTCTTTTTCTCCCTTGTTTCTGCAACAGCAAATGTGGAGGGCATGATCACTATCACTGGCCTGAAACCGGAAACAACCTACTCGGTGAGACTGTCTGCGGTCAATGGCAAAGGCGTGGGGGAGATCAGCCTCCCGTCCGACTTCAAGACACAACCAGTTCGTAAGTAAAACTGAGCCCTCCCCCTGCTTCTGGTTCTCTTTCCTTGCGTCTTTCCAGGGAATCTGCCATGCATGGATGACACCACCTTCTCTTGCAGACCTCGCTGCACCCTCTGTTTGTGTTACGCTGTCGGATTGTAGTGATTTTCATTACTAATTAAGAATATTCTTTGAAGGTAGGAGGCAGAGGAACACGCTTTAGCTGCACTAGTTTGTGCCCTGAGTTACTCGTAGAAGCTTTTTGTTGCTAATGAGAAGGGGCAACGCAAGGGAGAGTTTTGATAAGCAGAAGCAGTGAGCTGAGAAGGGCGTTGGTCACAGAGAATGTGACGTTACTGTCGCAAGGCGGGTTCTTTTGCAAATCAGAAATTACGAGGTTCAGCACAGGACTGGCCATGAACTGGGGGAGGGAGAGCAGGGGGTTGCTCTGTTCTGCACGTCACTGCTTTTAGATGCCTACACAGCACGTGAGGCGATTTCCACAGCCTCTTGTCTGCTCTGCTTGGGTGTCCTTCCACTCCGATGGCAGGATGCTCTGCTGTGGCCAAACCCTTTCCCTCCTGTTTCAGCCAGGAACAAAAGAGACAAGAATTAAAAACCAGAGAGTTATTCAAGATAGGAAGGAGAGAAAGAGGGGGGAAGAAAGTGTGAAGTGGTTAGGGGAGATGTGACAGAAGCAGGCAGGGGAGAGGTGATCTCTTATCCTCGTACACAGCCTCATCCTTGATCTGTATTCAACTGCCCACCAGCCCTGGGGTTCTTCTTTCTAGTTCCTCTTGCATTTAGACCTTCAGCCTATTCTTCTTCCCACCATTGCACCCGTACTTGTGTATCTGTTTCATAGCTCTTCTGAAACTACTACGCAGGACCTTTTCCTGAGCTCAGCGCTAGCAATATTCCTAGCCGGTGTACGTGCATGCTTTGAGGCCCCGGGAGCTGTGCATGGTCTTGATTTTGTCTGCTGACTTCTGCCCCACGGCACTTCTGGGCAGTACAGGACGGTCCACGGGCCTTGTTGGTTGGAAGTCGCAGGCGCTGTGCAGGAAGCCAGCCCTCTTTTGTGATAACTCCTGCAATCTACCCCACGCCGTAGGGTTGGATTTGAGACAGCTGGTGGTAATTTGATTTTCCAGCTCCGTGTTCTTTATCTCCTCACCTCTTCTACATATTTGTTTTTTTTTGTCTATCCGTCTTTTCTTTTTGTCTGTGTTCCATCCATGGAAAAACTGCAGGCATCCCTCAGCCACGTAAGTGTCTCTCTGCATTTCTTTCACTCTTTTTATGTTCCTAGAGCATTCCTCTAACATACATAACGTTAGCTTTTAATCTAATAGCTTTTTCCTCTCAGGGTCTTTAGAAATGAAGTAACTGCATCTTTCATAACAAGACTGACACTAGACTAGTCACTCTGCTACGTGCAGCTCTCTTCGTAGAACAGAATTAGGCGTTAACATCTTTGTCTTCTGTTGTAAAGCATGCAATTCAAATATTTAACTTAGTGATTGTCTAATAGCTCGTTGATTACAGAGTGGAGTAGTGGAAGGCTTCATGTATATGAATAAATGAAAGAAATTTCAAATTGGAATGAAATGCAGGTTATTCAGGGGGGGAAAAAAAAAAAAGAAGGCTTTAGCTAAATTGCAGATCTGATTTAGACCAATTAGGAGCCAACCAAAAAATTCAGAATTTTGAAGGTCTTGAAAATTCTAAAATAAAAACTTCAGAAAAAAAATGACATTTTTTTTACCTCTTCTTGCTAATATTTTTACGGTTAGTCGTCTTTGGACAGTCTTCCAGCACTTGTGTAGATTGTATACTCAAACCTCATACTAAATAAAAAAAATGCATGTTTCCCCTTTTCCAGTGCAAAATGTTAGAGAGATTTGATGGATATGTTGAATTACCAGTTGGATGCAGTGAAACATTGTTTGCTCCATAGCTTTGTGCCTTCCAAACCAGAGTTAAATCAGTGGCAGCTAAAAGAAACCTCTTTAAGTGAGCACTATTATAATAAACCTTAGTAAAGTGTGTGAACTTCTTATTCCCAAGATGGCATGAGCAAGCTTTATGAAGCTGGCGTCACACCCTCCGAGATTTCTGAAGCTGAAGGAAAAAAAGGGAATATTTTTATTTTTTTTAACCCCGAGTATAGGATTTGAATCACGCTTGTGCTATTTTTTCCTTAAAGAAACCTCCACAAGTATTATACCAAAGTATTATACAGAAGTTGGGGCTTAGAGGACCACCAGCAGGGTCGGTAGTCAAGGGCACCAAGGAATGGGCAGATGGACAGACAGAACTGCACATGGCAGTAGTTGCAAAGAGTCATCTGGGAGACGTGTTTCCAGAACACGTGTGCAGCCCATTGCCTAAAATTGTTTGGAGCCTGTTAATTTCGGTAGAGTTAATATATCCCTTATGTGAAGCTAATGCTGGTTAGTATCAGAACAGCAGTGTTATACCAGGCAGATGACTTGGGATGTCCTTCTGGATCGGGCGTGGCCGGTGGTAGCCAAGGGGGATGAGGGCTTAGGTGTTGAGTCTCTGCAGATCAGTGCCACAGGAAAAGGGAAAAGATCCACTTAAGAAGAGAGGAAAGAGAACATTAAAAGCTTTGTTTCAGCCACATCGACACATCTGTCTGTCAAGCCTCATGTTCGTCATTTGGGGACAGGTACGTGGCTTTGAAGAACATTAAATCACGCTCGTGAGGTTTTTTTCACTTTTTTTTCTTTGGTTGTGTTGTTTTTTAATGTGGCAGTCGACCAGCCATGAGTCTGTAGTCCCTAACGCTGCTCCTTTGTAGGCTGAGTTCTGTTTCTTCTTCTTTATGGACTACGCCATTTTTTTCATTACAAATTAAGTTCTGCTGATGCTCGTTCAAGCACGTTTCTGCCTTGCAACTGCGACTCTTCGGAGCGTTCGGTTCTCTCGTCCTTCCTCTGGTCTCTGGGGTTCTCAAAGCCCGTTTCAGGTCACGAACTGGGTTGCAGCAGTGGTGAAGAGAACGTTGGCACAACAGAAATGCCTTTTTTCATCTGTGCTGGAATTCGAGTCACACGGTATTAACTGTTTGTGGGCAAAGCCCAAATCAGGACAAAGCTGAATGTCTCCTAGTCTGGTGTAGTTTGAAGATCACAGAAATGTTTCAGAAATTTTACAGGAAAGAATAGAAAACCTGTGTTCTGATACCAGCCAAGGCTGTATTTTCAGACTAGCCAAGGCAACTAGTTTTCCTTGCCCTATTACTTAAAGTTTCTACTCGAATGTAAATACTGACACCATTTTTTTAACGCCTGCTGGGATCTGTCTGTCATACGTGGTATGAGAAGGTTGGTTTAAAGCCAGGACTTGCAGAGGATCCAAAAGCTCCGTGTCCAGAAAGGCTTGACCTGACAAAATCTTACCAACTTGTTTTTTAATTTTCCATCTTTTGGCAATCTATAACAAGAATCAATTCCCCTCCTCACCTTCCTTTCTCTTTCTTTAGCAAGTACTGCTGCACCCACCTCCCGCTTAGCAGAGAGTGAGTATGGTAGAAGAGGCTGTTGTCCTTGTTCCACTTTGTTCTGCATGCATCTCCTCACCGCGTGTGGTGTCACCTGCCTAACATCCCTGGGTGTTCTCCTTCCTTGCTGTGGTTTTTCTTTCCTCTTCCCTTGAGTGAGAACTGAATCTTCAGATAAATTTGATTGTCAGGACAGAGAAGAGGCACAGACAGTTCCCAGGTATGACGGGCTCATGGAAGGAGAGAGATCAATAGGAAGATGGAGAGTGAAGCCCAGCCCACGTGAAGGCTGGTTGTTGTCAGTGGCCTTTGCCATTGAGATTTCTGATCGGTTTGTGTTCTGCTCTTGGGGGAGACTTACGGAATATGTTTAGCTTTTCTGGTGTAAAACTACATTTCCTGAAATCAACCTAGCACAGTAAATGAAGAGATTTGGTTTTTAGCTAAACAGAGCAGAAGACACTCAGGTGATCAGCAGGGAATGGCTTCTGCTTCCCTAAGCCTGTTCCTAAGACACTTTCTGGAGCTGTGGAAGAAAACTCATTTCTTTATATCCTGCTTCATCATCTTTTCAAATCTGCATAATCAGATTTAGGCTGCAAACTACGTGAGGGTCTATCCTGTTCTCCCTGTACAGCCAGCAGCACTGGTATAACTACGGGAGAAAAGGAATTCATAGAATCGTAGAACATCTCAAGTTGGAAGGGACCCATAAGGATCATTGAGTCCAACTCTGTGCTCCTCACAGGACTACCAAAAATTAAACCATGTGACCAAGAGCATCATCCAGACGCTCCTTGAACTCCGACAGGCTTGGTGCCTTGACCACTGCCCCAGGGAGCCTGGTCCAGAGACCGAGCACCCTCCCAGTAAAGAACCTTTTCCTAATGTCCAGTCTGAACTTCCCCTGACGCAGCTTCATTCCAATCCCTCGTGTCCTGTTGTTGATCACCAGACAGAGATCAGCAGCTCCCCCTCCACTGCCCCCCATGAGAACGGTGTAGATGGTGAAGAGGTCTCCCCTCAGCCTTCTCTTCTCCACACTGGACAAGCCAACTCGTTTAGGTCTTGCTCTTGAGACCTTCACTATCTTGGTCGCCCTCCTGTGGACACACTCTCATAGTCTGATGCCCTTCTTATATTGAGGGGCCCATAACTGCCCACAGGCCTCAAGGTGGGACGTAGATTGGGACAATCACCCTCCTGGAGGAGGCAGCGATGCTGTGCTTGGTGCACCCCAGGACAGGGCTGGCCCTTGGGGCTGCCAGGGCACACTGCTGGCTCATATACGACTTGATATCAACCCAAACCCCAGATGTGGGGCTGCTCTCCAGCCTCTCAGGACATCTCGTTCACCTCTCTCTGTAGCTGTGGTTCTCATGAAGACGTGACAGTGACAATTCTTTTGTTGTTAAAGACCTTGCATAGAGCAGTAGAGATGTCTCTCACAGCTCGTGTCTCTCATGCCGCGTTTTTCCTGTGAGTTTTGGAAGTAGAGACATTCTTCCCTGTCCCATCTGTCCCGGTAGTCCTTGTCCTCAGTGCCGGTACAGTCTGCCCGCGCCCCTGGGATGGAGTGCGTAGCAGGATTCCCAGGGGCTTTCAGTCTGTCAGTTGCTCTCAAAGATACCTTATTTCTCAAGGGTGCTCAGACCTTGTTGGGCTGTTAGATCCTTTTTCCACTTCTCTGCCTGTACCCTGGCCCTTGTGCCTGGAGGAGAGAAAGAATGGTGTATCAGGAGAGTAAGTTCTCCTTAGTCCTTCCTCCGTTGTCTTCTCTAGATGGGCAAAAGCTAGCAATGGGGTGCTGCTCTGGAGGCCTCCCAGAAATTCCAGTACTTAATGGGCTAGCAACATGTGAACCGAGGTCGCTGTCTGGACAAACAGCAGGTTAAAAAAGCTATAAGCTGGCTCTGAAATTGGACTCAGAGCCTAGAAACCCTTCAAGATGAAAGAGCATCAGTAGTGACCTCTGGAACCGCAGCCGTGCAGTGCGGGCTGGCTTCCCTGTCTCCTGGAGGGACCTGCATCTGCAGCTCAGCCTCCCTGCGGAGAGGGGCTGGAAAACAGCAGCACAATTTTTGCAGCCTCTTCAGGTAATACACGGCTGCCAGAACGATTCAGTATCACTCTTGCTCTCCTCATTAGACCTCCTCTCTTTCCTTCCTGTCACCCCTGCCTCTTATAACTTCTTTCCGTGGTGTTTCACCTTTACACGTCCTATCTGTCCTTCCTGTTTCCATAGCAACTCAGCCTCTTGCTGAATCCGAAAGCTCAGAGCCACCAAGTGAGTAGATGGGAACTGCTCCCCTTTGGTCCGGAGTGCTATTTGTTATGCTGGTGCCCTTCTATCAAGGGAATTAAAGTGCTAAACTGCATTTTTTTCATGTCTGTTAACCAACAATCTGGCATTAATGGATTGTGTGAGCATGTAGCTGTTAAGAGCCCAGCATGGTTCTGCTCTTCCTGTCATCCTGCCGTGCATGCGGTGCAAAATGGAAATACAAGATTTAGAAGAAACACGGAGGGGATGAAAGAAGGGGGGAAAAAAAAAAAAGAGAAATTTGGATGGTCACTTCCGAAAGGAATGTTTTCCTTTCACATTGTCCATTCTAGCATCAAAGCTGCCTTTGCCAAAGGAGCGTGGGCTAAATATCTTCTTGCTACCCTGCCTGGCTCTGCTTCCTGTGACTTGAGGGAGATACGCTTATGTTAAAACCATGGCTGGTGGGTGTTGAAAGAAGATGAAGATGAGGAGGTAGAATATCTTACAGGAGAGAGGGCTGTGGGGAGAGGGAGATCAGCCCCATCTTGCCACCGATGCCTTGCCTGCATCAAGAGGTCTAAGACTTCACAAGAAGTCCATCTCTGACGTGGGAATTGGAGTCAGATTCCCGCAGTTCTTGCTCTGTACCTTTTTTGGTCAGGCAGCCGTTCCTAGTGAGCCCGAGTCAGGTAAGCAGCCGCTTCCGTGCAGGGCTTGAGTAGTCTAAGGAAAACCAGCTGAAACTTGCATTACTTGATTTGTATGTAAAAGAACCATTTTGACGTGTCTACTTTAGACTAGTTGCCCAGAGTTCGATGACACGCCTTCCTGATCCTGAGTGGATGTATCCAAGGGGTGGTTTTAACCCCTGCTCCTGGGAGATTTATAGCCCATCACATGCCACTAGGAAAGCCAAACAAATATTTGCAACACAGGCCTGGAAGACAAAGAAAAACACCTAAGGAAGACATAGGTTTACGTGGTGCATATGTGTGTTTTGAACAACTAATCCTTCCAACAAAGGCTGGACTTGATGATCTCAGAGGTCTAATCCAGCCTCAGTGATTCTGTGAAACGCCTTTATTTTGATTTGCAATAATAGAACACCCGTGTTTCTGTGAATTTAAGATAAAGACCCGTGTGTTTACTTGCAGTGGGTTTGAAACGGTTCATCACTAAATGGAAAATACTAAAAGCATGGAGTACGTGATTATTTTGAGGTTTGGGATGGAGGGAGAGGGTGGTCCGGAAGTCTAGAGCTGTCAAAGAATTAAAAAAATAATACTGCATTTATGACTGGCACATCCCAGGGTCTTGCACATCCCCTGAAGTCCTTCTGTCTGTCAGTGACCACAAGGAACGCTTTCCTTCTTGCAGTATTCTTCATGTCCACGACACGCCAAGTGACAATTCCTGATGCATCTGAAGTGACAGTGATTCTGTATCGCTGAAAAATCCTGTATTAGAAAAGAACTTCTAATTCGAATCAGACTTGGAGGGTGGGGTGGAGGTGGTGGAGGGCAGAGGAAAGGTGGCAACCAGCAGGGCCTACTAGTGATGCTTTATTTTATTTTGTTTCTTAGCAAGCAGAGACTCCATTCTAGCTGTTGGTATGCGGGGCAAGGAGATAGCCTCACTTGTGAGGAAAAATGTCGTGTTTGTGTTTTGCAAAGTGTTATTTGCTCCTTAAAAGGAATGGGGCTTTTTAGCCAGCAAAGATACTAAGAGCTAGTGCATTTTCCACGCTTTTTTGTTTGTTTGGGGAGGGGGGTGTTTGTTGAGGGGGGATTATGTTGGGGTTTTTGAGGGGAAAAGTTTCTACTTTGACCTTTGTTGAAGTTCAGGCTCTCGGAGTGAACAGAAGCAGGTCTGAGCTCTCGCTGTCCCTCGTGTACATAGTTTATGCAGACAGCAGACACGGTGGTTTGGTGCTGCAGCATATGGAAATGCCACGTTCACAGCGTGAAAGGGCATCGGCCAAGGCAGCTGCTCTTATAACTTCTCATCATTTAGTTATTGCTGCTGCTGAAGGATCTTGTGTCTTCCCCTAACCCAACCTCAGTGCTCGAACGAGACCAAGAGCAGGTAGAGTTGAGAGCCGAGCGTAGCATCATGAAGTCAGGAGGACGAACAATGGGTCTGACTGAAACCTGATGAAGCTGAAAAGAGTTTCTTCACTGTCTTCAGTGAGTTTTACTTTATGTGATCAGTAACATATGGGAGATGTCTATAGTCCCGTAAGAGGGTTAGGAACATGGATCTCCTTTGACCTAATCCTCTTGGGTCGCTCAGAGAAATAGTTCCGTACCAGTAGAGAAGTTTTTCTTGCAGCTCTCTCCACGTGGAATCTGTTTAGCCTAGCAACGGTGGAGGTCATGTGAAAAAAAATTGTCTTTCAGTTAAAGTACTAATTTGGATCTTTCTTTTTATCTAGTCTCCTGGTTTTCCAGAATCTAGAGGAACTTCTGTCTTATTGACTACATGCTGGCTAAGAGATGCAAAAGTTGCAGGGTGAGAGAGGTGGAGGGCACTGAGCAGGAGACGTGCAGGTGGAAGGGCACGGGGCTTTTGTTTGTTTTCTGTAAAATCTGTGTTATTTTGCACAGTGCATCCAGTCAAGTCAAAACAGGTTGCAGCCATGGGAAAAGGATCACACGGGCATCTCGAGGAGCTGGTGACTCTTTTGGCTTTGGAAGTTCTTTCCTGAAGAAATGGGCCTGGCCACCAAGTATTTGTGATAATCAGCTAGACCTGTGCCTGTGTGTGAAGCCTGTTTATAGAAAAAGTGAAAGGCTGATAGCAGTCCTTCATGAATGCCTTTGTCTTTCACTCCTTTTCTTTTTCCTTTCCCTTTCCCTCATTCCAGATTTCCCAGGAAGTACAGGTGTGTATCTCCTCTGCCACTGCCTGTGTCCAACCGGAATCCAAGAGCTGTAATTGCAGGGCCTCTCGGCAAACAGCGCTGAGGTCCCTGTCTCCAAGGAAATTCAGAGTTCAGAGACAGCTCTCAGCTAAGACCTAGTGAGCTCTGGAGTCAGGGGAAAGCATTTTCACAGAACAGACAAAATGGCATCTCTCCTTTTCATGCTTTTAAAAGTCAGGATCTGTAAGTAAGCTGGTCAGTGCTCTTAACAAGCCTTGGTAGGAACAGTAGCTATAAAAGACCTTTGTATCAGGTTCCTTTGCACAGTAGTCCTGAGACGGGGGCTGTGAAAGCCCCTGTGTTTTCAGACTCGTGGAGGTGCTGCCTGTGAATGGAAGCCTGTGTGGACCAGGGCCTCGTTCTTCCTGCAGGCTCCAAGACAAAACCAGTATCCTGACTGCATGACTTCTACCCACGGCACTAGGATGAATTTTAAGGTCTTATGCTGCAGGCATTATCTGCAATTGTCTTCTGTGTCTTGGAACCTCATCCCAAAGTAGCTTTTTGGTTATACTGCTCATTTTGCCTTTGATCTTTAACTAAAGCTTTCTCGCAGAGGAAGTGATCTGAAAGGCAACCTCTCCTGCCTGTTTTTAAATCTCGTGTTATATTAAGATTACTGGGGATTCGGAAATATGTTTTCTCAAGAGCAGAAGACACCAAATGCTTTCCAGGCAATCTCACAGTATCTCTTAAATTTCCCTCCTTTGTGATGCACCTGCCTCGAGTTCCACGAGCCTGCGTTTATAACTAGAGACAGTGGATTGAAACCTTAGATGTAACAAATCCATTTTATAGTTTGTACCATCACTTCTTTCCCCAGTAGTGGTTTGCCCTTAATCTTGTCAGACACCAACACCCAAAAGATTAAAGGTTTAATTCTCTTTACAAGAAATTAACAGGGAAGTACCAGCACACTGTGAAGTGGCCTCATTAAGATAAGACAGAGGAACGATGATGAAAAATGCAGGTTATAAAGTAGATGGTAATTTAGGAAGGGAAACAAACAGAGCATGGAGTTAGTCGTGTCCTCCAGTCTGACAACTAATTTTTATGGTTTTTTGTGTTCCCCTGCCACGCAGTCTGTGCGCTTTTTCATCTCTTTCAGCAATAGCTGTCTTCCTCATGCCATCCTTTAATTCCCAGCGCGGAGCGCTTCATCCCTCTCCTCACCGACAGAAAACCCCCTTGCACACGTGAAACCATCAGTGTAATTCACTGGAGGTGACTCCAGCCGCTCCTTGATCCTTCAGGCTGCACGGAGCTTGTGCGCTCCGAGTGATCCCCGTCAGTCTGGCCAGATCCTGGCGGAAGCTCCGTCCCTGGGAGTCTGTGCACATGGGAGGGTTCTTTCTTTCAGTGGTTGTCGTTGGCTTTTAGGAAGAGTTTGTTTCTGCAGAGGGGAGAATGCATCAATGTGAAACGTGGAGGTTTGTCTTCGCTGAACTGCGTGGGCTGTGACTTGGCCCATTTCACCGCTGCTGCCTGGGCTGTGTCTGATTAACAGTGGATTCCCTTTTTCTCTCCAGCAGTCCTGTGGATTCCTTCAGCTGGTCAAGTTCTGGTGCATACTGTGCAAGACTTTCTGTTTCTGTTTTGACTCGGTATTACTAAGCAGCGATGCAGCTGTGCCTAACACTCACAAGGTCATAACTCAGTGCTTTCTGCGGTTTAATATTCTTATATTTCCAGGTGATTTTACTGTGTCCTCAGTGTTTCTGATGTATACTGGCTAATTTAATTTTGTTTCTATTTTATTTAGTCTGTAATTCTGTTGTTGATTTTTTCCCTTGCCCATTGTTTACATCAGTTTTTTAATTTTTTTGTATTTTCCATGTGACCTCCTCCACTTTCCTTTCAACCAATCATGTGCGTGCGTATCATGTGACTTTGTCATGTGGCTTGCATGGTGCTGATGATGTCGTCCACGCTGGTGAACAGAAGGTAAAATACTTTGTTCTGATTGGTTGCCTAGATTTGGGGTGAGGATTCCCCTCTGGTCAGTGACCAGGAATCTCCAAATTCCATCACTCCAAAATCCTCCTACAAGCCTTTTGGAGAAGTCGCTCACTACTCTCTGCACGTGAGGAACTCAACTTCAGTCTTTCACACTGAGCTTGGAAAAACTTGGGGGGGAAAAAAAAAACCCACAACCAACCAAAAAAAAGCCAAGAGAAAAACCATGTGGCTCAGCCATTTGCTTCTTTCACCATCAGAATCCAACCGCCAGTGTCTTAGGAAGGTTCTAAAACTCGCTTTGGCATTAACACTGATGGCAAAAATCCTCCTGGCTCTCAGGGTGCCAGTGTGCCAGCTACAGCCTGCTGGTCGGTGGGAGATCATGGGTAGAATGCTCAGATTATGGGAACGCCGCATCTCCTGTTGCTTTAGCAACTTTTGGACCCTGTGCAGCCTATGTTTTTACATATATATGTATATATACACACACATTCATACTGTACGTACTTAGCAGCCTATCAAAAGGACCTGAAGCTCCCTATCTCTGAACTTTAGTGGTAAACATGTCATGTCGTGGTTTAAGAAATCTTGTTATCATGAGTAAATCTTAAACATGGCTAGAGCGGGAGCTGTGTTTTTGTAAGGGTATTATATACGGGCACACGCAGAGTACCTGACGGGAGCTAGACTCTGCAGCACAGGTACTACTGCACCTTTCTTGCCAGAGCACCTCGTTTTTCCCCATGTGGTGTCTGGAAGCCTGGCAAGAGATTTAATCTGAACTCACTTAGCAGCAACTTAGCAGCAACAGTTAAAGTAGCCAGTGATATCCAGGAAATCAAGAAGCAAATGACTGACCCTTGCAGGAGGTGACTTCAGCCTCCAAGTGTGTGGTAGTGAAAGCAATTTCTGCAACACGGCGATTTTTACAACTTCACTTAATTGTGTATAACCTCAAGGGGGGGAGGGAGGGAAACTCCTACTTTTCTGCTTCCCCAGCTAAAAAGAAGATTTTAAAAACTGGGAAGCAATTGGCTTTTTTCAGTCTGTGAATTCTGAAATCACCTTCTTGTCTTGGACCACCCCCGGGAAAGGATTTAGGCTGGGGTTTGCCAGGAAAACAGAACTAACACCAGTAACCTTCCCACATGACTGCCTGCATGGAAACAGCCCCTTTTCCCCTGGTCTTCCCTCTCTGGTCGAAATCCAGGAGGACTGAAGACTTGTTTGTCTTGTTCTTGCATGTTCTTCTGGTTTTGTTCCTTATTTTTGAATGTTGATGTTTACTTCTCTCGTGTGCATTTTGAAGGCTCCTTTTCTCATCTGCATATACTTACCACTCGTGGAGCCTTTCCATAGGTAGCGCTGATGTTTGTTTGGAATTGTGACACAGTAGGTCACAACCTCGGCCTATTTCCATGATGGTCAAGATTGCAGAAATCAGCTGCTTCCTTGTTCGTGCGTGCAGCAGTTCCCACAGACTGCAGTCACATTCTCGGAGCACCGCAGGGATGCAGGACCTTTCTTCGGTGCCAGCTGGGCAGGGATCTGAGCTCATAGTCTGAGGAGCTGCTGTTGTCCAGTAACCAATCTGAGCTGCTTGTCAAAGGTGGGCAGAAGAAACACATTTGATGGGAGCAGAGAAGAGATGTGATAAAAGGTCTCGGTCATCTGCACCGCTGTCACTTCGGGGGTCACGCACGCAGTCAGCACCCTCTGAGCAGGGAAAAGTTTGTGCTGCTTTTTCATACTCTCTTCTCTCCTCACCTCAAGTCTTCACTAGAGCTGCATCTAGTGCTGGTGCTCGTGGTGCTCGCTGGGAACCTGATAATCAAAACCAGTCAGCTTCTTCTGAAACCCAGACTAGTATTAAATCAAGGAAGCACTTTGAATATTGATTAAAAAATAGCAAAAAAATACCAGGAAACATTTACTGCTTCCCTGCAGAGGAGGTTGTGCTGATGGTTATCCTTCCCTGCAGCAGGAGGTTGTGCTGATGGTCATCCTTCCCTGCAGCAGGAGGTTATCCTAAAGCAGCAGTGGGTAAAAATTAGTTTGAAAATGTAATGGTTCAGAGCACTGTCCTCAGCTACCCTCACACTGTGTGTGGGAGCTCGCAGGGATTCAGGAGCCTGCAGGACAGTTCCTTATTTCAGGTCTAGTTGGTCAGGTTCATTACGAGTTGCGTCTGAAGACCAAAGAACGGAGCTCCTGAGTTTAACACTGGATTACCAACGATGGGTACCCTGGCAGGGCAGTGCCACAGAAAGAACACTTCACTTCTTGTCTGTACTGTCCTGTGGGGTTATCAGAGCAAAGCATTGGCTTCTTCCGTTCCAGAAGTTAGAAACTTGGTTGCTGGAAAAGAAAGATGGTGCAGTAACACTTGGGACCTGCACTGTAGTCCAGGGTAGTGCAGCAGTGGGGTAACCCTCGTGGAAAGCAGCCAAGTCATTGTGCTGCTTCCTAGAAAGACAGCATCTGCAGGGCTGAGGCCATCTAGTCCAGTGTCTTGGGTCTCATGCTGGCCAGCAAGGTGTTTCTGGCCTAAAATCTGGTATGAGGCAAATCAATGCAGCAGGAGTCTTCCCTGCACGTCGTTCTTGTTTCTTGAGAAGCCAGCCATAAGGAACGTGGGAGGGATCTGGACAGATGAGTGATGAAGTGCTTGAGTCTGGTTGGGGGTTTTTTATGCAGCTCTTTGTGGCTGTAAAGATAAAGATGGGTATGTAGAGAGGCTGAAACCTGTAAAAGTTTATGTGTTTGAGGAAAATCCATCCTGTTTCTTAAGGAGAGTAAAGCTTAGTGGTGAAAATTTAAGTTCCTTGTCTTCTGCCCTCCAGGAGGCTCCACTCGCATTGTTTGATGCTCTCGCTGCTGGGCTCAATAAGGTGTCACCTGGCTCAGACATGGAAGCAGAAGGTCCTGCATCCCTGCTTTTGCAGCAGAGGGAGTGCTAAGCACCGAGGTGTTTGCAGAATGATTCCACAGAGGCACTCTGGCATGCTCGGAGCTGTCTGCTCCTCAGTGAGCTAAGGAACAGCATCACAAGGGGGATTCTTTAAGGATCCCACATTTTATGGAGGCAATAGGCAGATTTCTGCAATATGTCCAGTCAGCGCAATGTAAATGGGAGATTCCCAGGCATGTAGCTCACCTTTGTAATGCACTTTTGTTTTTCAGCCCCTATCCCATAGAGGAGGATGCATGTTCTGTGAGCATGAGTGTCTTCTCTAACCTTCTGCTGACAGCCTTTTCTCTTCAGCTACTGACGGTTTGACTCATTATAGGGATGCTGATTCTGCTGGACTAAACTTTTCCCACTAAACTTCTTCCTCCTTTGTTTGAAACTACACACTAACCCATTTTTTAATTTTGCAGCCCTGTATCTGGATTACATCTGCCTGCTTAAGCTAAATTAAGTGTCAGGTATTTATGGAGAGAAAGCTGAAGTGTTCTTCACCAGGGCTTGCACTGCTGTACCTGCTGGGTCTCAGCCATTAGGAGTGGTCCATATTCTCCTGTTTGAAGAGGATGTTTCTCAGAGCAGAAATGTGTTTAAACTCTTGGAGAAGGAAGGATTCAGGAGCTAGGAACTAGACAATCCACTGTGAAGAAAAGTTCCAGCAGAGAGGGTAGTTAATCATGACATGGCTGTCTAGAAGGTACAGCAGCATCTCTGACATTTAGAATTGGTCACACTCTGTATGCACGGTGGTCCCATTTCACTTCAAGATCCCTTTGCTTTCTACTAATCACCTCTCCGAGGTGAGGATGGGGATGAATACCAAGGAGCTGTTGATCTTGTAGTGTCCAGTGATCACTGAAGCCATTCATCGGGTCATTAATCTGGCAACAGCGCTGCTCGTAAACGTGTCAGCAGTGTTGAGTGGCTCAGAGCCCAGCAAAATGAGTAGCCCTGAGCGCCCAGCGCCCAGTTGTTACTGGGAGCTACTTTCGTGTGTGAAAAAAATGATAGAATGAGACGTTTACTTCTGGTTTAATTATCGGTTAATAGTCCTGACACAATTACTGCAGCAACAGCTGCCTCAAATCTGTTCAACAGTCAAAACTAGGTGCCTTTGCAGTGATATTTTTCTTTTAGGATTGAGGAAAGAAAAAACAATTCCTTTGTTAATCTGGTATTTTCAGTACTCCTAGGTGAGGTACTTCTGCTGTCTAGACTCGTTTGTTCCCGTTTGGTGTTCAGTCTGCAGTGCATTGTGTGCATTACGAATGCTTTCCACGTGCTTAGCGCCAGGAGAAACGTGGGCTGGGAAGGGCTTTTCAAACCTGCAGCCTCAGCTCGTTGGCAGTAACGACAGACATCTGCTCTTCTGTCTCTACAGTAGAAGGCAAATGTGGTCATCACTTAAACACACATTCCCCTTGTTCTTTCTTGAGACACGAATGGCCCTACGCTACGTGAACCCGGGGAACTCCAGAGGAGCGCACTTGTCACGGCGCGTGGGAACGGGTTTTCCTCCTTAGATCTGCTTCAGCCTTCACTAGAGGTCCATGCGAGGACAGCTCCATGGTCGCCTTGAGAGCGTTTCCTTTGTGTTTCCAGCTTACGGTCACTGGCACGGGGTGGAGTACAGCTCTTGTGTCCAGCTCGTATCGTGGGGGTCTTTTAATGGGGATACAGGCAGAGGCAAGGATTTAGGGAAGAGAAGTGTAACATGGGAAAAAGGAGCGTTCCTTCCTTACGGCTTTAAGAGAAGTGCCTTTGTTGTGAGACGTGAATGTACCTGTGTCGCATCGAAGAGCTCTGTTTATCCACGGATTGTATTTGCCTTCTTGGAACAGAGTATGCTAGAGTATGTGTTAGCCTGCAAGAAAATCAAACTAATCTTAACTTACCATTTCAGTCTGTCTTGCAGTTTCCTCATTGATACTTCACAAAAAAACCCCAAACCAACAAACCACAATGATTTGAATTCTTTTTTCGGAGGGGCAGGAGGAGGGTGAAGAGGAAGAGCTTCAAATTACTACTGAGGATCAGCTTTGAAAGATACTGGAAGTTACCAGAAATGCATGTGCTGTCCATTAATACAAATACAAATCCAGCCAGGATGGATTTAGAAATGAGAATGTTTTGGGGGTTGAAGGAAGCTCCTATAAATTCCCGTAACTGATGTCAACTTTCAGAGTTGATCTTAATACAATTACTGGCTTGTTTCCTTTCACTTTTGGTATAATGCAGCAGAACTAAGGCTTTTAAAAAGTTTTATTCTAGGCAACAGGCTGAACTTTTAAGAAGGCACAGATGTTACTTCAGCATCCTGGTTTTGTTCTCAGGCTCTTAAGTCACAAATGTCCCTGTTCCAGAGTTTTGGTCTTGTTCTCGTTGGGCTACATTCGGAACTGAATCGTCTTTTAGTTGTATTTCACCACACTTTGGTGTATCTGTGAGTGTTTGTTCGGGACAGCCCCTTGTCCCAGGCACGGAAGTAAGGACAGAGGTGCTTTAGCAGAACTGTGTGTCACTGAGCTAGAACGGTGAAGTGTGTGCTCAGCATCAGAAAACCCGTGCAAACATCTGGGAAGTGTGTTTAGGTTCAGGGAGCACAGCAGAAGGCAGGATGCGCGTTGTCTGTGCTGTTCTCTGTGTATCAGTTCCCTGGTCAGCTCTAAATGAGCTGTTCGCCACTCAGATGAATAACTAGAAATACTTCCAAAATGCACAGAATATGCATAAAAACTGTGGTTAAACAGAGATGTAAGAACTTTCTGCTTTTTAGCATTCAGCCACTTCAATTGTTGTATTAAATCCCCGTCAGAATTAGGACCCTGTGATGAGAGCAGCCAGCAGAGTGGAATTAATCTCAGGAGTTGGATGGAATTGCCAACTGCGGCTGATTTGTAAATTATAACTTACAAAGAATTGCAGTGTTGCTTTTGCCCAGATTGCCCGTAAAGAAGCTGGGCAGAATGGCTTTGAGAGAACAGCAGCTGAAATGGCCAAAAGTGCTTAAGAAGTTTTTAAGCCCAGAATTCATGGCTGAAGCACTCAGACTACATCCCAGAGCTGATACTAAGCAAGTCAGCACGTACTGTAAAAATGACCTAATAAGCTTCAGCAAGAGTTATGCTAAATTTTGTCACGTCTTACCGACTTTGACTAGCATTTAAACTCTTGGGCACATTTCAGGGCTGTCGAAATAATAGCTCCAGCTCCAATCTCAGAGGAGCACTGGCGTAGAGGAACCGAAGCCTTTTTTGCCTGGATGTCAAACGGAGCAAAGCAAGGATGCAGGCACTGGCTGGAAGCCAGCAGGATCCAGGCGACCTCGTGGTCTGTGTCACTTCTGAAAAGAGAGACCAGTGCTCTTGTATCACTTAAGTTCTTTTGCTAGTTTGATACTTAGGTTCTTTGGGACAGGAGGTTGGTGGTTGCCGGGTTTCTTTTTCCACGAGAAAAAAAATAAATAGGTAATCATGCCTCCTGCGTGGTAAATTCAGAGGCTGTCAGAGCGCTTCAGAAGCAATCGATCCCTGGGGCCGTACAGAAGCAGAGGGTGAGGCGTGTCCCCTGAGCAGTCTGCTGCAGCACTTCTGAAGGAGTGTGTACTCGCAGTCTGTGGCTTTCTTGTTAGGAGAGGCGTTGCAGTGAAGGTGCAAGAAGGAAGTACTCGAGCTGGGGTCGAGGAACAATCCTCTGCAGATTGTGTGTGCAGGTTATGGAGGAGCTGGCTAGAAAAAGCAGCTGCAGAGACGCAGGCCTGCAAGGGGGTGGCTGTAAATCGGTGTGCCCCGCAGAGACAAGTGACACCTCAGTCTTCGGCTGATGCCAGGGGTGCAGACCGGGACGTGACACATCTTTCGGGTTGTTGCAGAAGAGTGACGGGGTCGAGTTCTCTCCAGCCTGTGTTCCCCCAGTTCCCCCAGCGTGAGCTGAATGAAGAGATGTCTGTTGTGACTCAGTACCTCTTTTCCACGCTCATTTAAGTGAGTGCAGCAGTGAGCTCCTGGTCCAGCAGCGAGGAAACCCAAACAACATGCCCAGTGCAAACTGGTCTGCGACCAGCGAAGTGCCCCTTTTCAGTGATTCTCTTGACATTCATGTCTCACAGGAGCAGCCTGCCTGTTTGCCACGTACCCTGTCTTGGCATTTTCCAGGTGTTTCACATGAGTGTTTTACAAGGAAAAATAAGGAAGAACTGGTCGTTGCTCTAGGATATTCCTGGGGAAGGGTGGGGTCCTTTTCACTTAGCCTCTGACTCCGTTCTGGCACACACAAGAAGGGTAAAAACAAACCAGCACATGCAAGAAATACTTGGGTCTTGCAACTACTTGTGCCCTAGACGGAGAGTGTCCTCTGTGCTGGGCCGGAGTGAGGCTCACACCCTGGCAGTAGAATGAAGTATCTTGCTGATTTTTGTGAGTACTTTTTCCCTGATTAACTAAACATAAATCCACCACTGTTTCAGGGGAACCCAGCGCACCCAAACTGGAAGGTCAGATGGGAGAAGATGGAAACTCCATTAAAGTGAATGTCATCAAGCAGGACGATGGTGGCTCCCCAATTAGACATTATCTGATCAAATACAAAGCTGTGAGTACCGCTGACACTCAGGGCTTGTTTGTATTTAACATCTTCAGTACTCAGGCTTCACGATGTAGCCAGAGAAGCCTGAAGCTAAGATCTCGTAGGTAGGCCAGTACCTGCATCTGGAGTAGGAATTATAAGTTATTAATTGTGGGCACCTTTAAAAATCTCTCTGAAACGGTGCAGAATAGAATGGAAGTGGTAGGCCAGGCTAGACCCGTGTTAAGAGGCGATTCTCTGTCTCTCGTATAATTTAAATTTGACGTACTAAGACACGAAAGAACACTCTTAAAATGCTTTGCAGGGCAGAGATATGGAGAAGTTGCAGCTTTTTCCTTCCCAAATGGAAGCAGGCTAGTGATATGGCAAAGGTGAGAGGAATAACTGAGGGGTTTTCCTCAGGTGTGCTAACAGTGCAGAAAACAGGATTCTGAGCAGAAAAGAGGCTGCTTTGGTGTCTCTTGTCTCTCTCCACATGATGTTTTGCAGCCCTGAATTAGCTGAGGAGCGTGTGCTTGTATAGAAACCTCTGCACTTTTCCATTTGCTAGCACCACAGTGTTCTCCAGGCTGGTCACTAACGCTGTGCTCTCTGTTCTGCATCCCTGCCCGTCACCTCGCTGCTCTGCAGAAGCATTCCTCAGAATGGAAACCAGAGATCAGACTTCCATCTGGCAGCGACCACGTCATGCTCAAGTCCCTGGACTGGAATGCGGAGTACGAGGTTTATGTGATAGCAGAGAACCAGCAAGGGAAGTCCAAACCAGCTCACTACGCTTTCCGAACTTCGGCTCAGCCTACCGTCATCCCAGGTACAGCAGTCATAAGCTTCACCATCGATTTCTGCTTCCAGTTAATGCAACGGTGCTGCATCCTTTAATGTGCCTGAGTAACCCTGACAACTTGCTTGCTTAAAGCCATTATCACAATTGGTTACCCATCCAAAGCTTAGTTGTGGCCGTGTACATACCTGGACTGCAGGCCACGCTACGGTATGTACAGCGTCGGCAGGACGCCGTTGGGGATGCTACTTGAGAAATCCCTGTCTGACTGTTTACAGGGAATGTTGCCTTTCTGTTATCAGGGCAATGGGAGCGCGAGGTGAGGAAAGCAGTGGGTAGAAAACACCTTCTAAAATAACAAGTAGGACTCCCGTTCTAAACGGAAGCAAAAGGCACCCTTGGGATGTCTGGGGCGATGCTTTTCACGATGCAGAGCTCCCTCCCCGCTCTGCTTTGGGCTTGCTTACTGCTGGTTTGTCCATCCAGCTCAGCCTCTGGAGAAATAAGGAGTTTGCTAGCGGGTGGAAAGGGAGGGGCTTAAAATCTGGAGGTTTTTTATTAAATGAAATGGAGATCAAATTACAGTAATTTTAAAACAGCCCTGTTTTAATGTTGGGTAACTAAATAGCATTAGAATGCTGCTGGAAACTCTTGTTTCAGACAGACTGGACTTACAGCATGCTTAAAAAGTGAGGCAGAAGCACAAATACTACAGAAAACAAGCAGATCCTAAAGCACAAATGCTACAGAAAACAAGCAGACCCTTTTAGCTGAGATCCTAGGAATTCAGCCGCTGTGGAAAGGACAGTATTTCCTTTCTGCACAGGTAGTAGTAGTACACATTTAAAAAACAGACCAAAAAACCAACCCAAAACCTCAAGGATGACTTTGCTGGACTACCCTTGAAAGAAAATTCTGATTGGTTCAAGGCAGATGGACAAACTTGAAAGCTGGTGAGTCAGCCAGGTCCTCGGTGCAGAGCCAGAGCGAAGATTGGTGCTGACTGAAGGGAGTGGTTGGATTTCATTCTGTCTCCTACATTAACTCACTCTCATGCTTTTCTTCAGCACAACTAGAGAGTTTTCTCCAGTCTTTCCCTTGCACTGAGAATTCAGCCCTTGGTCTGCCCCTCCCCGTGCCCACTCCCTCCCTGCCTGAAGGAACCGGCGGAGACCTCGTGCAGTTTGCAGGCTGCAGCTCCGCTTGATCCAGCCAGATAATGTTGTTAAGTGGACAAATGAGTGACCCAGTCGGTGGAGACTTGGAAAAACGGGTGTGGTAGGGAGGATGAGGATAGGGAGGAGGAGGGAGATGGGGCAAGAGAGACACTGGGATGTGTGTTTGAACAAGGCTGTAGTTTTGGGTGGAACGACCCTCGGTAACTCATCAAGCAACTTACTCTCTGATTCTCATTTTCAACAGCTCTAATGCTTTACTATCCTCACTTATTTGAAGGACAACTGTGACTGATGTGGCAGGAGTAAGCGAGGGTATTTTGGCAGAGTGCCTTAAGGTCGGTTCAGGGCTGGACAGTGCAATGTGGTGGGCTGGAGGCAGCAGAAAGTGGTTCCTCTGCACTGGGAGGTACCTCCCCAGGGAAGGTTTCAGGTGCTGCTCAGTTTGTTTCTTCTCCACAGTCTCTTGAGTGCAACCACTGTTGCCTTCCTGTGCTGGTATTCTCGTTTAGCCTTTGATACATGCCCAACGGGACAGCTGAGCTACCTGGGACAGCTGGGCTGTCTTGCACGGGTGCGTTAGCAGATGTGGAGAACGCTGTTGCCTTTGGAATACACCGTGTTCATGCTGGGGTCCATGGCAGTGGGAGGAGCAATGAGCCCAGATGCTGCTGAGCCCTTTAAATCCAACAGTAACACGGGCAGGGATCCTCTAAAAAGTGAGTGGGGGGGAAAAAAAGGCCAGTTTATCACAGGTATAACTTCTTTGGCCTCTCTGAAACAATTCCTCACTTAGTCTGGTGGGAAGCATATAAGGACTCAGGATTTGAGGCTGCCACTCAAATGTTGTGCTTGGAAATGTTGGAAGCGCTTGGAAAAGCAGTTATTCGAAGTAGAAATTCGGTGGTGGAGTGACCCGACAGTTGGGTGTGGTTGGTTCTCCAAAGGACGTGCTCTGGTTCAGGGGCGAGTAGAGCTCTGCTCAGTGAAATGAGTGTTATTGACTATGCTGGATTCGTGACTCTGTTTCTCGAGGTGTTTTTCATTTTGTAGAGGACTTAGGTTTCTACTAGGCCTTCCAAGGTGTTTCCAGCCCCTAAAGCTGATCCCCAGACTAGCGATGTTGGGGATAATGCTGGCTGGATTGGATAATGCTGGCTGGATTGGATAATGCTGGCTAGATGGGATAATGCTGGCTAGATTGGATAATGCTGGCTAGATTTTTCTGACGTGCAGTCCCCAAGCCTCTGTTGAAGCGAAGGCAGGTGTGCCAAGCTGCAGTGGGGAAGAGGCTCTGGGCGTCACTTCCCTCAGCATCTCTTGGTTTCATGGCATTTTGCTTTTATGTTTTGATTTCAAAATGAGCCTCGTACAAGTCAGAGGCAGCGCCTCGAACGCAGCCTTGCTCTGCTTGACAGTGATAGCTGGGAACGTCCTGCAGACAAAATGTCTGTTGATGATGTAGAGTCCTTTGTTCCATCGCCTGTACAGTGTCCTGAAAGCGGCTGGATGGATAAGGGCATTATTTTCAGTAATGATAATAATAATAATAATGGTATTAGAGTAGTTTACAAGCAGCTGGAAGGCTGAATGGAAAAGTCAGTCCTGTATTCCTGAGACCTGGATTCCAGATCTGTTATCCAAGTCCTTGCTACAACAGGCTTTGGGGGAAGAACTTGGACAGGCAGGTGGATTGTCTGCTGCACAAAAGCTTTTTTCTTTTTTTTTTTTAATACATGTAAAAGGCAGTGTTGTCCTTTCAAATACCAGATAACCATTTTCTTGCCTTTCTCACTGAGCCTTCTGTTCCACCATTTTTAACCTCATTTGCTTGCAAACCCCGTAAACCCCGACCTGGACCCTGCTCTGCAGCTTTGGACATTGCTGAGCTTCTGAGCCGGCCCTTTTGTCAGTGTGAATGTGCTAATGCTCTTCTTTAACCTTTAGCCATTTTAATTTACAAAATTAAATAAACCTTTGATTCTTATGTTTTTCTATATTTATGACCTAATTTTTTTTTATCTATTTTTCTCTCTTTCTCTCTTTCTTTTTCTTCCTCGTCCTATCTTCCCTCCCCTCTCCCTTCTTCCCCGTACTCCTTTCCTGTGTCTGTCGTCATCCATGTCACCTTGGATCTCACGGGGAAACATCCACGCTTGCCACATGCACCAAATTTGTTTTTTAAACAACCATATTTTCCCCTCCTGGGAACCATTGTCTGGCACCTGCAGCGACCTTGGGAAGTCCATCAACGTCGTCCTCCTTTGTTTCATTGCTTCTTTCTGCAGTGACTCTGCTTTTGCTCTGTTAGAAACTTAAAATAAAATAAAGCAGTATTTGCTTGCAAAGGCCCGGGTCCCACCCGGGCGTGAAAGCAGAAAACTTTTGCTTCAGAGGATCATGTCAGTTCAGAGAAAACAAAAAAACCCACAAAAACAACCAAACACAGAACATTGGGGGGAAAAAAAAAAGTTTAATTTGGAAGAGTCAGTATTTTGTAACAAGGAAAAAAGGTTTAAGCCAAGCTTTTTTCTTTTGAACATTTTTTTGTTGTTGTTCCTTGTAATGAATTTGCCCTTTTTAATGGATGTAAAGAAAGATTTTTGTTGTTGTTTGCTTGCTGATTTTCATCAAAGGAAGGTACCATGCTGAAATCTTTTCAGAATACTGCTTTTTACTGATTCCTCTGCACATCTGGTGCTGATCAACACTGTGTTGTGCAAAAAGTTTCTAAAGCCCCATCCACAAATCTCAACCCGTAGACGATAAACAGAGAAAGGTTTGTCAGAGATAATCCTGCTGGTTGCCCAAGTATCTCCGTGGGCTTTTGCAAGTGGGTTCAAAATTCGGGCCGTTAGAAGGCTCTCCGGATGCGGTGGCCTGAATAGAAACAGCTTGTGGGAGTTACACAGAAGAGATTTTCTTTCTTTCTTTCTTCTTTATGTGGTTGAATCTTTGGGACTTCACTGGCTCCCTGTGTGCAGTCGAGTATCTCGTGACCCACGGTGGATCTGGGGTGTCCTGCAGCCCCTGAGCACACAGATCTGCAACGGACACTGCTCTAACGCTTTCTGGTTTTCCACTACTGTATTATCAACTTCATAGAGACATCCCTTTTCGTGCCATTTAAACAGGAAAAGATTAGCTTGGATCAAGTTACTGACCAACTCTATTATTATTATTACTGATCCTTAATAACACTGATGGTTAACTGTGCGTGTGACGCTCCAGACAGGATTAACCCGTGGTGTAAAGTGGTGCAATAGAACGCATCTTTCCTACCAAGTTCTGTGTAGTGCATTTCATTGGACAAACGTCCGTTGACTTTTTTTCTTTTCTCTTGTTCTTGCTTTAAAAAAACCCGACAAAGCCCCACACCAAAAAACCAACCCAACAATCACAAAACCCCCTGTGTGCCCCTCGTGAGTTGTCTTTGTGGTGGGAAGTCCATTTGGCTCTGGTGCCCCTCTGAAAACAGGGATGTCTCCTCTCATTGTCTGTGAGTGGGCCTGAGGTTGCCAAGGATGAAGTTGTTGACATAGTTGCTGAGCTGTCTGTAAGAACGTCTCAAATATTATCAGTTGTCTGCAGTGGGATTCATCTTGCTAACGAAACCCTGGTAGGGACGAGCAGGAGACCCTGCCATCCGTCTCGGCTGACCGTGGGGTTTATGCTCTGCACGTAAGTCTCTGCTGTCCCATTCAGACCTTGTTCGTTACGATTTGTGAGCTGCTTTTCCATCTAAATTAGAAGTGAACACTTTGTGCGGGTGTGGCACACAAAAGCGTGTGGATTTCTTTCTAAAAAACCTCTTGCTTCCAGTGTTTTATAGAAAGTTTGTTAGGTTTTTTTTTTTAGCGTACACCTTAGTGTTACTGAAGTACAGCAAGAGTAATCCTCATAGTAAAGAGGTGTGTGACCTTCCCCAATAGCTGAATTTAAGTCCATCTGTAGGTCTGATGTCAGCTTCTCTGGTGGATTTCCCGCTATCCACAGACAGAGGTCACTGGCTGAGGTTGAGATGCATCTCACCCAACTCACAGGCTACTCAGATTCTCTGGCCTAACGATAACTTGACCTCGTGTTGCACAGAGAGCGAGCAGCACCTCTGGAGACTGCTCGTCCTGTCCAAGGAGACGTCCCTGGAGGCAGCGGAGATGCGCTGTGGTCTGAGGGGCCGCCTCTCTGGTGACTAGGCAAAGCACGGACAAGGAGATGAGAGATCGTTTACGTGGCTGAACTTACTTGAAGCAAAGCCCACGCTCAGCGGCAGACAGGAGTCCCAGCCAACATGAAACACGCACAAAAGCTTCTCTCCCTCTCTTTGTAAGGAGCATAACTGAGATTTTAACCGCCAGTTTATGCGGATTCATAACATGTCAGACACTAGATACACTTTGGATCCTTGAGGCCTGACAGTCAATGCTGGACAAGGTCCCAGGCCTTGTTCTTGATGTAAAAAAAATACATTCTTTAAAAGTCTGCAGAAAAGCTGGCTCTTCTCTTTGCTCGGAGATGAGACATAGGTTCAGATCACGAGCCAGAACTTGGCAAGAACAGGGGAATAATTCCTACCTACAGGAGGGCTGGGACCTCAACCCTTAGAAGAGATGTTTCTGTGCGTGTGCTGAACCGCAGAGCCGTGCAGGATCTCACATGGCCCGTGGGATTCCAGCAGCCCTTCCCTCAGTTTGGTGTTACGTCTCTACCCATTTTTAAAGATGTTTGTCAAAGCATTGCTTCAGCTGCCTTCCATTTACAGGAAGGCTTTGTGAAAACGTTGAGCTCCACCGCTCACACCTCCCAGTTTCTGCTAGACAAAAAGAAGTTCTTGAAGCTCTCCAGACTCTTGGAGCTGGTGGAGTGGAAGGAGGAGCCGGTGGCACGGAGGTGTGTGTGTTGCAGTAGTGGAGAAGGGCAGCTCTGGCAGAGGCCGGGCTGTGGATCAGCTGCCCACGTTCAGTCTGGTGTACTCCTGAGAAGAGGATCTTTGCGTGACTCGCTTTGCTTACAGTTTTTCGTTTTTATATGCTCATATTCCGCTTTCCATCCTTGGAAAGGGAGTCAGTCGTGGGAGAATGACAGAGCTTGAAGCCAGGAGCAGACCACTGAAGCCCCATGGCCTTGGTGACAATCTGGAAGGTGCTGGGTAGGACTCTTGGGCAATATCCACTGCTCCCTTGTCAGGGAAGGAACGCGCTGCAGACTGCCGCGTTTCCGCTGCCTAGGAGCTAAGTTGAAAGCAAGCATCAATTGTTGAGCCTAAACGTGTGTGGAAAGAGAACTGCTGTCGCTTTGAGCAGAAGGCTGCTCACATGGTGCCTCTTCTCCGCTATAAATCGTGCAGATTGTTGGAGAGAATGAGGGCTGCAGAACGTGGCACCCTGGTCTGAAGGATGCTTTGAAGGGTTGGCCAATTCAAGCTGTCAGCATCCCAGAACAAACAGCTTTCCTCCGGTTTGTTTTTGTTTGGTGGGTTTGGTTTTTTTTTTTCCTCTTCTGATGCATGAACTGAGTTTTTGTTTTGTTTGTTCTCTCTCCTGCTAAATATTGAAGGAGCTTTGAAATGCTTGGAATCGTACCTGCCTCCCCCCATCCCTTTTTTGTCCGTCTGCCCGTGCCTGAATTCTGTGCACGCTCTAGCTGAGACCCCCCTAGAAAACACATCTGAGCGGGTCTGCTTCTGACAGGGCAGGTGGAGCTGCAGAAAGGAAAACTGATGGGTCATTTTATTGTACGCTGTGAAAGAAGGGTGATCAGAAAGGTCAGTTTTGCAGGCAGCTCCGCTGAAAAAAATAACTTTCCATTTCCCCATTTTCTATTGAAAAAATAATTAGTAATTAGTAAATTCTTCACTTCTTTAGAGTAAAGGACTCAAGAATTTTTTTTTTTTTTTACATTTTTGTTTCCTTATTTAACCTGTGCAAGTATTGCTCCTCTTAGTCCTGAGAACAGCAAACAGGAATCAACGTGCTGTGGGTCAGGTCGGACACGTCCACGTCTGTCGGTGACACACGTGCTGTGGACACACAGTGTCAGCAGCTGGTGCTCAGCCACGTCAGTGTTCAATTGACTCGCTCCTTCCTTTGTACACGGAATTGTTTTAGGGCCCCAGCAACCTCGTAGGGATGTAAGTGTCTAAATATGAATTTGATGACATACAACCTAATCCCAGCTGTCGGAGTGAATAGCTCTTAATGTGTTTGTAGATCAATTTAAGTTAATCAAACACGCCAGTCTGTGAAATTGAATAATCTGCTCCGTGTTCCTGTGTTCCAGAGCAACAACAGCAAAATTCCTTGACAAAAATCTATACAGAAAAAAGAGAGGCTGCACCAAGAGCCTCCAAGTTCATGGCGTCTTCAGGGATTCTTTTGTTATTCTTCCTTCTCGCTGGTCTCTGAAAGATTTGGAATACCGATGTCATGAATTAGAATGTGTAAAATCAGAGCTAGTGGAAGAGATTTGTAAGTTACTGAAAATTGCAGGGCTTTCTTACTAGCCTAGAAAAAACCATAGCAGGCAAGTCCCTTGGCCGAGTTTCATTGTCTGAAACGTAGAATCTGAGCACAGCACAAAACCAAGGGCTTTCCTCTGCAGCTCGCGCTCGTCCTGCCCATCTCCTGCTCTCCTTCCTGGCAGCCTTTCCTGGCGGCTGCTCGTGGGCAGAGCAGGGAAGAGAAGGTTCGGAAGGGAGGGAGGAACACAGGTAGCTCTGCGTTGGGTGCTCAGAGAGAAGAGAGTTCTTTTGTGTCTGTCCTCGCAGGAATTGCGTCTTCGGGAAAAGCAGCAAGAAACCGTTGGTTGTGTCGGCTTCAGCAAATCTCTGGTGGTTGTGGTGGCTGCAGCTTTGCGGTGTCAGCGGTGCTTGGGTCACGGAGAAAATCGGTGGCAGAACAGAGGCACAGGAGGTCTGCGTGGCTCTATCTGTTGCGTTAGTCATAAAACCATCTTTTCTCTGTTGTTTGCCACCTTTTCTAACTTCCCACGTGAGAAGAGCCTGGCGGGTTATCTGCTAACGTGCCCGTGGT
The DNA here is from genome assembly GCA_013400335.1 of Eurystomus gularis. Classification (NCBI taxonomy): domain Eukaryota; kingdom Metazoa; phylum Chordata; class Aves; order Coraciiformes; family Coraciidae; genus Eurystomus; species Eurystomus gularis. The sequence goes on along the minus strand of VZZY01004065.1, from coordinate 46,724 downwards.
GCGGCTGAATTTCACAAAGCCTGGGCTGCCTGCCCCCGCCGTCGGGTTTTGTGTCGGTGAACGGGTAGCTGTTGGTTCACGTAACCTTTGTGAGCTGAAACCTCCGTGAAAGCAGAATTCAGACAGGCCGTAGGTCAGACCACGGAGCCCTCCCCGGGCACTGAGTAGAAAGGTGCCTCCTCCGTCACACACACTGCCAGGAGCAAACGCGGTCGCTTTGTGGGGCCTGGCACTTGCTGGCTCTGGTTTTGCTGCCGAGCAGAGCGTCTGCGGTCCCAGCGGATCCCAGCGCCGGCCGAGGGCTTTCAGAGCAGGAATCCTCTGCGTCCCGAGACGTGACGCTCAGACACGGGAGAACACGCCGTTCTCATTTCAGGTGTTGCTTGGAACGGGAACCGCCTTTATCTTCTATTTTTGCTTTCCGTTACTAATCCTAGATAGAGAGAGGTGAGTATTCAGACGGGCTTTTCTGCTACATAATCTGCACAAAGTCCCTGTTGAGACAATAAAGCAGATTCCTATTCAGCCGGATTAGGTGGAGAAAGGTGTGACACTGCTCTTATTTGGGGATGTCTGTTAAAGTTTCCTGTTGTCCCTGGCCTCAGCTCATCCACCTTCTGTTTCCAGCTTTGGAATCTTTCTGTATCTTTGCTGAAATAAAGTGCCCTTATGCCACGTACTGTTCTGCTGCACGCGGGGCCATGACCTAATTCATCCCTGCGCGTTTTTCTTGCGGTACCATTGACTGAGTTTCCCCAGTTTTGGGGTTTTTTTAATCCTTCAACCACTATTGTGATATTTCCCTGAGCTGTCTTCTTCCTCAGCGTACTTTGTGAACAGCTTCCCCACATCAGTCATACCGATGCCAAAGCCAGAGGTTATTCCTTCATTTCCAGCTCCTGTCCCTCTTTACACACGTGCCTTGGTAGAGCCAGCAGCGAAACGGGAACGGGCCGGCCCAGGATCCCTTGGGAATGCCTGAACCTTTTCATCTCCAGTGGCACAGCGACCCGACTCCTGCACGCAGGATAAACGAGTTCCTTCCCTCCTATTCACGTGAAGCAGCTTGGCCAAGTCCCGTCCCACGTGTAAACGCCAAGGTGCTTGAAAGCAGCCGCTGCTGCTCCGCCTGCCGAGGACCCAAAGCTTTGGCCGTGTCCCAGAGACACAGGCTGTGATTGTCCCAGCGGGTTTGCAGCTTCTGCCGTTCCTCTTGCAGTTCACACGGGCCGTGTGCCGTGGTCCACACGCTGCCTACACCTTGTCCGTAAGGCTGTTGGTGTGATTTATGCCGCAGATGATTCCTGAGCTTAAGGGGCTTGTAGCTGATACCAACAGGTCTTGTAAAAGCTGGTGGGGAGAGGAAGCAAGGAGTAGGACTCTCATTGGCACGGGATTTTCCAGAAGATACCTTCTAGCACACGGCAGAATTCCATCTGTCCCAGGACGAATGTTTTGTCTCACTCCAGCTCTGGTGACTGAGATGAGGTGTATTTTGGGGGCACAACAAGGAACCGTTACCCCGTAGTCCAGCCTGTGATCTTTCCGCAGTGCACCTTTACGAGCCTGCCAAGGAGCTCGTTCCCAGAAAGATGATGGAGATGAGAAAAAGAGTGACACATCTTTAGCTTGTTCTCCAGGAGCTGGTATGAACAGGGACCTGTTAATTATTGAACAATCCGTGCAAGAATCCTGACTACATTAGAAGAGGGAGAAATACATGACCTCCTTCTTCCCTGCATGCGCTGGAGGGTGATTAATTAATTTAATTATGCAGCTTGCTGCAAGGTGCTGGCCGGGGTCTGCTCTGGGGCGCAAATGTTCTGCTGGGCATTTAAAGGACTTGTGACATATCAGAGCCGGGTGCTTCTGTTGGAGTCTGGATTCCTTCATACGTGTCAGGGTCACAAAATGAAACACCACCTCCCTGCCTCGTGCTAACGGTGCTCTGTCTCCTATTTTTAAGTAATAAAATGCACGGCAGAGGGTACAGCTCTGCCCGTGAGCCCTGGAAATGATCTCTCCACCTGCCAAAGTCAGCGCAGGTCGGGCTGAGGGGAAGGAGGTGTTCTGCTGGGCTTTTCTGCAAAGAAAAGATTCCAAGTGTTTGGGGGTTGTGACGCCTAGCAGTAACAAACGCAGTAGGAAGGAACAGATTGGCATCTTAATGTAAGAAAAAACCAAATTACACCGAGGGACGATGACAAATGCGCTGCTCGCGTTGAGCTGTCCCAGTAAACCCTGGTCAGCAGCTGTCCGAGCTCAGGCCTTGGCATGGACGGTCCCAACACGAGAGGCAGACGACGTGACGGTGGAGACCAGCGAGCAGGTTTGGAGTAGTTTGGTGCCGAACTGTATGAACCAACAGCCAAATGCTCTGCCTGCAGATCGGCAGCTTGGGAAGAATTGTTCTGAATAAAACGAGGGGAACAAAAAGTAGTTTGTGTCGAGGGTGTGACGGTGAAAGGCCGGGATGCTGCAGCTGGCAACGTTGGAGGCTGTGTCTGCTGGTTTTGTGATGATCAAGGGCTTGGACAGGAGTAACTGAGGTGTTTATCCGCTCCCTGTTTCTAAGAAAATACTCAGCATCTTACAAACAGGGGGAATGTTAGAGGCACTTCCCCTGAAGTTAGTACCATGTGGGCAACCCCATGCATTTTCTAGGCCTCCAGCACCACCTCTCACCTGCTGCCCTTTGTCTACGGGAAAAGGCAAGGTATTTTTTTCTATTCTACAGCTGGGGAAACGTGGTGGAGACGGGGTGTGGTGGAGCGGGCAGCTGCTGTGACCAGGACAACGTCAACAGAGCGATGTGTGCTTATCTTTACCATCTGTCTCCTCAAAAGGCTACTCGGACCGCTGTCCTAGCTAAGCCAGAGCGCTGAAGGCATTCACTGATGAGCTCAGCTCTCCCTGGACAAGAGCGCAGAGCTTTCCAGATAGCGACAGGAAGGGGTTTCCCCATGTAAAGGGCTCAGCAGTGGTGAGGCCCCAGAGGTGTCACCCAGTGTTCTGTGTCCCAGCAGGGCAAGCCACGCTGCAGAGTCCAGGCTTCACTTGTCCTCGTGCCAGGCTGGCGGTGCCGGAGTCACTCTGGACCCTGGACACAGCCTTCGCCTTGAGGAAGTGCTGGAGGGAAGCGGGAGCCCTTCACGGTACCTGCTGCAGTAGAAGAGGTTTCTGGAGGCTGCTTTCCAGGCCGTAGCCCGATAGCTGTGGGAAAAGCCCCATGAGATGCAGGTGAAGGTGTCTCTTCAGGCAGGCTGGGCAGCTCGGCTGTAGGACACAGCGCTGTTACAGCACAAGGCTGCTGGGGACAGCGTGTGCTTTCTCTAGGATTCCCATGCTTGTAACCTAAACGTAGCCAGATTTAAGCCACAGCTAGCCCAGACTCACCTTTTTAACTACAATGCCTTCTTTTCTTGTCTTTTTGGTCTCTAAAGCCAGCACTAGCCCTACGTCAAGCCTGGGGACTGCTGCCATCATAGGCATTCTCATTGTTATCTTTGTGCTGCTGCTGGTGGCCGTGGATGTCACCTGCTACTTCCTGAACAAGTGCGGCCTCCTGATGTGCATTGCTGTCAACCTGTGCGGCAAATCCGGCCCGGGAGCCAAGGGCAAAGACATGGAGGAGGGCAAAGCCGCCTTCTCGTGAGTACTGTCATCGTTTACGTTGCTCCTCCTGTTGATCAGCGTCTCTTCTCAGCAGCTCTGGAAAAGAGGAGCTGTTTTAGGGAGTTCTGGGTTCCTCATCTCTGACGGGAGGGTACTGAGAAGATCTGGGGCCACGCTGGTTCTGCTTTCTATTTCCAGGAAAGAGTTTCTTCAACTGTTTCTTTGGTTTTGCCCTATTCCTGTTAGTAGCCATCAAATGGCCAGCCCAAATGCTGGACATCACAGTGGTCTCCGCGCGCTGTAGGTAATCACTGGAAGGGGAAGTGACAAAAAGAAGTCGTCTGCTGTTTAGGCCGGTCTGTTTCTGTCGTTCGCTGTTGAGGTTTGCCGCGTGTCTTTGCAGAAGGAGACCTCGTGTGCATGGGAACCAAGCTCTGTGCGATTCCTTTGTTACAGGAAAGACGAGTCCAAGGAGCCCATTGTGGAAGTGCGGACGGAAGAGGAGCGGACCCCCAACCACGACGGGGGGAAGCACACAGAGCCCAACGAGACCACCCCGCTGACGGAGCCAGAGTATGTTGGCATTAGTCAATCCTAGCACAGGGTCAATACACTGTCCTCGGTTGCCTTAGTCCCTGATCTCTCGTGCCTATGGCTTAGGGCAGGAAGAGAGGAAGAAAGGTAAAAATCTCCACATTCCATCTGTGACATCCCAGTGAGGAAACGCCTCCTCTCTTCCTCAAGATTCAGTGACTCCTGTTCCCAGCACTGGAAGGGAAAAAGGAGGAGAGCAATGTTTAATGAAGGACCTGTCTCTGCCAGGCCTGTCCCGTGTGTGGATCAGACACCTGGCCAGGTTTGCTGCAATGATCCAGGGCAAAAGCAGCCCCCAGCTAGGACCAGCTCTGCCTCAGCCCTGCCCCAGCGATGCTGGATGCGTGCTGGAGTGTCTGCTGGTGAAAGCACCCCTCTGGACCGATAGCAGCAGGGTAGCTACGCTCTAGAAGTCGGGGGAGACATGGTGAGTCTGGTTATTCTGTGAGAGGGCCGAGAGGTACCTACGAGCCTTGTTTATAGTCCTCGCTAGCTGGGATCGGCAAGGTTTAAGCACTGCCCACTGTCTACATTAAGCTCTTTCCTGGACTGTTGCAGTTGTCGTGTCCTCTGAGTACTTCTCCATAGCTTCTGGAGCGGTAATGGGAGGACTTGACTTTAGGAACGCTGAAATGCTTGTTACTATTTGAGTCAGGTTTGGGACTGATGGCACAAGCTGGGTTCCTTTCCTTCAGCAGAATCATCACAAGGATGAGGTGGTCAGGCTCTCCCACCCGCACGCTGCTCCCCTCCTTTGATGAGGTTTGCGGTAGGGCCTGCGTGTGAAATGACTCTGCTGGAAGTCTCGGTGAGGTGAGGAGGAAGGAGGCCGTGTCTCCCGGCAGCGCTGAAATGCAGAGGCACAGCAGCGAGGAGGAGCTGGGATTTAGATTGTCTGGATTTTCTTGGCTAGTCGGATGGCATTTTAACTCAGTTCTCCTGCTCTAGGAAGGTTTTTTTCTCTGTGAATAAGCCCAAGGTGGTGTTCTCAGGCACGCTGCCTTCTCATAAACCTTTTGTTTTTCCAGCTTCACATCCGTGTACTTGTTAAGGCAACCACCATGGCACCGTCACACCATCAGGCGCTGTCCTAAAGCAAACCTTATTCCAGCTAACACAGCGGGCTGGAATCTGGTCACAAGGGCAGAAAACGGCACCTCAGAGCTGCACGGATGATGCCCTGTGCACACGCGTGTGTGAGAGAAAGAATGATATTCTGTGTGGTTTGATGATGGCCTTAGAATGGCAGGCAGAAGAACAGGGCCAAGATGAGGGACAGGATTCAGGGTCCTGCACTGGGGCCTTGTTGCGTGGTGACAGATGGCACAGGGAACTGGTAGAAAGCTTCCTCGTGAGGTTCGGTGGAAAGGGCCGAGAGGAAAGTTAGGCTAAAAGAGAAGAGTCTCTGCAAGCTGACGGGGTTACGTTTGGCTAAGGCTTGAACCAAACTCTGTATGAGGTCATTCCTCTTTTTCTCTTCCTAGTTATTTGTCAGTCACGCCAGCCAGCCCTTGCTACCCTTTGCGCATTTGACCTCTGAAAGGTTTCTGCTCCTCTCCATGTTCTGTGTGTGTTGTAACCACGTGCCACGCTGCTGCTCCACCACCCACTTGCCTTCTCACTCTGACGCTCTGCTTCCCTCTCCCCTGCTGTCATTTACGGGCTTCATTGTCTCTATTTCTCTTCTACTCCTGTCCTCCTCACAGGCACCCCACCGATACTGCAGCTACTGTTGAGGACATGCTGCCTTCTGTAACCACGGGCACCACTAACTCTGACACTATCACTGAAACCTTTGCCACTGCTCAGAACAGCCCCACCAGCGAGACCACCACGCTGACCTCCAGTGTTGCCCTGCCAGCCACAGCCCTTCCTGACTCAAACTCCGTGTCGCCTGGCCAGGCTACTCCAGCCAAAGGGGCAGCCACCTCGGTCTCCTCACCACCACCCTCCTCCACCCCCAAAGTGGCCCCCCTTGTTGATCTCAGCGATACCCCGAGCTCCACTCCAGCTACTAATAGTTTGTCTTCAAGTGTCCTGTCCAGCCAAGGTGCAGTGCTCAGCCCCAGCGCTGTCGCTAACGTGGCCGAGACCTCCAAAGCGGCAGCTGGTAACAAGCCAGCCGCCCCGAGCCCCGCAAACCTCAGTAGCCCTCCAGCTCCATCAGAGCCCAAGCAGGAGGTCTCAAGCACCAAGAGCCCCGAAAAGGAAGCTGTGCAGCCCAGTACAGCGAAGAGCCCAACAGAGACAGCCAAGAACCCGAGCAATATGAAGAGCGAGGCTGCTTCAGGCAGCACCACAAACCCCTCCCAGAATGAGGACTTTAAAATGGACGAAGGGACCTTCAAGACACCAGACATTGATCTTGCAAAGGATGTTTTTGCAGCTCTTGGCACTACTACTCCTGCCGGTGTGGCTAGCGGGCAAGCTCGTGAGCTTGCTTCTTCCGCTGCAGACAGCTCTGTACCCGCTGCACCTGCAAAGACCGAGTATGGCTGCCTTTAATCTTGTGTTGGTTGTGTGCTGTGTCTCTTGTGCACTGGTGCTCGTGCTGTGTTCTTGTTGGATGTTCTCTTAACTAATCTCTCTGTTTCCTTAGCGAACTAACTCACTTGTGTACCAACTAAACAGGGCTTGGCTTGAGAGGTCCAGGAGGAAGGCAGGAGTAGGCTGTGCCAGGGAAGCGGAGAAAAGACAAACCCGGGAGCTTATCTTAAATGCGTTACTTTAGACTTTCGTGCAGCTTTGTGTATCGTGGGTTGTTCTTTTACGAGAGATCAGAAGCAGTTCACTTTGGTGCAGAGAAGTGCAGCTGAGTGCGCAGGCACCAACATTCCATTGCCAATAGATCAGCAGAGCTCTTCAGAACTTAATCCGGCGTGAGGTGGGGCACCAAGCAGTGCCTCGTGGAACTAAAAGCACGGGACCTCTGGGTGTGTCCCAGGCTGGCAAAGGGATGAGGCAGCGTGACCCTGAGAGGGGGGCAGCAGGCGCAGCTGGGTCAGGGCAGCGCGTGGTCACCGTGCTGGAGATGAGTCTCCACCCTACCTGGGTGCATCAGCGCGTTCCTGGGCAGGACGAGCCTGGGGGTCCTTTGCAACCTCGTGCTGTCGGTCAGGATCCGCTTTCCCCAGCTGAGTCTGCACCTTGTGCTGGGCAGGAGACGCTGTAACTGGAGAGTGAAAACAGCACAAAGTCCTCGCCCGGGAACCGGGGGGGTCCCCAGCTGTTGTGCAGATGCTGGACAGGAACTCCTTCTGTCTCGGCTGGGATGGCAGTTGCTGACAGAGCCACGAGCACAGAAGCCTGGAAAATGCTGATTGAAAATGGCTAAGCCACCCCTGAGGGGACAGGTGCCCCAGGTCCCTGTTCCTTCTGGCTTCCTGTTTGGTCACCACGGGTTGACAGAGGCAGATGAAGTAGGAGAATCTTGTCTTCCTGCCTGGGCAGGGTCTGTGCTTTAGCACAAGAAAGAGTCGTGAAGAGGCAGCTCGTGTTTGCTGTGGGAGCAGCTCCCGAGCCAGAAGGCGAGTTCACGCTGCACCTTTGGCCTGCGCAAAGGGCAGCGTGCGGAGGAGACCAGGCTCTGTGCGCGGCCGGGTTGCTGCTCAGAACCTCACCAGCTCTTCTAGCCCGAGGCTTACGGCCCAGGTAAACCCAGGCCGAGCTGTAGCAACCGCAGTGGAGACACCCGAGCTCACAGCTTTGGCCAGAACTATTGCCAGCCGTAGATCTCCAGGAAAATCACCTCGTTCTGGAGGCTTTGCGAAAAGCGTTAGCCTCGATCGTTGGCTTTGACACCGTGAGTGCGAAGTGGATTCGCTCTCACGGAAGAGCAGTCACTGTAGGACCAAAAGCCAGGCTCTTTTCTAGATCTGAGTGAAAGCCCGTGCTGGTTTACTTCGTTATTCAGGTACCTTGACATCTTACGGCTCTGGTCTCCCTACCTCCCTGCTCTGCTCCCGTCCTCCCCTAAGTCAGGAGACGTTCCCGCAGCTCCGCCTCGTGCCCCACGCAGCTGTGGAGCACCCGGCCCTTGCTGCAAAGCCTGGGTGGCCCAGCAGACGCTCTGCGGTTGGAGGGAACCAGGCAACCTTCAGGGGTGCAGCTGAGCCGCTCGCAAGCAGGGATCTGCCCCTAGAGCCCCTGCCCTGCCCGCTGGGTGCCGCAGGGAGACCAGCGGAGGGTTTGATCAGCGGCTGAGCTGAAAGGAGGCGGGAAGTGGTTTGCCCAGAGTAAGGAAACGGTTCAACAGAATCAGTGCAACTTGGGCTGTGTCACCTGAGTGAATTCTCGGTACGGGGCAATGCCAGGCTGTGTTCTTCTGTCTGCTGATGCAGCCACCTTCTTCTACCTGCTCCTGCGCTTCCCTTGGCGCAGCGGGTGTTGCAGCCGTAGCCTTGGGTTCCTCTCACCTGCCTGTTGGGGTGAGCGGAGCTGCCGCTGGTCTCCGTGGGGAAGGGGCTGGAGCAGGGAGCCCTTCGGGGAGCCCGCCAGCTGCGCCTCGTGTGGCACTTTCATGAAAGAACTGTGAAGAGAGCGTTGGACAAACGGGCTTCTCTGATTCTTCCGTGAAGTGCCAGAAGACAGGCTGAGGAACCTGAGCTTTAGCCCGTGAAGACGGTGACCTTGACTCTTGTGAGAACGCGTTTGACAGAATTCGTCTGTCAAAACCGGGAGTTTCTTGTAGGGAAAAAGATTTTCTGCTCAAAGAGCCACCTCTGTTAGTAGGACCTGTGGGTGACCCACGGGAGCGGTGGGAAGTCACGCTCCTTGGCCGCTGCGCGCGCTCTCCCGTAGCTCCACGCAACTCCTTCGCCGTGCCCGTGCCTCTGCCGCAGCCCGAGACCTCGTCCTGCCGGCTGTAACTCGGGGCAGGAGGGAAATCAGAAAAGGTTTCACTAGAGCTGAAGGCAGCGAGGGCGGGGAGGTACTTCTGCTTCTGGAAAGGCTCGTTTGGCTCTAGCAAAGCGATGAATTTGCCGGTTTCCAGAAGCATTCTTTCCTGATCGCTCAGTCAGCAGCACCGCTCTGTATTTCCCTGCCTCTAAACTCTGCCGTTTTGGTGATTCTTCCTCAGGAAAATCCCAGTAGAAGACAAATCTGAAGTGCAAGCAACGGAAACCAAGACACCTCCGGCAGAAGTCAAGACGGTCCCCAACGAAGCCACACAAACAAATGAGAACGAGAGCAAAGCATGATCAGCGACAGAGGGAAGCAAATGACAGAACAAGTTCACCCGAGCATTTCAAACACGAAACACAACACACATCTCATTCCTCTAGTGTCTGTTGCCTTTTTTTAAAAAACAAACAAAACAGAAAATGCATACATGGGGGGAGGGAGGGAATCTCTCTTTTTCTTTCCTTTTCTTCTCTTTTTTTTTTATTTTATTTTTTTTTAAAGATTTCTAGAAAGGTTCTATTTGTTGTGCACTTGCTTTTAAAAAGTAATACCTTTTAAAAACAGGGTTAAACCCGTCAGCAAAGCAGGGCTCAGCTGGCCCTGCGTATATTCAAAGAAGCAAAACTGCAAATACCATTTGCAACGTGGTTAGGAAGCTCAAAATCAACTAGTCCTAGACGAAGAAAAAAATATAAAAAATAATAAAAAAAGCCAAAAAAAAAAAAAAAGAAAAGAAGAAGACCCTGTTCTTTCCTGTGGTAGTATAGCAGAGATCCGCGCTGTGCCGCTCGGCGCGGCCGGTGCTTAATGAACAAAGTCCACAATTTATTTTTATACTTTTCAGTCGAGTTTGAAATATGTAAAGCCTCATAAATAAGTTATAATTTCCGTTCACCTTGTATTTGTTCAGGGTGCAAAGCGTCTCGAGCTCTTTGTGACCGAATCCCTGTTCTCCACGTTAGATGTTTGATTTGGGTTCGATTCTCCCCTTTTCTTAGGAAGAATGCCAAAATCGCAGCTGCGGGGATGTATTTCGATTTGCAGTATTCAGACTCTACATTCTTTAAACTTTATGTTAATTTTTGCCAACTTTTGTTCTTTCCAGTGTTTACAATTGACAATTTTATTTTATTTTTTTTTTTTAACTTTTGTTGTGTTTAAATGTATGTGTAAAATAGCTGCCTTTTTCTTTTTTTAAGCCAACGCAGTCTGTAGTCGCTAGGTTAGGAGCATGCTTGCTTTGCAGAGGGAGACATTTTAAAACATGGATGTTTACAGTAGCTGTTTCCCCTTTATCTTTTCTTAATTATTGTTGTTATTATTATTATGATTATTATTATTATTATTATTTCTTACTGGAGTAAGAAGAAAAGTAACGCTGGGGTTTGGTTTGGGGTTTGTCGGGGCGGGTGGGGGGTGATTCAAACTTGTCACCAACCAAGGTCTTTATCCAGCAATCCACAAAAACTCACCCGAGCTTGGGATGAGGGCGCTGGAGAGAGTCCTTCTAAACTGAAATTTGTAAGAGTTTAAGTCCCTTGCTGGACCTGGGCCTGACTGCATATGAGAAATATCACCTCTGCTTTTTTAGGACATTCTCCCCTTTCCTTCACGGAACCCTCCCGGAGCTTTGGGCAGCAGAAGGGAGATTGTACAGTTGGGGCTGGTCTGCTCTCACCTCCGCCGTTTGAATAGGTCGCTTCCCGTTAGGAGTCGGTAGATCCCGTTCCCTTGGCCCTAGAAGGCTGGTTTAAAAGCAAAGACGTTTTGCGCGAGGGTGCCTGGCAGAGCGCAGGGCCCTCCTGCAGAGCTCCATCCACAGCTCGACTGGGTGATCGCTGGAGGTCCCTTCCGGCTGGGCTCGGCTCTTCTCTTTGCTCTTCTCTCTTCTCTCTTTTCTCTCTTCTCATCTCGTCTCTTTTCCTCGTCTCTTTTCTTCTTGTCTCTTCTCCTCTCTCTCCTCTCTCCTCTCTCCTCTCTCTCCTCTCTCCTCT
>VZZY01004065.1:0-32424 GCA_013400335.1 Eurystomus gularis | reverse complement strand
GCCCTGGAGGGGTTAAAAAATGAGTAGATGTGGCGCTTCGGGACACGGTCGGTGCTGGGGTGAAGGTTGGACTTGGTGACCCTAGAGATCTTTTCCAGTCTAAGTGATTCTAGGAAGGCAGAAAAGGAATGGAAATGGGAAAATTCCTGCCCCGTCTGTTCCTTATTTAGAGCCCGTGTCTGAGCTCAGGGGTGCCAAGGCGCTGCTCGTGCCACGTGTTTCTAAACCTGTGAATTTTTATAGTGCACGAGCTGTAGGTCGCTCGTGGAAGGGAGATGAAGTTGTATTAGTAAATGTTTCCATTCAGTGCTTTCAGAAGCACAGGAGGCACAGCTGAACTCCTGGTTCCTCCAGGATCACTAAGAGTCGTGTGTGTGTGTGTGTGTGTGTCCTTTTTTTCATCCCCTTTTTAGCCAAATTAGTGCAAGGCTTGAGCTCCACAGACCCAGCTGTGCAGAAAGCAGCCATTGCTGAAACAGAGAAAAGGCTCCACGGTCAAGAAACTGGCAAAGAGGAAGAAAGCAAGACTGTGGTGAACAGAGCAGTCATCAACACACGTGCTTCTGTAAGGCCTTTTTTCTCCTTTGAAGTTAGAGCTGCGTGTCACCTGGGTCTTTTAAATAACGCTAATTAACGTTCCTTGGCCAGGAGAAAAAAAATCTTGAACAAGGCTTAAAAGTATGTTCTGAATGTGACTTAATTTTTTTTCACTAGTTATCTTGTTGGGAGGTACTCGATGTCGGGTTGTCTTTGTCTTAAGACTGCTCATAACACCCAGTAGTTCTGCTGGATTTATCCAAGGTGGATGCAAGCACTGAGGTGCCGTAACGTGCAGCTTTTACCTGCACCTCGGGAAGACACGAGCGGAGAGTGGAGACACGAGAGTCCCTTCCATAATTTCGTTAGGGTTTGATTTCCACAGAAGGGTTTGGATTCCAGTGACTTGCCTCATTAAAGATACAAGCGGAGGCTTTCCAGGAACGTTAAAAATGAAGTCCTTACCATCCTTTGTTAGATGTCAGTTTGATGTTTCTGGTACGTCTGGGTATTTCAGACACTCTGTAGCTGTGAACACCTTCACTGAGCGTTCCTTTGCTGCTGTGGGGTTTCCTGAAGTGCCTCTATGTGTACATGCCTGTGCTGTTTCTCTTTTTTCAGGACATCGCAAACGCAGAGGCAGTGAACACAGGTAGGACAGTGCTCCTCTAGCATTTAGCATCTCTTCCATCTGCCTGAGCAGAGACAGAGCGAGGGTTGCTGTCACTTCGTGCAAGAGCAAGTTCCCCTCCTGCCAAAGTTCTTGTAGTGTTCTAGTTCTTCTTCTAGTGGCTTCCATCAAAGTTCAGTCAGGTCTAGGAACGTGCGGTAGGGTTGTACTTGTGCATGGGTAGGAGGCTTGTTGGCGTAGTTTGTATCGTATGCTGGCCTCTCATCTAAAAAGTCAGTATTCTGATTGTTAAAAGGATTTTTAAAAGGAATCAAGCTTCCATCTCGTGATGAGATACTTCGTGCAAGTCTGCAAGTCCTGAGTGGCAGCGTGGCCTGTGTGTACCAGCTTGTCTTTCATGTTCCAGCTTGATGTTGAAATGCCCCTTTAATATTTCCTTTGTAGAGAAATGACTCAGAAATACCTTAGAAATTACTACTTTTTTTTTTTTTTCCCTCATCTGTAGATTTGATTTTAATGAAACTTGCTTTCTTTTTTAAATATACACTAAAATGCCACCAACTCCCTCGGCTCCAAGATGGCTTTGTGGCGATTTTGGAAAAGGATGCAAAAGAACGAGCTGAGCAAAGGAAGAGAAATGAACACCTAGCAAATGGTAATTGCCAAAGGCTTTTTGAGCTCGTTCCTTCAAAAACTCCATCTCGGAAGCCAGCCTGTCTGCCTGCTCGGTCGTTGCCATTCTCACACGCTGAGACAGCGCTGGGGTCGTGTGAGAGCGTGACCTCGACCCCGGTGTTGATGAGCTGGATTTTGTACCTCACAGAATTGGGGCAACCTGCTCCTCTCCCTTTCAATACGGGAGCGAGTTTGAGTATTTCAGAGCTGGCCGGGACGACACCAAACGCTCGGTTTTCTCTCTCAGAGAGGAATGGGGGTCATGCGCGTGCTCAGAAATCCCCTGCAAATAGTGGCTGGTGAAGTGGAGCGGGACTGGGATCCTGGTGGTTATTCCGGCAGCAGAATGTGGCCTCTGTTTCCTTAGTCACCGTTCGGGGGAAAACAAATGTCGTTTTGAATGCGTGTCTGTCGTTCCGCAGCTCTGAAAGAGAAGGGAAATGATGCCTTCAGGAAAGGAGACTATGTCACGGCCGTTCAGAGATACACCGACGGTCTGGAGAGACGGAGAGACAAGCAGGAACTTTACACCAACAGAGCACAGGTCGGCATGGGGAAACGAGCTACCTCTGCGCTGCTCCTAGCGTTGCTTTGCCAGGATAGAACCCTAAAAGATTGTTCTGTCATCTAAGTTAATTTCATAAGCGATAATACATGTTGCATTACAAAAAAGGGAGCAAATATTTTTTTCCTGGCTGTTCTCCACTACCAGGAATTGAAGAGTTCTGCTTTGCTGCCGTATTATCACCAGTGAGCTTTGACCGTGGCTAGAAATGAACAGCAGGACAGTGCAGACAGGAGGTTTTAAACTTTTTACACGCTTAGTGGAAGAGCTGCACAAAGAATACCATTAGAGGTGGAAGTTCTTCCCTCTTGATCGTCTGAATCCCTTCGGTTCCGGGGGCTAGTCCTTTCTGAGGGAGTGCTCGTGTCCCCCCTCTGGGATGTGGCCCTGCTCCTCAAGGATAAGGGGGGGAACAAAGTCATTCTAGTTCATAATTTTATTTAAATGCACTGATTATTTTTTAAAATTGTTTTTAGGGATCATTTTTATAACTGTAGAATGTTACCATTTGTTCTGCCTTCTCTAACTGCCTTGTATAATCCATATGTGTGTATTGAATTTTGTTTTATTCAATTTATTCTAAACTCCAAGGAGATGGAAGACAAGTTAAGAAACATCTGGTAATTATCCTGCAAAATCAATAGTTAGGCAGATCAACAGCAGGGTTTTTAATTAGTTAATGTTTGCACAACAGTGGAAGTTGTTTGAAGTATTTTAATTCTTCTGCCTGGACTCTCTTGGTTTTATTTCAGGCCTACCTGAAGATGGAGGAGTATGAAAAAGCCATTGGGGACTGTGAATGGGCATTAAAGGTAATTTCAGGATTCCATCTATTGTGATTAAAGGTAATTTCAGGATTCCATCTATTCTGATCAGGTCAAGTGCTTCCAGAAGGGGGGTTTGGGGGTAACTGATGACATGGAGACAACGAATGTGGTGGTGTTGCACAGATTCCTGCATCCTGAACAGTATAAAGCAGTTAAATTTCAGCGCTGCCTGCGTGCAGAAGCTTTGCCAGCTCTTGAGGGCTTGTAATGAAGCAGCTTGTTGTAAGCACTAATCAGTTATGAAGTGCACACCTAGTAGCCCATCTTTCTCAAAAGCGTCCCTTCAAGCTCACAAAGATCAGAGCTGCTGGGAAAGGTGAAGATGATACAAAATGCTGAAGAGACAAATCCAGATTCAGCTGTGTCACACCAGTGATGCATATGGCTGCAACACAACTGACAGATTAGTCATAATATTGGCAGTGTAATTTCAGGAAATCGGTATTTTTGACACAATTGAACCGGAAAAGATCCCCTGGCCTGTTAGTGTTGAGCCAGATAGTTCCTCAGTATTTTTTATTTTTTTGTGCACAGCTAACGAAGATGAGTACTTACTAATTCCTGGCAGAACTAATCAAAAGACGTGGAAATTCTGTTGTCAGGTTCTGCAGGTACAGCTGTGTCGATGCGGGCCTTCACCGAGCTGCCTCCGCTGCCCAAAGGGCGGTTTTCTGGCAGGGATATTGGCAGCAGCTGCTTTCCCCAGGCCACAGCCTGTGTTCCTGGCGTGGGGAAGGAGGGTTGGCACCTGGGGGTGAGCAGACGAGCCTCAGGTGCCTCTAGTAGATGGTATGAATCCCCTCTTCTGGGCCCGGTTCTCTTGGGCAGCTACAACTGTTAATCAGAAGGCTGGAAAAAAGTATTTAAAGGTTAAACATTTCTAATTAAAATTTCTAAATGTGTAATTAATAATTTCTTCTGTCACAGTGCAATGAAAAATATATTAAAGCCTATTTTCTAATGGGGAAAGCTCACCTGGCACTTAAGCATTACAGTGAGGTAAGTTGACTAAATCTTGTGACTGTGGGATCGTGTTTTGCTCTGTTTTTGACACGGCGGCGTGGGCGAGGGGGAGAAATTTGTGATCTTAAGAACTGGACAAATGCAAGTATGTTTGGCCTTCAGACTTGAAATTTTCTGTGCTTTGCAAAGACTAAGGATTCTAAAATCAAGACTTCTTTCCACATTTTAGTAAAATAGCCCGTATCTTTTCCTTTGGTACACACAAAATGTAGGAGACTTCTGGAGCCGTGTCAATTTGTGCTCTAATCAACCTCAAAAGAATGAAGAAATTTTCTGTTTGGTGCACGTGGTTTGTCTGGTGGGAATTTGTCACCACTGACTGTCAGACGCTAGGACAGCAAGGCTTTGCCCCAGTGCTGTGGCGCTGCCTTTTTCCCCAAGATCCTAGTGAAATGAATGACTTTAATCTGCATTTTATGTGTGAAAGCCGAACAGAAGCATAAATACAGTTAAAATAATGGAACATCCTATTAGCAAATACTTCAGCTTGAAATAAACTGCCATATATTTCAGTACAGCTCCCACCCTTCATCCTGTGAAATGACAAAGAGCCTGAAGAGGAGAGCAGGCAAACCCCAAAGTATTTGTGACCCTGTCAGAAATGGCTTCACTAGAACGACGTGCAGAGCACAGACAATACAAGTCTACATGAAATCCACCTTGGATTTCATGGCAAGTGCCTGGCAGCTTGATCTGCGAGGAAGGTTCTTCTTCCCTGTTGCAAGCTTGGTGATCAGTGTAATTCTGAGCACGTGCCGAGATGCCCAAAATGCACAATCAGAAGATAAAGAAGCAAGGTGCACGGGTCTGATCCCTGCTGATCGTTACGGTTCCTGCAGTTCTAATGCTACGCCTCATTTTCTGTTTCCTCACTGGAACTTTGCTTTTTGTTCCTACTAGTACGTTCTGAGGCTTGTACTTGAAATGTTCCTCTTAATTTGCAATAGCAGGCAGATGTAGGGACTGAGCCCACTATCCAACTTCCATGTTTAATTATGAAAGTTTTGACTTTAGTATCTCCATAAATTTCATTTTTCACCCTCCTTAACTACTGTGGCCGAAGAACTTTTGAGCTTGAACAGGATGACTCTGACTAGGATGTAATTTTTATTATCTTCCCATTTTTATCCTAAATTGAGAGTCTGTTTCTTTTCTCTATTAAGTCCAGGCAGTGTTATGAGAAGATCTTACAAATCGATCCCCAAAAGGAAAGCCTGTTTAAAGGTAAGAAACCAAAATTTTTACAGTGTCAGCCCTTTCTTGCTGATCAAGATGGAACTTTATCGAAGCAAATGTTCTGCTCTTCAGAACTTTAGACGGAGTCTCTTCAGGCAGCTTTTGTTTCTAATTGTTTCTTCTTTAAGCTCTGTTTGACTCACCAGAGCAGTGGGGCATTCTGTACCCCAGTCTGTAGGGCTCTCTCCTGTCATGCTCCCTCTTCAACTTCATTTTTCACTTGTAACTTGACCATATCAAAACAACTGTCCTGCTTTGTTTTCTGTTGATTTCCAAGATTGTATGAATGAGGTCAACTTGGAGGAAAAAAGAATGAAAGATGAAGAGAGAGCAGTGAAGGAAGTGCAGTCTGGAAAGCTTGCTGCTCTGTCCGTAAAAGAACTGCTGCAGAAACTGGCTAGACCTGACCAGAATTTCCCCTACTACACAGGAGCGATCACACTTTTGACAGCAGCTGTGAAAGACTGTAAGTATTTGATGCAAAGGTTGTTGGTAATGAGAGTTGTAATCCAAGCAGATGAATACAAGTGGAGTAGTTTTTAAAGGAACAGAAAAGCTATTCCTATCTTTAAACAAAAGCAGCAATATTTGATATTTCAAAACTCACAGCCAGTAGATACATACATTTTTCAGAACTGGACCGTTGTAGCTGAGCTGTGAAGACTTCTTACAGATTTGTGTCTCCTAAAAGCTGTTTTAAGAAGTATTTGCAATTAAGAAATTTGTAATGTAAGAAATATTTGTAACTCTCTGTTAAAGCCACTCTTGTTTCAGTCTTCCGAAAAAGCCTTTAACTTGAAGTCAATGGTTTTTTACAGCACCAGGCATAAATTAGACCAATCTTCAGCTTCAGAGCTGCTTTTAATTCAAGTAGCATTCTTGGAGTTTTTCCGCTCTTTGAACAATGTTCTTTCCCCAGAGCTGTTGATCCAGTGACCTTTTCTTTTAACACTGTGTTACAGAAGAGCAGGAGTCTGCCTTCACGGCGGTTCATCAGCCAGATGGATCATAGAGCTGATCTGTTTCTCTGAACTTTTCAGGCACTGAGCAAACTTTATTTAGAACAAACAATGGATTCAGTATCCTCAAAGACAACGAGGTTGTAAGACGGTAAGAGCTCTCCAGAGGAAAACAGTAGGGTGTTGCAGCATGAGGAAATGAAAATACTGTTTTCAAGAAACACAATCACCTCTTGCCATGCAGATGAAATGGTCAAAAGATAATGTAATAACAGATTTTAGTGTCTGAATGGACCACCTTGTATCCGACATACAAACAGTGCTCTCCTGGATGCAGTGAACGGAATTAAAGCATTTCTTCTTCTGTCTCCTATTTCAGTGCAGTTATCCTGTCTCTCATGGTGAGAGCAAGTTTGTAAAATAAAACTTAATATAAAAGAACATTTGAAAGCATTTAGTTGCTTTAAGTATACCTGGCGAGGCTCCCTGGTGCTGTTAACTGACATCAGTAGATATTTGGCCACGTAGCTCTGTAATGTCACCTGTGAAACTCTCTGATCCTCCGCTCAAGGAGGAGAATCCCCTCTGGGGACCTGTTTCTTCTCAACTGTGTTTCAGGAATCAAGAAACAAATATCACTAATATTTAACTGTATTGCTTTATAAACTTTCTTTAGAGGGATCTCTTGTCTGAACGTACATCTGAGGTTCAGATAGGTAATGGAAAGCAGTAAAAAAATTTTGCACGATTACGGTGATTCAGAAGAGCGTGACCTGGTGGAGCAGGGTAGGAGAGCTGTTCTTTAAGGATGTCACTGGGGCTGCAGCCCCGAGTCTTCATTGGGGTTCATCAGGATTTTGGCTGTTGGCTGTAAACAGACTTCTAAATTTGCACAAAGTTTTCATGCCCTGGCTACTCACAACTATCTCCGTGCAGAACTGAATTTATCGCTTGCGTTGTGCTGTGTAGCGCTTGGGTAGGGCCAATGTGTCTTGAGGGCAGAGTAGAGCTGATAGAGCATAAATCTGGTCTCCGGGGAGGCCCTCTGGGAAACAGGCCTGATAGCCCTAAAAATGTTTAACCAACGAGCTGCATTTAGAGCTCATGAGCTGAAGTGTTCACGTGGCAGATCCTCTTTGCCAGCTTTCCCCAGCTGAGGATGTTTGTTTGATCTGTCCTCTGCTCTTTTTACAACCCAGTGTTTCTAACTTAGGGGCTTCTGTGCAGAGAGAAAAAGCCCTGCTGAAGTGGATCTGTCTGTTTCTCTTCTCTTCCTTTGGCAAGCTGTCTGCGCTGGAAATGGTAAAACTGTCATCGACATTAATCATTGTTAATGTGGCACTTGCTGCGTCTAACGTTGTTTGGCACGAACACTGCTTCCCCAGAGCACTTGGGTCTAGACTTCGAAGTTTTACGGGTCAAACACAAGTATTGGAGGTTTACTGCTAGCAGCAACCCCAATCTTGGCAGTTCTGCGCCTGGCGAGATGAAATTTCCAGTCTGATTTCTGTGAGCATTTTAAATCTACCAAAGGGCTGTAAAGTAAATCCGCTGTGATCATTGCTGCGCTTATGATAGCATCGCTTGTATCGTTTAATTTCTTCGGCATCCACAACCGGTTGTCATTGGGCAGGTAGCTCTTGCTAAGATGAGAAGTGGGCTGGGGAAGTGGCGGGTGGGAACGTGCTGCAGGGCCACACAAGACTGCTTGGTGTCAGAGTCTGTGTTGACTTGTATGTCACGGGATCCAGCTGTTGCCCTAGAGAATGGTCGTGCTGCACAGTAAGGGGAACACCCGGTTTATATTCTGCCCGTAGGTACTTAGCAGTAAATGCAGAGTAGTGTTTGTGCCTGGCAGGAAGTGTAGGACTGTCCCCGAGCAGCCTGGAGGTAGCTGGTGAAGTGAGGAGCACTTTGTGCTCACGCTCGTGGTGTGTCTCTGGAGCGCCTGGTGCCTGAGGAGCTGGCGTGTTGCTAGTGAGAGTAGAAATGCCAGCGCCAGCGTACGCGTGGAAGTACCGGAGCGGAGAGAAGATCAGTGGGTGTTCTGCGGGTGTGTTATGCAAGATGAACACATCGGAGTGAGTGAGCACATGAGGGGATGAAATCAAGGCAGTAAGCCTGTTAAATTAGTTCCTAGGAAAAAAAAAAAAAGAGCAAGGGGTCTTGCTATTGTGTGTGACGTTGCTCTTAGATCTCCTCTTTTTTCAGAAGAAAATCAGCGTCTCCTATTGACTCACCCTGACGTGAAGACACAGCTGCCAAAGCTGCTTTCTTCTGGGGTCTCGGAGATCCAAAAGGAGACATTGGCACTAATTGCTCTTTATTTGGAGAATGAGAATGGGAGGAGACTGCTGGTCAGGCACCAGGACCTAACCAGGTAAGAAACACCACAATACCTCAGAAGAATGTCCATAGTGCTTGGGTTCACTCCACTAGCACCAAGGCGACAGGCTTTCTGAGAGCCTCATGACATTGAGGCTTCTGTCCTTGAGGGGCAGACCTAGCTAAGCAAAAGTTAGATGTGTGGAGAAAACTTTAGTAAACTTTCTACCTGAACGTGTCTGTGAAACTAAGCAGAAAGGGCTTATTCCCAAGGATATTCTTGTCATTTTGAGACATAGTCACCTTTGTAAGCAGTAAGTGTGTGTGTAAGCGCAAGCAGGAGCTTACACTGTTGTCTCCTAATAGCTCGTGGTTTCAAGCTGCGACTCTCCTCGTTTGGTAATTGATATTTATGATTATTCAGAGTTGTCATGACTCACCGAGTGGAAAAAGAAACAAGGGTCTGTTACCTTTATCCTGTTATCCTGCTATTTCCTTCTAGAGTCAAGCAGAGGAGAAATTTTAATTTACTGGTTTGCACTATACGGTTTGAAATAATTGGATGAACAGAAAAGATTCTCCAACACTTGTTCACACTTCACTGTATTATATACGACATTAATCTGGAGACATTTCTCCTTGGAGGGAAGGTTAAAGAAATGAGCCACATCTGAGAGGACTCTTAAAACAGCCCGATGATCTTACTGTGGCTTGAAATATCAGGAGCCTGAAAAATCTTCAGTCAGCTTCTGAAAAAGGTCCTGGGCTTGATTGTTTGAAAAGAGTTAGGATGTTGAGGTGAAGTTGCAGAGACTGAGCTTCTCGGCAGCTGGGCTCGTTGTTAGAGGGACGAGTATATGGCAGGGAATTTCAGCTCAGAGGAGCGTGTGGAAACCCCAGCACGTCTGCAGATGTACTTACTGTTCAGCAAAGCCTGTGTTCAGTCCTGAAGTCCTGTGAATTGCAATTCAAATCCCACAGCCACAAGAGCACGCTGTTCCAAACACGCAGAAGGTGAATGGTGTGATGCTTTCTTTTGTTCAGGCAGGAGATTGATTTTCCTTCGCTACTATAAAGCTTTTCAGCTGAGCATCTCCAAAGACTGGTTTGCTCAGCACGTCCTTTTCAGCCACGCAAGCATCAACACTGACACTCCCTGCAGGTCTTTACAACCTGTTGAAGCTGTTCAGTGCTGGGCTGGGCTCATGGTGTTCTCGGTCTTGACTGCTGCATTCTGCTTGTCAGTCCCTAAGATGTTTCCCAGCAGCAAAGCCGTTTGGCTTCAAATCTCTATGGAGCTTACGTGCTGGTGAAATGTTCTAATGCTGACAGAAATTGGTACGTGTGTCAAAAATCACTGTGCTTGTGCAAAGAGGGACAGAAGAGTGATGGACTTGGCAGTGTTAGGTTTACGGTTGGACTCAATGTTCTTAAAGGTCTTTTCAAACCTAAACGATTCTGTGACTCTGTGAATATTGCGAGAGAATCTAGTGCCAAATATTGTTCTAATGGCAGTCTGGTGACCGAGTATGTTTGGAGGGCCTAGTATCTTCAGCTTGGTCAAAGTGCTACCGAACGCAGCTAAGTTTAAGATCCTAAATTGTGTTAGTGCACTTAAAATACAAATTTGATCCTTTTTTTGATCTTGGAAACCAAAGCTGACTTTTTTGGGTTTTTTTTAATAACAGATGGCTGCAGATTTTGATGATGTTTGTCAACAGCGCCGATGGCAGGGCCAGCAGTGCCATGGACGTACTGTCTGATCTAATCAAAGAGGAAAGGTAACTTGCGTTTCTTCATTCATTTCTTTAACGTTGTACTTTGAAATGTACCACAGCTGGTGGCAGAGGCTGTTGGCCTTTGCTGTGAGGGTGCGTTGCTGACCAGTGTTTACCTTGTCTTTATGTTGCTGCGGTGTTGCTTTTGTCTGTGGGTTTTGTCTAAAGCTTTCAGTGTCCCATTGTGGCTTTCTTTATCCCCCCACAGGTTCAAAACCCAGTCTCGTGTCATGCTTTCCACAGATGTTTTACCTTTATTCAGCCAGTCGCTGGTATGAAAGATCTCAGCTTCTCTATTTCTGGTTTGCTTTTGTGTAACAGGCCTTGTGACAGCTCCTTCCAGTTTTACGGGTCGCTCCTAGACAGAACCTCTGTGTTGCAGAACTATGGTAGATACCACGTCTCTAGTTCTGTAGGCATAAGAAATCCAGGTTTGTTGTACATTTTCCTCAGGAAAATGTTCTCAGTCTCCGGTACTTAGCGCTTGGTTTCTACACGTTACTGGTTTTATGTTCAGTGAAAACTCTGCTCTGGGTTGCAGATGCCCACTGGTAATCTGTCAGACCAGGGTTCACCCTCAGCTTTGTTACGCTCTTAACGTGACTCTAATCCACTGTCACAACTGGTTCTATCTTGGATAGTGACTTTTTCTGATTCTTTCTAGTCTGAGAGATCAGAGGGAAGAGATGACATTAGGTAAAGATGTTTACTGGTTCAGATCCATTTCCAGGTTATTTCTTTAAAATACAAACTTCCAATACTGTCGGCACAGAAACTTGCCCTCGGGGAGAGGGAAGAGGATAGGGAAGATTGGTTCTGTTGCAGTACGGCAGATAGAGCTGGAAAGTAAAACACTTCCACTTCTCCAGACCAGCACCAAGACAATGCAATAATTAGAGCATTTTTATGTTGCTTGTTGCTCTCTCCTTTTGAACATACCTTTCTGGAATTCCAGCTGCACTAGAGGCTGTTCTGTTCTGTGACCTAAGTAAGTGTTATTATGTAGGAAACATTCACAGTCCGAGGTGAGGGACCACAGAACCCAGTTACTTTTTCCCAAGATTCTTTAAACATCATTGGGAGATTTGTTGTGAAAATGAGGGTGATTTGCAAACTTGGGATTCAACGTGAGAGAGATTCTGCAATACCGTTTTCCATTGCCAGAGGGATAGGAACAAGTATTTGTGGTTTCCTTGTGACTTGTTCTTAAGTTGTTCTTCCACTCTTCTGTTTTTAGACCTCTGCCAAGCTGGTGAACCAGGCAGCCCTTGCCCGCTGCATCGGTATCATGGGGAACCTGTGTGCAGACGCCGTCATTCGAACGCGGATGGCCGAGTGCAGAGAGTGCTGGCAAGCATGCTTAAAGCTCGTGGTAAAGAAACCCGATGGCTCCCTAAAATAGTGTTGTCAGCCCTATGTCCTGCGGAAATGGCACTGGTGTGACGTTTGTCTGCCTCCTCTAAGAGCTCTGAACCCTTGACTGGCATCTTTCAAATCTGGTAGTTGGATAAAGGTCTCAAAACAGACCGTTGTTCACCGAAGTTGTGGATCAGTAGATGGATGGAGGAGAGTAAGAGGTTCCTTATTATAAACAACCCCTTTCAGGGTAAGGATATGGTGTGACCTCAGTCCTCAAAGTAAAGAATTCAGAGGGTGGGGAATGTTCTTGTTAACTGTCTGAACATCGTGTTTGGAGCGTGCAGCTTTAGACACCAGACTGAAACAGAAGAACGAATCTGTATTGAAAAGGCATCGTTAGCTCTGGTGCTCATGGGACTTTCTTCTTCTGAGTTCGTGGTGCATCAGGGGAACACTGACGCATCGTGTTCACTAAACACACAACGTACTTGAAGTGCATCGTCTGAACTGGTTGTGCTCTTCTCTCTCTGTACGCAGGATGAAAGCTTTGATGTCAGGACGCCCAAATTCCAGGAGTGTTTGTTTGCAGTGCTGGGCCTCATGATGAACTTACTGCTTGAATCGAATGTGGTCATCCAGGTGTGCGAAATCTGTGAATGTTCTGTGGTAGCGTTGTTATTGTAATAATTTCCCCAGAGATTCAGAATTGCTTGAGCAGTTAGAGCGTCCCCCTCCCGTTTCACTGTAAATGGGCCTGATGCAAGTCACAGAAGTCACACCAGAACATTGAAATAGAGTAGGTGAGGGAATGGCCACGGAATACTGTGACCTGGCGGTCTGCACAGGGAAAGAACTTGGCTGCATTAGATGGACTTAGAGCCCTCTTCCACATCAAGCATGGTGAAGCACTTAAAGGCTGCCAACCTTGGCTTTTGATGGTGTTCAGTTAACTGTTAGTGGTGTTGAAGGCTATCATTAAGGGTCGTTAACAATGTAATTAAGAAAAAAGTTTTAAAATCTACAAAATTCTCCTCCTCCACTACCCCCAGATGCATACGCTTAAGAGAAAAAATAAAGTGCATGTAGTACCTTTCCATAGTGGCACAGATGTGTTGTTTGGCATCAGTATCTAATTATGGGATATTCTTAGATGCTTGGCACAATCCAAAATTATTTAAAACTAAGGATTCCATCAGGAAGGAAGAATTGCTGAAGTGTGCTGAAGGATTGGTAACTTACTGCCATGTGTGGCCTGATCTTCGTGGGATTCTTTGTTGTACTTTTGTCTCTTAACCCATTTCTGCTCTAACACTTCCCAGCAAGCAGCTGAACCTGAGTTTTTCACGTTGTTGTTTCAGTCCCTGGCTGTGGACATAAGTGGCAGGTGCATGTCTCTCCTCGGGGAGACGGATGGAAGGATTGTGACAGTAAGTGGGATTTCTGTGGCCTAACAAGAGATCGTATTAGCTGCCCTGACCTGAACGCTTTCCCTGCCAGCTGCTGCTCTGTGCAAGCCTGTACATCAGGCTTTGGATCCTAAAACATTCATAATTATTAGTGGTAAAGAAATAACATACTGCTTATATTACTCAGGTTTTTATATTGTCTGATGCAAGAGGTTCTCAGTGTTCTCTCGAAGTCTATGTAATAGAAGCTTTTAGAAATCATTTTATCCTTAGGATGGTTTTCAACATAAAACTCTTTAAAAAAATGAATCTAGAAGCAAAGGAGCAAGAACCATTTGGGTGTTTAGCAGCTGTCTCTTTTTACAAGTCTTTTATGTGAATCAGCCTAGGAGATTGTACTCCCGTTAATGGTGTGTAACTCCGCAGATAGCAGCTCTTCAAGGCAAACAGGAGCAGATGTGGGCTCGTGTCCACCTCTCTGAACTCACATTAATTGTTCTGATCTCTTTTGCTTGACTCAGTGCCAGCAGTGCTGGGCTGGTTTCTACTAGGAATTTGTTTCAATAAATAAACATACAGGGAGTTGTCCTGATATCAGTTGGGTCTCATCTCTCTCTACACCAAGTCTTTAGAAGCTGTTCTGAGTTCAATTTCCAGTAAGCAATAAAAAAAAAGGCCATGTCCTAAAGATGTTCTTTGCTATATTTCTGTACATTTCTCCTTTTATCACTTCAACTACTTTCATTTTATTCTGCAAAACCACATCATTTGAAAACTCCTTAAAATTATCTGGACAAAGAAACTTTTCCCTTCTCTCTGTTTTCTAATTAAGAGAGCCATCGGAGTGCTCAGTCGTGTCCTGCCAGCATCCGCCTCAGCGGTAGAAGAAGTAGTGAAGGGAGGAGTGGTGAAGAAGATGATCAAATTCTTGAAGGTAAATTCATTTAAGACAGTTCACTTTATTCCTGCTTGTCTTGTCCCTTAAGAAAACCAGAGGTGCCCCTGTGTTTAGCCTCCTTTCCCTGGGAGAAAGACCTGTGCGGTCACTCTGCCGGCGTCTGTGTTGTCCGTTGTAACTGCTCTCAGGTTGAATTTGAAGCTAGTAGCCAGTTTGGAGACCAGAGTGCCTTCTGGAGCCTGGTCCCTAGCCCAGGTGCTTCCGTTGTTCCCGTAGGAACCAGATGCCAGCACAGCTCTGCTTGCAGAGAACTGCAAATTCAATTCACTGCTCCGGGAGTATTAAAGCTTAAAATGGGTGTGATCTACTTGGGACCGCTGAAAAGCAACGAAGCCCTTTCCACTGATGATCAGAGAGTGCTGGATTGAGCTTGGGAGCAGTTTTTCCTTAAGGAATGCATATGTTAATCTGTAGACACTGCTTTGCTGTGTGTCTGTGTATCTAGCAGAGTGTATATCCACCCAGCCTGATGTGGATTCGACAGGTCTGCTATGATGCAGATAAAATGACTCGAGAGTCAGCTTGGCTCTTGTAACCAGCAAGCACCAGAGGAGTGAACAGTTTGAAAGGAATTCAGGGAATTTTTGATGTTCGTTGCAGGCAGGAAAGATATGGCTATTATGTCATTTTCAGCCTGTGTTCCTCCTAAGAGATAGATATCTATAGATATAGATGGATATAGATATCTGTACAGACACACCCTGCAAAGGTCTCACTTTGCTCTTTGGGCTTAGGCCTGAGGAATGCCTGACTGTCTCCATGGTACCTAAACTATTCTGTCACCTGGAGTGTGATGGGCTATGAACTGTATGTTCGTTAGTGTCCGCTTTAATCAAATCTAGGCTGGAGGACAGATCACATCCAGTTATGCTGTGAAGACCCTTTCCATCTGCACCAGAAGCAACAGACAAGCTCAAGAAGATCTAGTGAAGTCAGATAAAAGTAAGTGACAGCTTCACTAACTAGAGACCGAAGGCAGAGATGTCATCTCAGTATCATCCAAGTACTTTCCTCCTCTCTAGTACAGAACAGAACACTGGGATTTCCTGCTGCAAGTCTCTGGCTGTGCTTTCTGAGTAACGTGCTGGTTTACCTCCTGAAACAGTGCTTAGTGAGCCTTAGCTGTGTGTGGATGGGAACAGGCACTTCGGATAATGTCCCCGAGTTGGAGAAATGCCACTCTGGTCAGACGGCTTGATGGGCTTTTTCAGGGCCAGGAGTATGTGTATTTTGGAAAAAAGTGCTTGTAAACAGTAACTGAATGGGGTTGTTTGCCTGAAGTTAGTGACTAAAATAAGGAACTTCATTTAGACATCTGATTTCTGGAGGTTGAGGCTGTTTATAGTTTCTTTCAATTTGCATGTGGATATTTGGGCTGGTATTAAAAGGAAATGGATATGGAGACAGAGCGAAGATATCAAACCAGGTGTGTTAAGGTATTTTTAGGTATATTCGCTTTGGGCATGCATAACACTACTTAAATTGCTTTAAAATCCAAGTTCAATTAATGCAAATTTAACTACAACAGAGAATACTTTGGTTTTTATCTAAATGGTTGAACCTGTCAAGAAACTGTCAGCTCATGTAGTTCAACTTGAACCCTAAGGATTTCCACTCATTAAAAACACCTTCTTGTTGTACACCCCGTATTAGTTTCACTGTCATCTAGAGATGAAGCTCTCATTTCCTCAAATTAGCAATAATCCTCCGTCCTCATTCACTTCACCAAACTCTGGGGATTAATCTTGTGAGAAGTCACTCTTTCTTATTTTTGTCATCTCTGTTTGCCAACCCAGACACTGCTCCATTGCTGGGAGCCTGCTGGAATCGAGCTATAGGCCCATGAGATTAAATCGCATTCCAGCTTGGCCTCTTAGTTCAGCTTCCACACCAGCCACTGTTGCCAGCTGGAGCAGCACTGCCTGTGCAGAAGATATTCTTGCAGCAGAGAAGGTGGGATGTGATCTGGAAGAACAGATGGGACCGTGAAAGAAAACTAAAGCAAACTTGTGTAACCCCCATGGAAATTTCATGCATGTGAAAGCCGTGGCTGTGTTTTATTTAGAAAGTCTATCTAAATATTTCCAGTCTATCTAAATTAATCTGTGGCCTGAGATGCTGCTGCTGCTTACAGCAAGAGCTATGCAGCTCTCTGTCAGGAGCACAGACAAAATACTCTGCTGCTAGGCTACAGAAGCAGATGAGCTGAGCTGCTTTATGTTAGCTACGGATATATAGAAAACTTGTTATGTTCCTTTTTTGAGCTGTTGTTTCCACAAGAGCATTTCTGTCCTAACACATTTAGCTTGGAGCTACAAGCGCTCTAGTCTGTGCTTGCTCTGCTAATGTGGTGGAGGGAGAGGCCAGTGCAAGATCCTGTGAGCAGCAAAGGCGGCACGTTCAGCTTCAGAGAAGTATTGAAGAGATGCAGAAGCACAAGCTCCATCCTAGAGAACCTCCTGGAGTGTAGGGTCAGTTTTGTGAGGGACATCTAGGCAGGTGAAGCTGAGACAGCATCCTGGATCCTGAACCTTGCTTGTTCCTCCAGGTTTTCTAGAAGAATGCCTGACACAGAACGATGCTCACTCCCCAGGAGTTTAGGTAACGACAGGAGAAAATATCAGTGCTACTTGAACAAATCTGTGCGCGCTCTCTCTTTCTCCCAGGGTTCAGTGTGCTGCTGAAGCTCTTGGACTCGGAGGACGAAATGATTGTGGGAAATGCTGCTCTCTGCCTTGGCCAGTGCCTTGTCGTTCCCGGAGCAGCGACATCCTTGCTGAATTCCGATGTTGTGATGGTTTTGTTGAAGCATGCTGGTGGCGATGCTACAAGAACTTCGGTGCAGGAGAACGCAGCAATTGCTCTGGGGAAGCTTTGTGTCGCTGAGCCAAGGTATTGTAGAAAAGACTCGTTCTCCTGCATCTGGTTGTTATTAGGTGATTGTTCTTGAGAAACGGAGCACTGTAATTTGGATTCTGTTTGCAGAGCAAGCAGGCACAGGGTGGATGGCTCGTTTGTATGAATACTGCATGAAATCTATTGCCCTTCCTCCAAGTAGAATTCCCGCTCGAGGGTTCCTTCCCCACAGTTCTGCTGTAGGGTTCCTGTGGTGTTAACGTGTTTCCAGGAGCTCTTTTTGCATTGCTTTCTGATCTTACCTGTGCTGGAAGAATGGAAGGAGGAGGAGTGATGTTATAAATTTGTAGAGGTCAGAGCAACAACGAGAGCAAAACAAAAGTATAAATGTCAGCAAAGAATGTCTGCTGCTGCCTGCCAAGAGCGTGCCAAGCTCTAGCTAGCTGCAAGCTCCCAGCTGCATCGCGAACTGCATTCCAGACAGAGGAACTGAGTTCAGCCTGTTAGTGTACATCCTGAACCACTGCAGAGGGCAACTCAGGTCCCAGGAGTTCAGGTCCCTCGCATTTGCTGGAGATCCCATATGAGCAATAGCGAAAGCGTCTGGCCTGAGATTTGCAAAATGCTCCAGAGATATAAAAGGGAAACACCTTATTTTCTCAGATTTGTTACTCTGCAATGTCACCTATTTGAACAATTGTCAAGTATTATTCATTTTCCTTCTTGTGGGCAACAGTAATCTAGAAACTGTTTTGCGTGCTACTTCAGGAGGGATTTACCAAATGTAGTGTCAAACATCCAGCATGGTTTGGGCATGGGGCATAGCAGAGCAGTGGGAGCTTAAAACTTTTCTTGTTAGTCATCTTGTATTCCCCCAGCAACCTTTCTGTTGTCTTTTCAGGCATATGTTTCAACTGCGGCAACTGAATGGCCTGGCCATCCTGAACTCCTCTATGAAATATTTGCACGGCCTCTGAAGTCTTCAAGAGGGCTTTGAAACACTGCTAATATCACTTGCTGTTGAGTATTTTCTTCTTTTCTTTTATACAACTAACTCTGAGTGCATTGACTTTTCAGTCACTTCTTAGAGTATTTGCTGGTCCTCCACAGAAGCCTGTGAAACAATATCAATATAAGTATCAGGAGGAAGAAGTTAATTTATCTAGGGTAACAACTCAAATAACAGCTTGCGTTAAGCTTGTCTTTGCTTTAAGAAATGATGTTGGCCTTTCTTACTGGTGAGTTCCTTGCTGGTTAATCATTGATCAAGGGCTTGTCTAGTCCGCTTTCCAGTTTGGGTCCAGTGCCCAGTGTATTAGAAGAAAATAGAAATAAATTTTGAGTTGTGACTTTGAAGACTCTTTTTTTCCCCATACACTGTCCTCTGGTGGCTAGATTATGATTGTGTTGCATGTGTGATACCAGCTCATGCTTTGTTTAAACCTTACACCTCATACTTACCTGCTTAAGGATGTTGGGCTTCGTGAAATTTAGTGATAACTTCTGACAGTGAGGTTTGTGCATGAATTATGGGCTGTTAATTTCAGTAGCATTACACTTCCTTTGTAATTTTAATGGTATCCCTTGGCCCTTTACTTGGGTGTGGAGTAAGAACAGTAGTTGGCCTTCCTGATCTTGAAGTACTTTCTCATGGCCCTTCGTGTTCATCTCTGATCTCCTCTACAGTTATTCACTTTTTAAACAACGGCACAAATCAAACGTCTTTCTAGTGTCCGTTTCTTCTGGAGAGGTCAAAAATTCATGACTAGTCATGGCAAGTGTAATTTGAAAAGAAGGCCAGTAACGCATTGTTTTTACCTCTATGTCTTCTTCCAAAAAGGCAGTTTACGGCGCTTCTGGAAAGCGTATGTATTGAGGCCTCGTGGTGATGTTACAGAGCAGCAGCTGTAGTACTGCTGGCAGAAGCCTGTCAGATTTAACAAACAGTCTCTTCACAAATAAACAGATGCACATAGACAAAAACCTATAATGAAATCTTGTAGAACTTAGGCTAGGAAAGGACCTTGGCCAGAAATACAATACTGCTTCTTTTGCCTTGGTTTTGAACACAGGAAACAAGAATATGTAACATTCATCTGAAGAAGCACAGGCCAGTCATGTTGGACTTTAAAATAGCTCTGTAGTTTGCCTCCTTGACACCCGTGGGTGTCTGTTCTGTACGTAATCCTGTCCCTTCAGAACAGTGGCTGACAAATTATATATCATCTCCTTTTCAAAATAGCAGCTGAATCATCTTCCCACTCCAGAAGAAGGAAATTCTCTTGCGCCTGATTCTTCTCCCCTCACAGTGAAAAGCACACAATTGATAATCTCACTGTCTTGTTTTAAGCTCCTGCCATGAAGTTACACCCTGCCTAGACAAATATCTAACAAATACTGTGTGCAGGGTTCAGGTCTAAATAAGCACTATGCTCTAAACCTGCCAAACACCAAGCATTGTCTTAAGGAAAAAGAAGTTACTGAATCTTGTGTTTCCAGAGGCGGGATGTCAGAGGGGAACAGCAGGTATAATGTCACCAGAAAATTACAGGGGAGTTGAAGTCATCTGAAAAGCCTAGAAGCTAAAGATCTATCTTGGATTTGACTGACAAGCTGGGTTTTGCTTAATGGAACCTTTCGTGTACCAGCTGCTATTGTCTCCAGAACAAAATGGTGATCAGGTAAGAGAACTGCTTCTAACTTCCTTCTGCAAAAGCTGTTTGACACACGATTCGTCCGCCTCAAAAAGCATTACTGGTGCAGAATTTTGACAAGTGTATCAGGTTACCGGCAGGAACTAATGCCACCTGGGGATGGGAAGTGGACCTGAGCGATCGAGCAGTTACAGAAGGGGCACTGAGCTTGTACAAGCTGTAGTCCCATTTGAAGAACAAAAAACCTGCCAGGAAGCCCTAGCTGGGAGTCACCAGGGGCCTATGGATCACTTCTGTAGCACCTTTATACTTGTAAAACCGTATTTTATGGTTCAGGAATGTCTTGACCAGTATTCAGGTAGTATGACTTGCGGTGGCCTGCAGGAAGAGACCTGTGCCTTCTCAAGAGAAGGTGGTCTGCAGAGATTGTGGAGTGCCGCTTCTAGTAGCATTATTTCTTTAGTTATAAAGTTTCATGCTGTTTAGTCTTAACACTACCAGGTCTGGTGCCCATGCTGATGTATCATGCTGCTTTCTATCTGTCAAACAATGTAATATGGGTTGAACTGCAGATCACTAACTCCAGTCACAGTACCTCGGATGCAAAACACCCTACCTGTTCTCATCCATTGACACCGGAATGCAGACGTGGCCTCACTATCGGCTGTGCGAAGACAAATCCAGGCAAGGGGTAGACTGTCAACCAGTGGAAGAAGCAGAACACAACTCAGAGACATGGAACTTCTGGAAACTGAGCGTTCTTGAATGTATTTAATGTGTCAGATAACATGACAAACTACTGCGTGCTGGTTTTCAGTAGAGACACCGACTAAAACTAGGGCCGTGTGTGTCAGGTGCTGTGCGAATGCCAGTCAGGATAATTTTCTTTCCTAGACGACTTGGAGTAGAAAAGGTGACCTGACCTTGGTTACCACATTCAGGTGAGTGACATGGCTAGGACTGGAAATGATACCTGTCGGCACCTCTTCGGGTGAGTTATCTGCTAGACTACACAGTATCAGTTTGCTGATGGATGGATAATGGTTTATTGTTACTGTCCTCAAGAGCAATCACCTTGTCCTTGGTGTCTTTTGCAGTGCTCTTCTGAGCTGTCGTCAGGCTGCTTATCTGACTTCTGCTCGGTTTTTTAACATGTGATTTCCACTGCACTAACAACACTCACGGCTGTGTAATGATGTTCTCTCTCATCCCCTTAACCTCCTGTGCTCTCTATTTCCCGTCTCCAGGAGTTTTGCTCGCTGTTGGTGTGTGTGCAGGTGCCTGCCACTAAAAAGATGCCTGATGTATGCTGCTTACTACCTCCAGGTGAATATTTGCAAGGTAAAATGGGTATAACTGCGGCTGTGCCTGAGAAGCCTCTGGTCTCTCCTTTGGTTATTATCAGAGCTTAAATTCTGTGTTAGTCACGTTTGTTCTTTTGCTCTGGTTCTCATTCCTGTTACCAAAATGTTCATTCAGGTTGTTCTGAGCCAGATGGGGTTAGTGCTGTACTGCAATCTGCTTCTCTCCAGCGTGTGTTGTCTTTTTTCCACGTCTTCAACTAAGAATACACTTTACCAACACTTGTTGGTCTAGGGAAGAAAGGATCCAGCAGGCCTGACAATGATAGAAGAAGCACCACCGGCAGCCTTCCTCTCTGGCCTAACCCCACCTGGAGGGTCATGGGGAGAGAATGTCCATCTTCTTTGGGCTCACAGGGCCAAACATCTACATACATGGATTGCTTTAGTGAAGTGTCTCCGTCTGGGATCCAAACTGATCCCTGTGGATGTTTGTCTCAGCACAAACTGACAAAACCTCCTGGCCTTTATTGAGTAAAACTAACAGTTTAAAATTATAGAGTAGTTCAGTTGAAAGAGACCTACAGCAATCAGCTAGTCCAACTGCCTGAGCTATTCAGGGCTGACCAAAAGTTAAAGCATGGTGTTAAGAGCATTGTCCAAATGCCTCTTAAACACTGACAGGCTTGGGGGATCAACCAGCTCTTTAGGAAGACATAAAGAGCTGCCTCGCACAGGCAACCTCTTGTGTTTACAGTCCCATTTTCCATCTTTGCTGTGCATGTGAACACACTCTCTTCTTTTGTTAAAAATCAATTGATTCCAATTGGTGCAGGCTTTTTTTTTGGGGGGGGTGGATGGCTCAGATCATTGGCTGCTGTCTGGCCTAAACTCTTATAAAGTAACCCAATACTCTGCCCTTCCAGAGCAAACACAGCAAGTGTCCATTGCCAAGAGGCAGCAGTGACTCCTGAGCAAATACATTGTTGTTGGCATGACCCAGGAGCTGCTTCACAAGATGCAGGAAAAATTCCCCATCTTTATTCTGACTGCAGCTGGACTATTGGATTTATCTGGTGAGTGATGTGTTTTGTTCTAATCTCAATTGCTGTCTTGCTGCCGCCTTTTCCTCTATTGCGAGTGAGCAGAAAAACTGTGCTAAATATTGTGCCAGCAGCCTCAGGTGTGTGACCACAACGAGAGGAAGGAGTAACTTCACTGGCTGTACCTCTTACTGTGTGCCTGTGAGCATCCCCTGCAAGTGTACATAAAATGAACTTGGCTAATGAAAGCAGTCTGGTGTCTTCAGGCAGACCGATCCCTTTGGTAAAGATAAACTTGGGGGGAGTGGTGTCAGAGAATTTTCCACCTCATTAGTAATTCTGTTCTTTTGGGGTTGTGTTTTTAGGTTTCTTTTTAAACTACCTTGTCTTGCTGCAAGGTAGATTTGTGGGTATTTACACCCCTTCCTTTATACAAGAGCTCGCTGCAGTTAGTGCTTGCCTTCATAGAGAGATCGCTTGTGGTGTTTTGCTGAGTTGGGGCTAAACCACGGGAGCCTCATCTGTTCATACAAAACCACAATTCAAAATACTTTATAGCTTTGACATACCAGTCTCCATCATCCCTTAACTTCCGTTTCTTTTTTAGCAAGATATCAGCTTTTTGGCTTCCCTTATATCAGCTTTCCCTGCTCACTGTTGACTGGCAGTAGTACTGGTTCTCCAAAAGACCACAGAGAAGTTGTGATCTCCCCTTAAGGTTCTACACTTGGATGCCAAACCCAGGGATTTAATCCAAAGCAAAACAGCTAAACCTCTGCTTTGCCTGTGTCAAAAAACACAATTTAAGTGCATAACACTTAAATACATGTATTTGCTGGCAGGTGCGTAAGGAAAAATGCTTAAAACTTTTGGTGAAGAAAGTAGATTAATATTTTAGCCTGTGGTTTGGAAAGCGTACTTGGGAATGTCCGCCTTCTGAATGTGAAGACAGGAAAAAGTAAAATGTGTGGATGAAACAACAGCCTTTTAAACTGTAGGTTTGCCTCTTTTTAAATGACAAGATTTTGCTGTGCAAAGTGAGAAGTAGAGAAGTTACTGTGTTCTGTCTGCTTTGTGTCACTACCACAAAACAAACCAGCTTTGTCCTGTCTGGTTACCCAGTATGAATGAGGAAACTCATTCTAAGACTGAGAGATTCCGGGGGAGGGAAGAGGGGTTCAGGAGAGCCAGGTGAGTGAGCTCATTCGTGGATTTATTAATCTTGCTTTGCTGTTATTAAAGAGCTTCCAGCCTGTCCTCAGCAGCCCGAGGGTTTCATTCTCCCTGCACCTTTGGCTGTCATGTATATCCTTGTACAATTACGATAAAGGGTTCTTCCCTGGCGCTAAGGATGGCAGTGCCAGCACTGCCCGTCTTCCCTCCCGTGTGGGTCTGAATGGAGCCGGTGGCCTGCTGCAGAGTGCTGCTGCACACTGTTAAAAGTTCCTGTACAACTGACCAAAGGGCTTATTTTCTATCCATTAGGTGCCTCGAGGAACGAACATCATGTCAGCGAAGCATTAGGCCTGAGCTTTCCAGGAGAAGCCCAACCAAGAGCTGAGAGCAGCCCAGTGCCCAGCAAAGTGCTTTCCATTACAGAAGATAACTCAAATGAGGTGACCTTTAATTTTCAGAGTCCAGCAGTTGATCCTACCAATGAAACAACAGCTGAATTCATTCCTGTCCATACAGAAACAGCTGCAAGAAGAACGGCCGTGCTGCCTGAGGAGTTCATTGGAAACTTGGAGGTGCCTGAGCAACTGCGCTCTGAAGCAGCAGCTCTGAAACTCCAGGATGGGCACACATTTCCTAGCAAGCTCGTGAGTAGCACAAGCATTCCTGTCTCCACACAAGGATCCCAGGCTACCATGCAGCTGGAACAGCCAGACAGGTCACTGCATGGAAAACCAGAAAATAGTACTGAGGCTGGTTTCAGTCCTAGCAGCTCTAGCGCTGGGCTGCCTCAGCCCTTTCTCACTGGAGGGACACGTCAAGACTCTCATGGGTTTACAGCTCTCTCTTCCATTCCTGTTGTCAAGCAGGTGGATGTTGCAAGTCCTAAAATATTTCCTCTGACTTCAACTGTAAGTTTTTATTCTCCAGGAAAAGAAATAGCAGCACCTCCATTTCCCACCAGAGTCAAGATTGCTCTTGAAAGTGCAAGGGTGGGTTCGTTACCAACAGGAACACCTCTCACTAGCAAAAGGCCAAAACACACAAATCCCCAAGTCCAGCCTGACAGCAGGGCTGGTGTGACACCTGCGTACCTGGCAAAGACTCAGAGTATGGATGCTAAAGTTACAACTGCTGCATTCCTACAAAAGCCAGCTTCAGGAGACCTTGGTGCAGCCTATTCCAGAATGCCACAGACAAGTGCTATTCAGTTTTCCCCTATTTTACCTCTGAAGCAAGAAACAACAGGCAGTAAAGCCAGAAACTCAACAACGGCTGTAATTAATGATTCTGGACACCCAACCCAGTTGCCTGCTCTTCAGACACACCCACGAGGCAACGTACATTCTTCTTCATTACTGATGAATCTGGAAGCTCTAGTTCATGATGACTTACTTCCATCTCAAGGGCCCGTTAGCACAACTAACAGACAGCAGCCCCCCTCTTTGTCCCAGACTCTCAACTGTACGAAGCAACATGTTTCCCAAGAAACCAGCAGGAGTTCTCAAGAAGTCACAGTTCTTGTTTTGCAAAGAGATACTGATCATCGGACGATGACAAGTAAACCTGAAAAACCCAGATTCCCTGAGAGCCCACAGGCTCCTTCTCATTCACCCTCATTAAGCCCGTCATGGATTTCCACATTTAAACTTTCCCAAACTACTAAAGAGCTAAAAGGAGTAACGTCTGCGCGCTTTCCAGGTACATCTACCTTTGAGAAGGCAGCGCTTCAACCTGTGAGCACTTTGGATTCTGTTCACCCAGGACTTCAGCCACCAGGTATGTCATTTCCCACTTCTGTTGGAATCCATCTAACTGGCATCCCCACCTCTGCTGAGAAAGGACTTCACATACCAACTTCATCCACATCTACTGGTTCTGGGTCTCCGGTTCAAGGCATTTCTGCCCATCCTGTATCTAAGGAAGCCTTCCCTACGATGCCGCAGATGAGCACACTGGAAGACTCTAAGAGAAAGAAAAGTCTCCCACAACAGACAGGTAAAACTGGTTCTCCCCTGCTGATTCCACAAGCGAGCGCAGTCCCCAGCCCCTCTGGACTGCATGACAA
Source organism: Eurystomus gularis (assembly GCA_013400335.1). Lineage (NCBI taxonomy): Eukaryota > Metazoa > Chordata > Aves > Coraciiformes > Coraciidae > Eurystomus > Eurystomus gularis. The sequence goes on along the minus strand of VZZY01004065.1, from coordinate 7,050 downwards.
CAGGAACCAGAAAGTTCCTCTTCAAAGTTTTGCCCCTTCAGCCTCGCAGATCCAGCAAGCTGGCAGCCTGGCAGCTTTTGCTTCAGAACCACCCTCGCTCCCTGCACGGGGGAGCCAGGCGACCTCAACAACAGCACACCCCAAACTGGCAGTGCCCAGCGTTTCTGAGGAGATCCCAGCATATCTGGCACAGGCACTAGAGCAGCAGTTTGGTACGGCGCATGGTGCAGCTACCAAAAACCTCAGTGCTCTTAGAGGTGGTCAACTAACAGTGCTACCATCGTCCCCATACTTGTCCTTTCTGCTTAGAAGTACTAATGGCATGATATGCCTGCAGCCCATGCAGGATTCCCCTCTACCTACAAAATTCCCAAATACCAGTGTTGGGGGTCTGGTTTCCATTCAGCAAATCCTGGCAGCATCAAATTCTTCAGTGCTGGACCTTGCAAATGTACAAAATCTGAGTCATTCTACCTTAATTCTGGTTAAGCCCGTATTTATCTTTTTGCCCACTGACAGACCAGATTTACAGATGGTGCCCTCTCCTGAGGGCAGAGATGACCACGGAACTGCCCTCTTGTTCACTAACAAGCAAGATCCAAATTTGGATACTCCTGAAAGCAGCCATATCCCAATCAAAGCCAGTTCCTCTCATCCCACTAGTAAGTCTCTGAGGCCTGCAGCCACTCTCTCCACCATGTCTAACCAACAAGCACAGATAAAAGCAACCTCTCAGCCCGCGTTAACTAATGCTAACGACACAGCCATCACTACTTTGTTTCATGCTGTTACCTCACCCTCGAATCATCTGCTGGAGCCATGGATGAGGATTAGCACTGCAGTGCAGGCCACGCATGTGCACAGGCTGCCTGAAGAGATGCAGGTACCTGCTCCCCATTCCCAAGCAGCCCCGGGGACTGGGGTGCTTTTACTGAACGGTGCCTTAGCAGAGCCTTTCACCTCCCGTGCACCACCGGTGGTGTCTGCACAGCAGAGCCCCCCTGTTTCCCCCAAAGTATTTATCACCACTGAAAAGCAACGTTCTTCTTCTGTTACTCCTTTGCTGTCAGCAAAGGGACTCCTTGATTTTAAACAGCCTGCCCAACCTCCCTTTGCTATCACAGGGGCTGTTCAGCACAGTAAGGAAGTAACGCTGCAAACTACTGGTCGTCACCAGGGCTTGGTGCCCACCCCTTCCTCTGTCTGTGCAGGATGCACAGGGTGTGTGACCTCGCACCCAGCTAGAACCATAAAATACCCGATCAAGCTGTTCCCCAGCAGCACGCCTTTGCACTCTGCATCTCAAAGTCTCCTAAGGGAGTCACTTCAAAGACTTCAGTCTGTACCCAGCGCACCCTCAGCTTTCTCAGCGCTTCCAGCTGGAAATGATCACAAGGGTTCAGCAGCAGGCAGCGTGGCCTGGTCAGGAGGAACCACTGTGCCTGCTAAAGCAGCACAAGCCCACACCGTGTCTGTAAAACCTCATCTTGCGAAACACGTGACGTTCACTCCCATTGTGCCTAAGCCCTTTATAACGACTGCGAGACCATCAGCAGCACCAGCACATACTTCAACAGAGGTCCAGGTGAAAACAGCAGTTTCTGGGAAACTTCTAAGTACAATTACCCATCCAAGGATGTATACCTACACTTCTGGAAGCCCACCTACATCTGTGCGTGTTCCCCTGCTATCAGCTATGAAAAGTGACCAGATCTATCCAGCCTCTACTAAAGTGCTTTCACAGGCCAATATGGGAGAAAATACAAAGCCAACTGAACTCAGCACAAGTGCCAGAAAAACAGGCGCAGAGACGAGTGTGTCTCTGTCAACCACGGTTAACACAAGGACACAGCAACCCTCTGCAGCAGTTCTCAGCAATAAGGTTCTTTTAACTCCAGTAAAACCATCTGTGTCTGCAGCATCTATTGCTCTTGAGAGGCAGCCTAAACTGCCACAGACCACATCGCAGTCTTCATTAGCAATGACTTCACTCTCTGCAGCTGGGAATGATTATATGAGTCCTTACAAACCAAAAGTGTTTCACCTGCCAACAGCAGCTATCCCATCTGATCCAAGCACGGTGCTGCCGACAGTTGCCAGGGTGAGCAAACCAACTGTGGCCTCTCCATCAGCGGGGAAGAGGGAGGATGTGCTAGTGAAAGGACACGCAGCCACCGCTCCCCAGCTCCCCCCTGTGTCTTTATCACATCAGGCATCAGCTAGACACCCTCTGGAGAAGGTGCTGCTGGAAGAGAACATTGAACATGAGACTGGTCATTCCAGCCCTGGCACTGTTAAGCGTGATGCTGGCCTAGCTACAACAAAAGCATTTTCTGTCTCTGCTAATGGGCTTGTGAATAAGGTTACTAATCAGTCAGCTGTCCTCGATAAAGTAGCTGTCCATGATGCTGAAATGCCTCCAGCCAGAGATCTAATCCAGTTCCTTCCAACCCCAGAGAGCCCCTCATATCCTTCTCGCAGTCTGGTAGCACTTACACCACCGGGGAATTCCTTGCTGGGTGTTGCAAACACTGGCCAATCTGAGCGGCTGTTCCTGAACACGGCGGCAGAGGAGATGGTGACAACAAACGAAGGAACAGAAGAAGCAGCCGAGGGCTTAGTAACTGTTGTAGCACTGCTGGATTTGGAGCCCAGGGCACTGCGGAGTGAATCGCATCAGAGGAGGGGCTTGCAGTCAGATGCTACTGTTCTGAACGGGTAATTATCTCAGTGGAGTTGTTGCTGTGTATTTATGCTGCATGATTTAAGGTGGGGAAGGGGTTAATATCCAAATTGCTCAATGCACTCAGTAACCTGGCTATGCTGTATTGTGGTTTTGAAAACACTTTGTTCAGCCATGACATCACATAAAACAAAAAAGGGTCTTTTCACATTTTGGATGTTAATACTGTCCTTCAGACCTAGTTTTCATCAGAGCCTTCAAGTCTCTGCCTCTCCTCACAAAGACAGTCTGCACGCAGTTTTGTAAAGGGGAGCATTTGACGTTGATTGTTCAAATGCACTAGTAAAGAAGGTTGATATTCCCACACAGTAGAACAGTTCCAAGTTCCCGAGTTCAAAGGATTGGATTGCGCAGAGAGGCAGGAGGTGGCCCTGATCGCAGGAGGCCTCTGTCATTCCAGGGTCTACATATTCACTTGTTGCAGCTTAGTGTTTGGTTTTGCTGAGAAAACTCACCCGAATGCTGTTTTATTCCTAACAGGCTGTGGAGCCTAGCTGAGCCTCAGCTTTTTTTTCCTTCTTTCCCTAAAGCCTCGCAGTTGTGAGTGATGACGTCTGCGGCTCCGGTAACTACACCGTGCAGATGAGCTTGCGCCCTGTTGCAGAGACAGGCCCTGAGGTCCAAGAGTCAGCAGCCTCCCAAGAGACCTTCCTGGCTCTAATTGCTGTGCAGAGTAACAGCAGCCAGCCCGTGCTGCAGATCCGGTCGTGCTGTGTGACGCCTTCAGCCAGCCCAGGGGGGCCAGGCGCCATGTGCTGCCTCTTCCGCAGGTCAGGCTTCTCCACAGGCCTCCATTTCCCCATCAGCATGTCACAGCTATTTCTGCCTAGCCTGTCTGGGGTGAGCACAGGGAAACTGGAGGATTCGTTGGTGGATACTTGTAAAACTACGGGGGCATGAAATGTGCGTTAGAAGTACGACACGTTATTGTCAGCAGTAAAAGAGCTTTCTGATTTGCCCACATTGGCTCTAGGAAGAGACCATCAATGCAGTGCTTGTGAATTTGTCTAGGTCAGGGAATTATTATCACACTAGAGCAGCCCTTTTAATGGCTGTAGCAAAATCAAACCTCCAGGGAACAAATCTGCTGCTCTAGGGCTGTGGCCTCTACAGCAGGGACAGGTACAGCCTGATGTTCTGACATTTTGTGGATTTTTGTTTCACTCTTAACTCTGTAGATGCAGGTACCTGGTTTAGAACTTCTGCAGACCTGTGTCAGCAGATCCCCCTCTTCCCTGCCTTCAGTCAGGGTGACCTGGAATTTGAAACTCTTTGCCATTTCTCCTTGCTAGGTTGCCATTTGAATGCAGACACGTCCAGTTACTGCAGAGCAGTAAGCCCAGAGCTGCTAGCTTCACCATCCAGCTGTTCCAGATGCTGAATCACTCAGTGGCCTATTTGCACTGTGAGCTTAATGTCTGTCTGCATGGCAACACAGGATGTGAACAGGTACGTGGGACAGATCCATTCTCACTGCTCTAAGGAAGCTCTGGAAAGCCTTGGTGCTTCTAGCAAGTAGTCGATTGAGTAAAGAGTCTTGATGGTAGATGATAGAGCTTCTTCCAGCTCATACAGTTAATTCATCTCCTGCACATCCTGACCCATAGGCCATGCTGTGGATTTAAAAGGCACATCACCACAGAAACAGCGCGAAGAAGTGTTTGAGAGGGATCTAGAAGAGAGATTCATGAGAGCTTGAGTGGTTGAACTGCACAGTAGAGCTAGAAAAGTTCTGAAAATTCAGCCTGTCTGGCTCAGGCTGCTTTTAAGAAGCTTTGGCAGGAACTGGAAAATCGGTTGTGTGGGCATGTGAAGGATGAAGGGATGCATCTTGTGTATGCCCCGCTTGCTCTAACAGTACTTCCTGGCCTGCAGACACATCCCTTGGGTCTGAAAAGGGACAGAACTCGGCTGCTTCCTCTAACAAAGTCACCGCATCAGAATCATCCCACATCTGGTCAATCCCTTTGTTAAAAGCCTGGAAGATGAGTTAATGACTCAGCAATAGTTGCTAATCTCTAGGAAAAAGGAATTAGGGAATAGAAATTTACATACGGGCTGGTCCAAGCATTAGGCAACTCACTCTTTGGGATGACAGCAGAGCTGGACAAAGTCTGAATCTGAGGAGACCTGCTCCAGTCAGCACTGTGGTGCTGCCACAGCTGCTTGTGCAGGAGATTGTTCAATCTGCCAAGTACGCTCTCAAATGTTTTTCATGTCTTTCCCAGGACTGCTTTGAAAGTGTGGAGCCTGTTCTCCAGCCAAGTGACAGGAACAGCTATGGAAACCTGCACAACCTGATCTCATTTGGCCCAGTTGTGAGAACAAACAACAGGTTTCTATATCAACCTGTGGAAGGTGGGTCTCCTGTTTTTTCCTGTCTCTGTCTTGCAGAAGTTTCTGTTTGACTTTTCCTGCTGTAAGGAAAATTACGTACTTTCTTGACAGCCATCTAGCACAACTAGATTATATCCCAACAACTCCTCACCTTCGTTTTGGCCTTCTAAATCCCAAACATGATGGGGTTAACCAGTATCAGATCTGACAGACTTTCAGATAGGAGACACTGCCAAATGCATCCTCTGCAGGAACTGAAGCTTTAGAAGGAGGAGAGAAAAATAAGGCAGAATGCACTCTTCCTGAAAAGAGTTTTCTTATATTTTGGTGAAACGTTCACCGAGGATGAGAAATGTCATTAAAATAATTGTGAGAGGTATTCACTAAGTCTGCCAACTGGCTGGGTTTTAGGTGAGATGAGATAGGAGTAGTCAAGGTATCGGGACCTCCTTTAAAATATTATTTTTCTGTTAGCTTTGCAGCTTTTAGAATGAAAGAGCAATGCAGTCCATGTTTTGTACTGGGCTTAGGGAAGAGTCCCCATATGTAGAGGTGGTTATCTGCTACAGCAAGGAAACACCATCCACAGGTAGCTGGACAAAAATCTGACTTGGGAACATTAGGTGCAGAATGAGGTTGGTCATCAGTTAGGAGCGTTTTCTTTTTTCTTTCTGTTCGTAGGTGAAATACAGCAGCTGGTTAATGTTAATTAGAAGTTACTCAGCTATTAGAAAGGAGTGACACTGAACCTGATACATCACAACTGTGAAAGACTTCTTAAATCCACTGGCACCATCCCTGAGAGTCACCTAACTTCTTATGGCTTTACTTTTTTATGCAATGAGTATTTACCGCTGGGCTCAAAGAAGGTGCAGTGTGTTTGAAAAGGCACCACCCCTTCAGACTGCTCTGTGGAAAGAACCTTAGTCATACCTGCTGGGCGTGCTCCAGAGACAAACCTTCTCTTAATGCTGTTCGCCGCTTGATGACCTCTTTCTTTATTTCCAGGTCCTGATGCTGCCATGCTGGTGCCCATCCTGCTGGGATCCCTCACTGGCTTTGCTGTCTTGGGCAGTGCTTTCATAGGCCTTTGGCTGCATCACAGACAGAAAACGAAAAACATACGCTGTCCACAGCTTGAGGAAATCCATGGCCTGTGAATGACGAGCAGCTGACTGGTCCTGCAGATCCCACACCCCTGCTACAACGATCAGAAAAGCAATTGAATTTGCTTTGCACACTGTATTGCTTTTGTAGAGCTTCTGATGACCCTGGGAGCAAGACATCCAGTCTCCGCTTTAAGCATGTCTCTCCTTCCTTTCTTTTTTTCTGCATGAGCAAGTCCACAAAATGCAGAGTAGAGGAAGAACTGCAGTAGTGGCCCAGCATCTGCAATCACCTTGGCAATGCGAGTTGGCAACTGACTTTGGGGGCAGGTCAGGAACCATCGGCAAGGGGATTGGCAACAGCCTTTGTGGAGACAGTAATGAAGCATCTCAGGGAAGGGGTGTTCAGCATTCACCTTGTGGTGGGGGGGACACAAGCATCTCGGGGAGGGGGTTCAGAGTCATTAGGGGGATTCAGAGTCAGAGACTGGTCAGCAGCGGCATTTTGCCCTCTTTTTTGGGGTGAATAAACCAGACAAGAGTGCTACGCTGACTGCCGTGATACGACTCTCTACCACTTTGCAGACATTTTGTTGGCACTATGAAGCTTTTGAGTGTCCTAGCAGAATTTTCCTTACTGTCTGGCTTTCCTTCCAGCTCTGCAGTGGATGGGGTGGGACACTTCATCAGCTGAGGAGAGAGCAGCACAACTACTGCAATAGAGTTGGCTGTGGCAGCAAGAGCCGGATTTGTTGTGCATGATGTGCATTCTTTCAAAGCAGAGACTGTTCAGAGGTGTTAATGTACAGGCTACAGGTAACTGCCATGAGGCTGCTCCAGAACTTTCTCTTTGACCACCTTCCT
>VZZY01004062.1:0-17271 GCA_013400335.1 Eurystomus gularis | reverse complement strand
AATCTTCATATATCAATGTTCATTCCCAATATGGGTGCCATTCGTGGTGCATGAAGGCACGGACTCTGAATGCTGGTGCAAACAGAATGCTTTATTCACGCAGTCAGCTACTATATATACTCTTTCATGCTGTTAGTCTCGTTATCTACAATTGTTTTGATATAGCCTGGTTAGACACCTCTCTAATTGCTTAGTTCTAATTTTATAGTTATCTTCCTTGCAAGAGGTGGTCAGTCTTCTTTCTGTTATTTACAACATGCAGCTGTAACAACCTTGTTGTTCTTGACTTCTCAACCGCTGCACATTCTTCTTGTGGATACCTTGTGTCTTCCCACATCCTTTCTCACAACTCCCTTGTTTTTACCCAAACTTGCAAATGATCAAGGGACCTTGTGAAACTGTATATTCTGTGATTTCCCACAAACCTGTTTGTTTCTTCTGCAGTGGAAGTCTGGTAAGAGCCTAATAAAAGCTTCTCAGCATAAGGTTAGGTCCCTTTTGTGTGCTGGTTTTAGAAATGAATATGATGACCTGTCCTAAGGCACTGCTACCACCACATATCAAGAATGTGCTCATTACACTGTTTATTTACAATACTCTTCTGTGTATCTAGAGATTACTAATAACTGCAGAGCTACCTTCAGTAGCAGATTTCTTGTGGGATGGGAAAAAATAGGATGTGGAAGAAAATGTTTCATCTAGAAGATGTCAGAGAGAGACCAAAGAGTGAATCCCACTGGTGCACCCGAAGAGCAAAAATCCAGGCTACTTGAGCAACAACAAGAAATTTCTCTATTCAATATATACTGAATTTGATGGACAGATTCTGCTGATTTTCATGGGCATAGAGCTTCTGTTGTCACTTTTTCTTACATGTCTGAATCCGTATGCCTATACTAGTACTATCTGTTAACTGTGAAATACGTTTTACTACCCCAGACTTGCAGATGGCATCATTGAAGGCACTCTACCTGGGCTTATTGTTTCTTGGGCAAAATGTTAAATGCTATACCAAGTTCCCTTCTTCCATGAGACACAGTCATCTTTTAGTACTTGGTATAGTCTTTTCTTAAGAGTTGCTTGGAATAGAAGGAAAGAAAGGGAAGAAGAAAAGAATGGTAGGATTTCTGCTGTCAGGCAAGATGTTTTCAGTGTTAGTGCTATAGTTAAGCTCTAAATAGCTTGACAAATCTAACAGCCTAGGAACTATGTGTAAGGTATTGCCACCAGTGTGAGGTTTACGATGTGGGTGGTCAGCAGATACAAGTTTTCTCATGGTTTTAAGGGTGATTCTACTTATCAGTTCTTGTACAGCCTGACAGCAGAAATTTTTTTCTTACTGTTTCTTATACATAAATTCTAAGCCTAAAGCACCAAAAAGTAACAACCCTAAATTAGAAAACATCTGAAAGGACTACTATTCTTAAGGGTCAGGTGATCCAGAAATCACAGCTTTCTCAGGTCCCCAATTTCAGAACCAGGCTGATGTTTCAGTGAATGTTTAAATTAAGCTCCCTGTTCTTATTTGTTTTGAATTTTATTCCAGAGATGTTTCTCAGTCTACCCAGAGATAGGCATCCTGAGAGACTGCTTCTTCCTTACTCCTTGGAGTAACCAGAGTGAGGAAAATGTCTCTAAGTGCCTGTTTTTTTCCAGGCCAGATGAACAGTTTGTTGTAGAATTTTTGGAATTAAGGTAGTGATAAAATTAGAAACTCATTGCACCTGCAGCAATTATACTCTCACTACCTAGTGAAGAATTATCTATTCCCAGTAACTTAGTGTGAAATCTGTGGAAAAGCCATTTATTATGTGAAGATGAGAGCTATCTAATCTGTAACAATAATGATCTGCATATACCAATTAAGAATCCAAGCCATCTGGCCCTTCAGCAAGACTTGCTGTGTCTCTACTTGGTGCAATAAATTAAAAAGCTCTTTCTATGTGTATACTGAGGCCAAATATATTTTCTTCAAAAATGTCTGCTGTCCTAGCCATTCATTAGGCCAAACAGGCGTTTTTTATCTTGTTTTGATTAGTGTTTTGCATCCTCCATATTCTCAGATGACATCACCTCATGCTAATGTAGATAATGATGTGAAACTCAACACTTTCTTTTCACAATAGAAACTGTACCTACCCTTCTGTAGTGAGGAATCACAGTGCTTGAGTTTCACTGTTACACAGAGGGAATTTTCTAGAACTGGCACTCTGATGATTAAACCACTCCAGTTAAACTACTCCAGCTCCAGTTTCCTTCAGCAGTTGAAATCTTCAGATATATACCAAAGGTGTACCCACCTTACTACTGCATGTGACCTCCAACCTCAAGCTAGGTATCTGTATGCTTTCTATGAGGGCCTTGACTGAAGTAACCAGTAAAAGATTATAAGGTGCAAGTGGGACTTGAGTAGCCAAGTGCGACATGAAGTAAGATACCTCCTTTTGCTCAGCGTTGACAGCCAGGCTGTTTCTCCTTGAGTTCCAGATCTAAGTCTTTCTTACACAAAGCATGTTAGCATAGCACCCATTAGTCATGTGGTTAGAGAAACCATCTTGCTGTGTTCAGAGAAAGTATTTGAATTCGGCTTTTCAGGAAGAATGGTATCATCACCTGCTGGTAGACCAGTGTGCACCAGGCTCTCTTGCTGAAGCTGTTTGATTCTGTGTACATAGTTAGGTATCCAGCAGACCAGAAAGAGGAAGAGAGGAAGTAACTTACTTGGTGGCTGAGTGCTGATGTGAATAAATCAATTGTTCTGAATTGTTCTTCAATTGTTTCTGAAAAGAGGAATGGTTTCATTGGTTTTGAGCTATACATTAAATAGCCTGATGATTTCTGGAACTCTCTCTCTGGGTTGAGATCCTTGCCCCAAAAGGAATTTTGAACCATATCTTGAGAGGTATAATTTTCAGAGAGTGCTGTAATGCCTGAGCTATAAAGTGATGACACAAACAGCTTTATCTAGTTCTGTTTGAGTGCAGGAGAGACTGAGAGCAATGGAGCACCAATAGTCAAGAAGCAGGGCTAGCTTTTACAATTCTTCACCCAGGAGCAATAACTACTTAAAGGACAGCTAAGCTTGCATATCCACAGCCAAAAAGCAGCTGTCATAGGAGACATAGGTCACAGAACTCAGGATCCAGTAAATCTAAAATCCCAATGCAGAATAGGCTGATAAGGCTGCAAAATCCAAATTACTTGCCCCTTTTCCATCAGCAATGGACTACTGATTCCTCTACTGAGATTATCCCAGAGCTCCCATTCCCTGAAGCTTGCAGTGGGGCATTTTGTGGTTCTTGGCTATGCAAAAATGTTACCTTGGAGGTCAGGAGATCAGAAAAGCTGGTTACCCTGTGAGAGTGTGCACAGCAGCTCATGTCCTGCAGATATCCATTATCTTTCTCACTTCATTGGTGACTTCTGCTTGAACTTTAGAAGCAAGGCAGCATAATGCATTTGGAGGATGACAATGTGTCTACCTTGAGACATTACAAAATTTGTGCCTCAGGAAATATATCTAAAATCTTCCAGGATGTTGACTGAATAGGAAAGTTCAGGTTTAAATTTTGAATATTGGTGTTTAAAGGGAAAGTTATGTATTATCTTTTTGTTCATTCATTTCAAAGAGATTTTGTGAATCAGGCTGAAGGTCTAATTTACAGACTCAGGCTGCTGCTCTTTTGATCTACTTCAAATGAGACTTTAAGTATTTTTTAATACACCTCCTAAACCCTCACTACTCTAAGTCCTCTTGGGCATACCATCTTTCTCTGGAAAGAAATATTTCAGGACTGGGAAATGGATAAAAAATTTTTAAGCATGATTCCATCGGTTTCTAAAAAAATATTTGGATGTCACCAAAAATATCGGCTTGAAAAGGTCTGGATCCAAAGCTTCTTTTTCTGTGCCACTACTTCCAAAAATAGTTAACAACATCTACTAGCACAGTTTTCAAGTAAAAGTGAAGTGTAGGGCTTGTTGCTCACCCCTAGCAACATTACGCATTCATGGGAAAATGTTAGAATTTTTAATCTCTTTGTGCTAGATAAATGTATGTGTTGAGAAAAAAGATAAAAAGATAAACCAATAGTACTTCAAGGAATCTGTGAAAAAAAGAGGCTGTGGTCATCAGCCAAATAGTTTATAAAGGCATCTTAAAGCAGTCTTTATATTTTTCAGCTTTAAACTTGGTTAGATGATTGTATATTTACTATACATACACCACTCTTCTTCCTTTACTGTCTTCATCTTCGTAACACCAATAGTCAACCTATTATCATGACTCTGAAAGTAATCTGTATGTAAATAGGAACTGTATGAGTATTTCAGAGGGCATAATTTTTTACTTTAGTCACGGTTTTCTGATTCTTGGATGTGACAGCAACTCAGACTGGTTTTATGATATTTAACAAAAGGCTTAGATTCCTTGTATGGCAATTGCCTTACCATGCATTTACCATTATCTTCAAAACAATGCTTCAACAGATAAGAAGTAACCTCAGAAAAAGATATTAATTCCTAATGTCATTCTCTTTTACTCTAGACATGCTGCAGGTCCTGAGTTAGTTAATATTAGGTTTAGGTATCTCCATTGTGAAATGTTGGAATCAAGTGGAAACTCTGAACTTGATTGCATGTAGTTTTCAACTGAAATACACATCTGTGCCCTTCATTTTCTCAAAACATTTTTTCTTTTCTAAATCTCCCTCTCCCCATTTTCCACCATCCTGAGATGGGAAGATGGAGATATATTATGCACCAGTGAACCATCTGCTTATTTTTCTTTCAAAAGCTTCTTCTGCATTGACTGGTCTGTTCAGCTAAATTGATCCATAACCTTTACACAGAGTAGTTTATCTCTAACTGTTTTCTATAATAAGATACAGTTTATATTACACTATAGTCAACTTTCACAGCATTTCTGCTTAACTTACAGATGTTTCTACATTGCTTGAACATGACCCAAAGCATGTGGGATGCTAGAAATATAAAAATCTCCATTTAAAATCATACTCATTGATCTAAGCGTGGTAGGATTGTTGCCTGTGTGTTTCCAACACTTGTGAGAAACCTGTAAGTCTTGTTTGGCCATCGTTGTGTAATTTTTATTCTGCTGCGTATGAGAAAGGAATATGTTTGACTCAGGTATACAGGAATATGTGTTGCCATGAAACTCAAATTTTGTTCTGAACAATGTCAGTGGAAAAACTGAATAAATAACAGAGAATATTTGCCTTGAAACCAAAAACTTGCTACTAAGAAGCATGTTTTCAAAAGGAATGCTCTGAGAATTGTGTTCTTAGAAAAACCTTAAACACAGTGAGAAAATGTTGGCATCTGGAAGATAATTAAAAGTGTATACTGGATTAGTCAATATAAGAAATTTCATTTGTACTGAAGGTAAGAAGGGAGCTTTTAATAAGATAGTAAATTATTTCTTATGGATGCCTACATTGCAAATATGAAGCCTGAACTTGTCCCTGTTGAAGCCAATGGCAAAGCTCCCATTGGCAGCACGAGTGCAGCTTTGAGACAGCGAGCTGTTACAACTGTATGAAATTCCTCATATCCACACTGCAAAATTTACTGCTGATATAGTAAGATAGGTAGAAATTGCCTCAGAGTTAAAAAACACATATATTTGCTTTATGCTGTACATCCTAAGATAATGAAAAGTGAAAATAAAGATTTAGTTCTTCTGCAGATGAATGACAGTCAAGCATGGATCCATAGATAATGTGCAGAGTTTCAGAGAATTCCAAGGTCAGATTTGTCTTATGAAATGTGCACTAAAACCTGTGCCTGTTGCCTGCTCAGGAAAGCTAGAGCTGAGGGTAGATGGGAGAAAGCATAAAAAGGAGTCAGAATGAAAACAAGGCTTGACAGACTCTGACCGCACAAGGTTAAAATGACAAGGATTTTTATGCTAATAAGTCTGTCATATTGGACATACTCTACTTCTGTCTTCTGTTAAGAGTTTGTATCTACTCTTGGCAGTATAAAATATTGAGAGAGAAGAAAAGAGGAGAGCTTAGTACAATTTCAACTGAAACCATATGTGAGCATTTCTGTCACCCTAAGAGCTCTACGCTCTAGAAGAGGTTGCTATGTTTGCTGTGCTGGACCCCATGTTTCTCAACCTTCAACCAGCTCTGAACATAGAGATAGATACTTAGTGCACACCACCAGTGACAAAGGTGGATCTGCTCTCCATGGGATATTATGAGTGGCAATGCCTTGCTTGTAATGTTGACAACATTGCCTGTCTGATTTCACTATCTTCTTTCATAAGATCTTGTCATGTCCTTCCTAGAGATCCCTTGCATGGCAGTGAACTGTGGGTGATACATGAAAGTCTGGGCTGCCTCACTATTGGTCTGATGCTATGTAGGCAAGCATATGCATCTTTAAGTTGCTTTGCTGTCACATATTTGTCCAGTATAAGTTTTCAGTTAGAGCATTATCTGCATATCTCAAAAGCACAGATTAAAAAAAAAAATGGGAATGTTTTGTTATTTGTATGCAGGGCCCCATCTTTATCTGTTTAGATAGATAAATAAATCCTGTTTTAATGTTTGAAAGCAGGTGGCTTATTTACATTCAACGATCTGAATTACTCTGAGGGGGTTTTAAAATGTTAACAGAGCTATTGATGAGACAGGCAACCTTCACTGAGAAAAGGTAATTGAAGCAAGAACAAGCAGGCCTATTCAGGCCCCTGCTTTTGTAATTAAAGCTTTCTGCCTTGGCTCAATGATTTCATCAAAAACAAGTCATCCAGGGAGAGTCTCATGTTGTGCTTTGTTTGTTCAGGAACCAGGTGCAGCACACGTTTGTAATTTTAAAGTGCTGATATGCTGCAATTTCTGCAGCATAGGTGAAATCTGCCACAAAGCAGACCTCACTGTCCAACTCACATTTCTTTCTGCTAGTCAGTAAGGTGCCTTTCTACTCAGTTAGAGTTCTCTGAAAGAGCTAACTGTCTAAAGACACATCACATAGAACAAATTATTAGATTAACATTCCAGTTTTGCTGGATATAGGTACTAATGGCTTTTGTGTTCATTTTCTGTTTCCTTATTAAACACGGGTCAGGAATCATACGAAGTCAGTGAAAATGGCGCTTTTTCTGTGGAAAACAGAGTTATTAGCCTCTGGCATTTTAGTGATAAATAATCAAATAGTTATCAATGATAACAATGATAAATAATCAAATATTCTTAGTTTCTAATTTTCTGCACCGTATATTACTGTTGACAAAACTAGCATATGTCTCCCGCAGACATAAAATGAATATTGGTTTTTGAAGTCAGATAGTTAATTTCTGGTAATTAGTCAATTAAGTGTCCCACCAGAATAATGCATAACACATATTTATGGAGTTATTGCCAAGAATATTTTCCTCTTCTTTATAGTATACTTCTTCATCATTAAAGAGTACACAGAGATGTTCAGTTACAAATTCCTTTCTTCTAGAGCAGAAATTATTAAACAAGGAAAATGAAGGCTTCACAGCACCAGGTGAAATGGGTGTGCAGGCGAAGAGGAGGGAGGTAACATATGAGACAGGACTGTGCTGTGAGAGCAGAGTAAATTTGTATACCAAGGGCAGCCACACACCACTTCATAGAATCATAGAACACCAGGTTGGAAGGGACCTCAAGAATCATCTAGTCCAACCTTTCAAGGTAAAAATATAGTTTAAATAAGATGGCCCAGCACCCTGACAAGCTGAGTCTTAAAAATGTCCAATGTGTTTCATAGCACATTTTGCTGCACTTGCCTTCAGTTTTCCTTCCTCTACAGTGAAGAAAAGTACTACTTTTATCTTAAACGACATCTCTAAGAGAAAAAGAGAAAACCTCAACTATTGCTATTAGTTACCAAGTTTGACTTCTAAAAAGTTCTAAGTGTACAGTATGTTGTAAATTGTAGGAGAGGTAAGAATGCCTGCTTTCACCTTGCAAATATTTTTTTATATTGGTGTTTGAGATCTTCTGAATGAAACTAGCTTATGAAAGAAGCATAATTGGGTGAGTTTCTTTTATACATTTGCAACCACCAGGATATCCTAGAAACAGGTTTGCTAAGAATGCTTGCACCTTGCACTTGCAGCAGCAGTGTTTTGAAAAGTGTTAGAGATGCAATATTGAAAAGAAGAATCTGAGTCCTTAGCATTTTGCTGCTTTACTGTGAGGCCTTAAAGATTTAGCAATTCTAGGAATGTACCTGAAGGTACACATAAATCAAGTTATTTGTGGGGTACCAGGTATGTTTATCTCTCTTCTTATGATGATATCACTCTGTACCAGTCTGACATGCTACTGAACTAAACACTTTTTTATCACTTACACTTTACCAAACATCTCTTGTTTTGTTTCTTTTTCTATTTTATTCACCAATGTAGACAGACATGCTCAAATATGCCCTGTGTTAAGAACAGTATTACAACACACTAGGGAACATTTAAAATTAATTAGGAGGTAAACATGTATTTTAAATGATCTAAGAAGGATCATTTAAAGTGAGTAAGTCTATCTTCTACTGTAAGTACTTTTATAACTATAGAACTACTACAACTAGTACTTCTATATTTCTAGAAAGGTTGTATTATCATAAGTGCATTAATAGCAGAGACATAAGCACAAATTCTATCAGGCTACAGAAGTATGTACAATTAAAGATGTTGAAAATTTTAAGTCAGCCAAAATACCTGTTGATCTACTACAATCCCATTACCCTAGCAGTTAAGTTACCTAAAATTCAATTAAGGCATCTAACTATTCAAATCTTTGAATAGTTTTATCACAGATATATCCATGGGCAAGAAAAATCCTTTTTACACCTCTTTGTAAGTGGAGGAACTGAAATGCAGAGACAAAAGGCTCACTTTTTGAGACTGCCAACATGTTGAATGTGTGTGAGAAAAAGAGATGAGTCTAAGGTCTTCCAGGCTTCAGATAAGTCTGAATTTCCCTGCCTGTTCTTTAAGCAGATTTCAGAGTACTGCCATTGTTTTCATCAATACTCTACAATATGTAAAGGGGAAAGTGCCATAAGGCCTTTTATTACTGTTTTTCTTGTATATCTATTTGTAAAAAATATTCCTTATTTCCTTTGCAGTGCACTCTATTGAAGAAGTGCAGATGACACAGGTTTGTAGCTTGTAACTGGTAACAAGTCGAAACATTTTTAAGTAGAGCACATTATATTGCCACAGGCTTGTGTGATTTCCATTATGAATTATGAGTATGACCATGCAGAATCCTTTGAACACTAGGTATTGAAGTAAACATCATATGAGTAATGCCTCAAAGTCAGAACCTTGCTTGCAAATTCTCTAGGCCTTGAAACAGTTGTGGGTTTTTAATCTAAATCAAAGCAGATTGTAATATGGTAAAAAATACATTGCAGGGAACTTTGATGAGAAGGAACATAATCTAACTTAAAGACATCTTGAAATAACACATACTGTGGGGTCAGAAGTTACTCTTCTCTGTAAGGTTTTTGTTTTATTTTGCTTTAACAGAAGTACAATTTGAAATTCTTACTTCAAATCAGTCTGGGTATACCTGCATCAGTCACAAATTTTAATTCCCGTGCCCTAGAGGACTATTTCCATTTTCCTGGTGGGATTCAGATTGAGTCCAACAAGTCCTCTCTGCCTCTGTTGACCAGGAATAACTAGCTGTCAGCTCTCTGCTTTAACAAAGCAAGGCGCTCAGGAGAAACTTAGGGAAAAATTTTGAACTAGTATGGTCTTTTGATATTTTACTTTATCGGTGAAATTAAATTTGTTTTAAGACAAAGTAGATTATCTGAACTGACATTTTCCCCTTCCTAAGTGAAATATGGTAGTGGGGTCTTCACCACGACTCTTAGAAGTTTCTTCTGTAAAGATTTAAGACTGACCTTGTATTGTTGTGCTGTTAATAACTGGCACACAAACATACATCCAGAAAACATTAGGCCAGTACTATTGCATTTTTTGTTGAAACTAAAAGCAGTTGGCTAAACAAGAGTTGGTGGAAGCTAAAGCTAAACATGCATTTGCTTTTGTAGGATTAACTGAAAAATACCTCAACTCTTTCTACCTTCTTGAACTCTAATGTATTAGTCTTTATTATGATAATTGCTATAGTTAGAGTCAAGGGACTTTATTTAGTTCTGTTTGGCTTCATCCCAGACCCTTGATCTGGTCTCTCTGTCCCTGAATAAATATGAGGTGAGGACAAGAAAGACTAAGCCAGAAAAATATTCAGACATTATACCGACAGTCATAGACAAAGAGTGTGGTCATGCAACATACTCAGGACAAAGCTGTCTTGAACGGTCTCAAATCTGCTCTGACAGTTTTAATCTAAGCAGCAGAACTGTTCCCCAGCCCCCACTGGTCTGCACTGTAACCACGACATGCTCTGTACGGTAGCCTGATGGTATTGAAGCATTAATTGCCCAATGCTATATTAATTATAACAAGAGATGAGGGGCACAACTTATTCCTGTGTAACATTGCTGTTCTTGGGCCCCTGTTTCATGGCCTTTGTCTCACAGGAGGTACAACTCAAAGCATTTCCTCCAAAATCAATTTGTTCCTTATCTAAAGAGCATCCTATTTTCACCTTCTTACCTTTTGGCTTGTTTGTACTCCTAGTATTACTTAAGCATCTTTTTTAGTTAGAAAGAAAGCATGTTAAAATTTTAAGCATTTCTGCCTCTGTTAAGATTTTTTTCTTTGTATTTAGGGCTTTCTGAATAATGATGGTTTAACAGGTGTGTCCTCCATATTCTCTTGCCCTCAGCTGTGACTGAGCCATAGTCTGGTGCAGGGCCAGACAAGTATCTCTCTGTCAGGAGGACCACCTCACCATGCAGTCAGGCAAACAGCAAAGCTAGTGTCAGGGCTGGAGCATCTGAGGAAAAGAGATGTGGAAAGAGTTGGGGCAGGTAGTTTTATAGACTGAGGGGCTTTTCAGCAATGTATGGAGATATATTCAGGTCATTCTCAACAGAACACCTTTTTGTGACATGGAAATATTGTACACCTTTGATAAAGTGAGAGCTTGAGGCTCAGAAGACTAGACTTCTGAGTTTCACTGAGTTTTGTCTTCCATCTCAGAACAGCAGCAGAATACCTCAGCTTTCTAGTATTCCCAATCTAGCACCCCTGTATAGCTCCATAAACTCTAGTAAGAATTTATGAACTCTGTTTTGCTTCCATCTGGGAACGGGAACTCAACTGTGCAAAACAAATGTTACATTTGTTATGAACTGAACTCACACTTTCATGAAAATAAAATAATAATTATGTTTCCTTACAATTCCTTATAAGTTGAAATCTTATAGAAAATAATGCTAGTACTTTACTGTCATTGACGCCAAAGTCTCTCAGACATTAAAGTAGTTACACTAAAAACTCCTAAAAAATAATTGTCTTTCTCAGTTTTATGCTGACAGCCTCCTGTTAGCTGACATTTCTTTCTCTGGAGGTTATTATGGGACAAACTGACATAATTTTACATCTTAAAGAACTGCAGATGGTGGAATGGGAAGCCTTTTCTCTCCTGTGTCTTGCCCTTCTTGAGGAGGTCATAGCACAGAGTGCACGCGGTTGAGCTTCCATTTCTAGGAAACTCCTGTACTCTGCTGATTTTTTTTTTCCAGAAATATATTCCTCTGTGAACACTTAGAACATTTAGAACAATGGTAAGTACAATAAGGAATATTGTTTAATGTATTCTACTTCTTAAATCCTCTAACTTTACTCACATGTGCCCACATAGGCAACCAGGACATCTTGTAATCATTTTTATAATGTGTTCGTCAACACAAAGTTTATAAGACAGTAATATTGAATTCTAAATTGTAGAATCATTGAATGATTTGGGTTGAAAGGAACCTTAAAGAACATCTAGTTCCAACACCCCTGCCATGGGCAGAGACACC
Source organism: Eurystomus gularis (assembly GCA_013400335.1). Classification (NCBI taxonomy): domain Eukaryota; kingdom Metazoa; phylum Chordata; class Aves; order Coraciiformes; family Coraciidae; genus Eurystomus; species Eurystomus gularis. The sequence continues at coordinate 5,322 of VZZY01004062.1, read as the reverse complement.
TCCCACAGGACCAGGTTACTCAAAGCCCCATCCAAACTACTCTTGAACACATTCAGTGATGGAGCACCAGCAACTTCCCTGGGCTGGGCTACCTGTTCCAGTGACTCATCACACTCATAGTGAAGAATGTCTTCCTAATTTCTAGTGTAAATCTACCCTCTTCCAGTTTAAAGCCATTACCTCTCATCCCATATCCATAAGCCCTTGTAAAAAGTCCCGCCCCAGCTTTCTTGTAGGTCCCTATCAGATACTAGAAGGCTGCAATGAGGTCTCCCCGAAGCATTCTCTTCTCCAAGCTGAACAACCCCAACTCTCTTAGCCTGTCCTCGTAGGAGAGGTGATCCAGCCCTCTGATCATCTTCATGGCCCTCCTCTGGACCCACTCCAACAGGTCCTCATCCCTCTTGTATTGAGGTCTCCAGACCTGGATGAAGTACTCCAGGTGGGGTCACATGAGAGTGGAGTAGATGGCCTCCNTGCTCTCAACCCATACTCATCCCAGCCTGTATTTGTGCTTGGGATTGCCTCGACCCAGGTGCAGGACTTTGCACTTGGCCTTGTTGAACTTAATGAGGTTGGCATGGGCCCACCTCTCAAGCCTGTCAAGGCCCCTCTGGATGGCATCCCTTCCCTCCAGTTTATCAACTGCACCACACTGCTTGGTGTCATATGCAAACTTGTTGAGGGTGCACTCAATTCCACTGTCCATGTCATCAACTCAGGAACACCACTCATCAATGGTCTCCACTGGGACATTGAGCTGTTGACCACAACTCTTTGAGTGCAATCATCCAGCCAGTTCCTTGTCCATGGAGAGGTTTGTCCATCAAAACCATATCTTTCCAATTCAGAGATTAGGATGTCATGTGGGACAGTGTTAAACACTTTGCACAAATCTAGGTAGATATCAGTTGCCCTTCCCTTGTCCACCGATGCTGTATCTCCATTGTAAAAGCCCACCAAATTTGTCAGGAACTATTTGCCCTTGGTGAAGCCATGTTGGTTGGCACTAATCGCCTCCTCATTTTCCGTGTGTCTTAGCAGAGCCTTCAGGAGGATCTGCTCCATGATTTTGCCAGGCACAGAAGTAAGACTGTCTGGCCTGTAGTTTCCTGGGTCTTTCTTTCTTCCCTTTTTGAAAATGTGGGTTATGTTTCCCCTTTTCCAGTCAGTGGGAACTTCACCAGACTGTCATGACTTCAAATATGATGATAAGCGGCTTAGAAACTTCGTCCGCCAGTTCTCTCAGGACTTGTGGATGGATCTTGTCGGGTCTCGTGAACTTGTACACTGCCAGGTTCTTTAGATGGTGTCAAACCTGATCTTCACTTACAGTGGGCAGATCTTCCTTCTCCCAGTCTGTGATTTTGCCTTCTACAACTGGGGCAGTGTGGCTAGAGGCCTTGCCAGTGAAGACTGAGGCAAAGAAGTCATTGAGTACCTCAGCCTTCTCCATATCCCTTGTGACCAGGTCAATGATACCTTGTATACATGGTATTAGAATCAAAATTTTCACCTTTGAAGTATTAAATGAGATCCATCAAAAAGCAGATAAATTACACCTTGCATGGGTTATTTGTGGAGGAAGGGGATATTTTTAGGTTGGCAGTCACACAGTATAAATTGTTATTGTGGCAAATGAGCCCCTGAAGTTTTAAGGATCTTGCTGCTTGTTCTGATATTGTGTGTTAAGCAACCTTACAGTTAGGTATCTATGGATTACGTTGCTCACCACAAGTAATTATAATCTATAGCTATAAAACCTGCAGTACATCAGAAGGCTCTAAATAGCTTTGTGCAATGAACATCTGAAAAAATTGGCTGTTAAGAAAATTTTAGTCTGATTAATCTTCAGAATATCCCTAAGCCTTTCAAAGTGATGCATATGAAATATGTACCACAGTGATATTCTGTATCCTATTCCTTCCATCTATTTGTAGCTGCTATTCTTTTTAAAACTGTGTTTTGGTAAAGTCTGTGTACACATCCTGAAGCTTAAAATGGGGGAAATTTTAATAAAGTAAAAATAATCTGCATTTTTTTCCATTCTCAGGAACTCTTACTGAATTGTATTTGTATATGAATCTTCTGCTGGCAATACCAATTTGTTTATGAGGCCAAGACTTTAAAAAGAACAGATGCTGGATATTCATGTACACTGATTTCAGGCCAGCTCTTATAGGTCTCACAAGCAAACACCTAACATTCAGAAATCAGACAGGAGAGTTTAAATACAGCAGACCCCAGTTTTGTGTATGTGCTTATATGGAAATAGTAGTTACTAGATATTTAAGCGCGTACTTGGTAAATGACAGCTTGCCAAATGTATTATCTGTGTAATGTTTTGTTGCAATGGAAAGAACATGAAATTTTTTAGGGGACTGTACTGTAATATTGTTAGGATCGCACATGTTCCGAATAAATGCAAACCTGCTTGGCAAATTTGGGCCTTAGCTAGTTGAAAGTTTTTCTTTCTTTCTTTCCTTCTTCCTTTCTTTCTTTCTTTCTTTCGCTCTTTCTCTCTTTCCTTCTTTCTTTCTTTCTTTCTTTCTCTCTTTCTTTCTTTCTTTCTTTCTTTCTCTCTTTCTTTCTTTCTCTCTTTCTTTCTCTCTTTCTTTCTTTCTCTTTCTTTCTTTCTTTCTCTCTCTCTTTCTTCCTTTCTTCCTTTCTTCCTTTCTTCCTTTCTTCCTTTCTTCCTTTCTTCCTTTCTTCCCTATTCTGTACATTGATGACACTCAAAAAATGTACTTTTTTAGTACCTAGACATTTTAGGGCAATTTACAAGTCTCTTAAAGTATTCTCTCCACTGTGTTCCCTACCACAAGGACTGTAGTGCCAATTCACTGTTGCTGTGTCTGGAGCATCACAAAAATAATGATTGGCATCTGAGTATAGAATATACAGTAGAAGTATAAGAGGACTTCTGGGCAAGGTAAGAGGACTGTTATGATGTCTGCTACTAACGTGACTGCTGTCTGTGGAGGAGGAAATGCTCCAGTCAACAAAAAATGAGCTGAACTGGGAAGATCAGCTGAGTCAAGTCTGGAGAAAGAAATGCAGCAGGGTTTACAGCTAAAGTCAAAGATCTAACCCAGCCTGTCTTTGAGAAGAAAGGCCTTCAGAGGGTGATGGACAGATAGAGCAGCCAGTCAAGACTGAAGAGAACAGTGCAAAGCCAAAGACACTATATTTAGCCACCTGCCATGCAATCCTGAAAGTGTATAGTCATACTGGTGTGTAGCTATGTGGAAAAGGTTATGAGAGACTCTCCAGTAAATTAAAGTGCTTTGGGAGGAGAGAAGGAGAGAAAGGGCACTACCTTTCTGCCTGTCAGCCCTCAGTATACCTCGCATGACTGACCTCATATGCTGGAAGAAATAGAATTAAATCAGACTTCCAAATGTATTTTAATTTCTCATACAAAAGGCTCAGCTCATCTGTGACCCAGTGAGGGACTCCTCAGTGTTATTTGGTGTTGATCACAGATGCAGTTAACTCCTCTGCCTGCCAGAGAGACACTGATTTTATTTTTAAAAAAAAAATCAGTTTGATCCGTTTCTAATATAAAATACAATTTTAGAAATGGGTTTGCTTTGTATTTGGGAACTTGCTATCTTTCTAAATTGCAGCAGAGGAATTGTATTCCATTATTGGTTGTATTAAAATGAACAATTAACTATTGGAAAAGCTAATTTTTCAAGTGTGTGCATTTCAAGTGGTTGCATTCAGCATCAGAGCTGTGTTACTTTATCTGCTAACTTCCAGGGCCTTTGATATGCAACTTTTACCCAGGTTAAATATTTTTAACATAGACTATGTCAAATCACAACAGAAAGGAATAGTAGGTTTAGCTATACAGCGCAAGACTCTCAATTTCCTTTAGGACAATGCAGAGTGTACGCTAGTAATGTTGCCAAGCATATTCAATTAACATTTTTGCTCCTTCTATAAATGTGAAATTAGAGTTTACTGCTAAGAAGGGATGGTAGAAATAGCCCAGATTTTCACTCTGTCTGTCTGACTGAAATCCCATTAATTCCATTTAGTTGCCCATCCCAATAATTATTCTAAAAGAAAGTAATCTCATCCTCATCTGCACTTAGTGCCATCTTCTGAGCTCTACTCTAGTCAGCTCAGGTTCTTTGGGGTTATTTAGCAGTTGGGAAAAGACTGACAAATGCATATGAATACAAGAATGGTGTTTTAGCCTTTACCACTGAGCTTAAGAATACATGTTGCCATGAAGAATTTGGCCCATATCAGATATTGGTAGCTGATAAATGTCAACAAATGCTCTGATAAATTGTCAGTCACGTAACATGTTGGAAGCACTGTGAAATGAAACACTTATTGGAATGTATAATCTCAAACTGCCAGGTAGTTCAAAGTTTTAATAAAACTAATAAATTGTCTGCTTTGAATTTTGAACTCCATTTTGCCTCATAATGCTATGCTATTTATCTTTGGTTATGAAGAATGTCAAAAGGTCTTACCTGTCAGCTATAGAAATTCATCTTTAGGGAATCATTCATAGTCAAAGATAGCTACAAGCATAAAAGGAAGGCAAAGGAGCAAACAGAGAGTGTCTCTCCTATCACAAGGTGAACAGGACTAAGAAGGCATGATAGTCTTTTGTTAACCCCCCACTATATGAACTTATTTTTTATATTTGGGAAACTATGAATTCTCTTTATCATATTTAAGGTAGCTGTTGGAGAAGTATCTCAGCAGGCATCTCTAATAGATAGCAATATTATAGCAATTATAGTATAGAGCCATATAGCATCCAAATTAATACGTGTTGATGGTATAAATCAAGATATCTTTTTCCTCCATGGAGATTATTCTAGCCAAAGATGTGCAATGTTAAATGCTCTCAGTGCTATAATTGTTACAGAAAAGGACTTGTGCTGCTTTAGTTAAAAATCCCAAAACCAGTGGTGCCAAGAGCATTCAAGGTACTTCTACATTAGTGTTTTAGCTTTGCTTGGGTGTTTGCTTTTGAAATAACCATCAACTGATCATACTCACCTACCATGCTTTCTTCCACATTGCAGAGCAGTCTCAGAGCATATGCACTGGCTTTCTTTGGGGTTGTGCTGATTTTGCTTGGGATACAGTTAATTTTCTTCATAGTAGCTGGTGTGGGGCTATGTTTTGGATTTGTGCTGAAAACAGTGTTGATAATACAGAGGTGTTTTCATTATTGCTGAACAGTGCTTACACAGAGTTGAGGCCTTTTGTACTTCTCACATCACCCCACTAGTGAGTAGGCCAGTGGTGCACAAGAATTTCGGAAGGAACACAGCCAGGACAGTTGAC